>CM055816.1:10692349-10712950 GCA_029582265.1 Zoroaster sp. YZ-2022
CTCCAAGCAAGATGCAGTATAGCGTATATAAATCTACGAACTGATTTTATATCTACGGAGGTGCAAAGTTTTGGGGTTTTCTAACCAAAGTATTCTGATTATAAATGCTGTCTGGTACTTACCATACAAGATGCAGTAGACTTATCAGAAAATGAAAGTGAAATTAGAACAGAATTTACCTGAATTAAAATTGTGCGAAAATCTTCAACACGTCAATAATTGGCACAAGGAGCATTGGCTCAAATGGTGGTGAAAAAGTGACGCAAACACACAAAGTTTCAGCTTGTCAAACTTTAGATCATGTGACATGGAGAGTGCATTGGTATCCAACAACTATACCATTAGCTGTATATAAGGTACACACTGACCCGAAAGCCATTGTGCAAGGTACCAGGAAACGACACATAATTACCAAAACATGAAAGGAAGATTTTACAGAAGTCATAGCGATTGCAGACTTGACGACGTATTGATTAACCAGACAATAGCATACAATTGCACATTAATGGTTCAAGTCTAGTTCAAGCTTAATAGTTCCCAAAGGGTTCATACTGTATGCTCAGGAGTTGCCTTCAAAATCTACATTAGGCCAATGAAAGTTGATTGTGGTTTCATCAGTCAGCCATTTATCAAATTTTTGGTGAGTTTTTTTTCATTATTCATTTAATTCATTGTGGCCATTTTCATCAAGGAAAATACAACCTTACACATACAAACTGCACATTTGAAACAGATTTGGGTTCTAAATTCACCCAGAAATGTGAGTTTGCGATGCCAATATCAGTTCTATTGAGTTGTGAAGAAGGACATGAAGGACTGGCTACGACCTTTTGCGACACATGTCTACCGTACAGTCATTTTCAAATTACTGTTTCCATTTCACTTGCGCCCTAGTCCTGTCGCTTCCCGACACATCAGCATGTACAAACGACATGAACGTACCTTGAAGGGCGCGACAACAGTCGATCAATACCAGCCTCGTACCACGGCGACAATACACGGCCCGGATAGGCCGGGCACATAGTATGCGATCTGGAAACGAGGGTTGCAATTTATTGACCTGTGAACGTCGTTCGCGGCTCTCAGCAGCTGCACCAGCTGCGCTGCATGTACACCCTGCATGCAAGCTGAGCAGATCAGCGCTTCCCATGGGCCCAGCTGTATGGAAGGTGGGCACGACCGGTATGTTGCATGATACAGCGAAGCTGCAAAAACATCGACCGCGCAATCGGAATGGTTCCTTTTAGCTTGGGAGTAGTTTGCGTCGGATTTTCCGGATTTTCCCAAAAATGTTTTGCAAAATAATGAAATTTTGGCATAATGAAATGTTTTGGTGCGGGGCCAAAATCACGTGCGGGCGCTGACGAGAAACTAGTAATCAGCTTTCATTGGCCTTACTGTAATACAAATAATTATAAAATTCATGTACAATGTACATTATTCATAGTGCATGTATATATATAGCAAAGAATCCCTTAGAACTATAATCATGATATAATAACTACATGTAGAAATGTGTAGTATAATATATACTGTAATATCAGAGAAGTTGGGGTGCGCCTGATGAGGATTATGAAATACAGACCTGTGAATGACAGATTATAGCTCAATGGAAGCTTGCATTATTTCTGATCAAATGATTAAAGTGAATTCCAGTTTGTATTAAAAACCATCATAGCTTTGTGTGTAATAAAGTCTAGCCAGTTATGTTATTCACTTTTCATAATGTCACGATGGAATCCAAATACTGACTATAGTGTACATACACGAACCCTCGGATGATCGGATGTGACAAGTGAATTTGTTATTTTTATATTTAAATAATTATTTTACTCATTCAACATGTACATGTATTCATTGTTTCATCACAACATTTTGGAAATTGCATAAGTAAATTAGTCAGGAAACTGTTACCAAACATGGCTTCAAAACAGAAATAAAAATTATTTTCACAGAATCAGTGGCGCACCAGGATTTTGTCTTAGGGGGCCTCAAAGAAAATTTACTCTCACAAATCAACTAAGCCTAGTATGTATATGTACGTATGTATGTAATTTTGGGTTGTGTATGTATAATATGTATGGATGGATCTTCCCATTAAGAACTCGGTAACCTCCCATGGAGGGGTATAAACGCCAAGCTGGCAAGAGCCAATCTCACTCACACACAAACATTAGGGTATCGTCTATAATTACGAACTGCACAAATCAATCAATTGTGATTCAGTAACTAGACGACAATACTTAATATAGGCATTGTGAAATCAGCGTTCAGCCTGGGATTCCGAACTCACAACCTTGTGATTGCAAGCCCTGCAGTCTAACCACGTGACCACGGTGCCATTAGTATAATCATGGAGGAAGGAAAAGAATCTTTTCCTTCCTCCATGGTATAATAGGGGCAGCAATTTTAACCTCTATAAAATTGTCCTAGTAGAGGCATAGGATGTAAGGTGTTCAAAAACTGGTTCGGTAGAGGCATAAGGCCTTTTCACACTATGACCTCTTACACGTGTAGAAGTGTACACGGTTCCACTCCGTGTTGACTCTGAAGAATTTCAACACGGTTCAAGTCCGGTATGATTTCACACTATCCGTTGTGGGGTTACACGTGTAACTATCCGACACGGATCCGACACGTGTAATTGCTCGATCATTTCACACTACGCTCGAGTCTACACTGGTCACAGCAGAAAGTCACTGCATTGCGACACTGCGTTGCGAGCAAAGGTCATTAGTTTGTTTGTTATTTCATAACTACAATAATGCACACGGATCGAAAATCAACCCAGTGACTTTTCACTACGCTTTCGCGGCGCTTTCAACACGTGTCGTCGGCGGTCTCAACACGGATCAGCTCTCAACCCACCTCATGAGCAGGGTTGGTTTCGACACGGATCGAGCATCTTACACGGATCGGCGCCGTGTTGCATTTACAGTGTGAAAAAGGTCAGTCAAGATTACGTGTCGGACCCGTGTCCAAGCGGAGATTTTCTGTAGTGTGAAAAGGCCTTATACTTAATAAGGGTGTTCAAAAACTGGCTCCTAATCCTTTCATTTATGATAGGCCTACATATGGAATTCCATATCTGCCATTCTAAACGTCGCCCGTCGCCCTTCTAAACGTCGCCCGTCGCCCGTCGCCCTTCTAAACGTCGCCCGTCGCCCTTCTAAACGTCGCCCTTCTAAACGCGTCGCCCGTCCTTCCGCTTCTAAACGTCGCCCGCCGCCCGTCGCCCGTCGCCCGTCGCCCGTCGCCCGTCGCCCTCTTTGCCTTCGCGGGGTGAAGACGCATGCGCATGTAAACAAACTCATTTCATGCAGCTTACGGTGTAACTGCTTGTGTGTGCTGTAGAACTACATGGCTGTGGGGAACTACATGGGTATGGGCGGCCAAAGGGCCAAAATTAAAATAAATATCCAACATATACATTAAAGAAGCCTACAAAGGACAAAACAACAGCTAATAAAGAACAAATTAATTTTGTCAATAGAAAGACAAACACAAACAAAGGACAAAACACAAAGACATAAAAGTTTGTCCTTTCGCGATTGACCTTTGTTCGATTAGGAAAACGTCCTTTGCGTGTGTGTGACTGTCCTTTATGGTTTTGCCACAATGTCTGTATTCGACTAGCGTTAGTCTTTCGGTTGTTTAGTTTTGACTTGGTCTTTTGTAAATTTGTCCTTTTGATGTCATTTCGGCCTTTGCTTGATTTTGACTTTGTCTTTTTGTAAATTTGTCCTCTTGTCGTTTTGTCCTTTTTTTGATTTTGTCTTTGTCTTTCTAAAAATGTGTCCTATTGACATTTTAATTTGTCTTTCTATTGATCATTTTGTACTCTTTGTGTTTTTGTCCTTTGTTTGTGTTTGTCTTTCTATTGACAAAAAATAATTTGTTCTTTATTGGCTGTTGTTTTGTCCTTTGTAGGCTTCTTAATGTATATGTTGGATATTTATTTAAATGTTGGCCCTTTTGGCCGCCCATACCCATGTAGTTCTACAGCCATGTAGTTCTACAGTACACACTAAGCATACACTGCAAGCTGCATGAAATGAGTTTGTTTACATGCGCATGCGTCTTCACCCGCGAAGGCAAAGGGCGACGGGCGACGGGCGACGGGCGACGGGCGACGTTTAGAAAGGGCGACGGGCGACGGGCGACGGGCGACGGGCGACGGGCGACGTTTAGAAAGGGCGACGGGCGACGGGCGACGGGCGACGTTTAGAAGGGCGACGGGCGACGGGCGACGGGCGACGTTTAGGGCGACGGGCGACGGGCGACGAGGCGACGTTTAGAAGGGCGACGGGCGACGTTTAGAAGGGCGACGGGCGACGTTTAGAAAGGGCGACGGGCGACGTTTAGAATGGCAGATATGAATTCCATACTACCTATAGTTGTTGATTGAAAAAAAAATCATTTATTTGTGACAAATGTACAACTTTACTTAATAAATCTAGTGAGGCAATAATATTAAAGTGAAAAGTCCAATCTACGACGCTTTAGTGCCATCCGATTGATGACGTCATCGATGTCCACATCTATTGCTCTATGTATAGCTATCAGAGCAAGGTCTGTCAGACGCTGGTTGCCCATGGATGACCTCAAGTAGGATTTAAGGCGACAAAGGGTACTGAAGGTGCTAAAAGTAAAACGGTGTCACATAATAATGATTTATATCAGATTAATGTTAAAAAATAAAATTAAAACCCTAACCTGGGCATGTATGTGATGTGTAATTTGGAAAGGGTAGGATTGCAGACCTTTTTAATGCCCTGCACATAGCCGAGTTAAAGAAAAATGGAGAAAAGGAAGCGGCACATGATAAAATAAGATTGGATCTGGTCGTTGCACCAGAGTTACATGTTCATGCATATTCATGATACAACATCTAAAAATAAATCATTGTGGGTAAACAAAAATGTATTACTTTTTCCTTACACTTGTCCGGCATTCCCCTTGAAAAGGGAAAAACACTTAAATTTGAAAAATGCCGGAACCACGTAAAATATATTTTAGCCCGAACAAATTGGGACGTTGGTTTCAAATGTTTATGTTATTGTTGCAAATTTAAACAATTATAGTGAGATTTCATGAGACATCATAATAAAATAATTTTGGCAGAAAAAAGAAAAACAATTAATGCGAGTGGCATAAGATGAAAAGAAATCACCCTGCCCCAGAGCGGAAAAAACCAAAAAACATTTGCAACTTTTCTCCTCCCTCTCCTCTCCTTTTTCCTTCTTTCTTTTGTCCCTTTTTTCAGGGACCCTCTTGGGGTGGGGGCCTCAAAGCCCCCATATTTCCCATGGGTGCGCCGTTGCTGAAATACAACGTAATTATTGATTACTTTTATTATAGACAATGAACAATACTTCCACTGACTAGATTGAACAAATATTGGGAGCTTTTACTAACATGACAAAGGTAACATCGTGACTTTCACGCAGTGAAACTGACTGAAAGTGTCACTTGACTTAATACAAAAGAAATTGAGTAGTGTCAATAATAATCAGCTGACATTCCACAACGTTATAACTATCAGCATTTACCGTCACTTGAATTATTAAATAAGTCAGCATTCAATCTCCTTATCAGAGTAGTATACAGATCATTGGTCTATTTGGGGACAGGGTAGCCTTTAGGTCAGGCCAGCCCACGCGGCAACCAGGAACACAAAACACGAAAAAAAGACACAAGGAGCAAAGCCCCGATGTGTAGGCAATCAACTCTCGTGCGTGGTCTTTTTCGGGTCGGATTTTCAAGTAGCCGTGCGCCTTAACTAAAAGGCTAGGGACGAGGTTGATTCAATGAGCGAAACTATGATCAAGGGTATGCATGTTTCATGCAAAAGTACCATCTTGAAGAGTGTCTATGGTTTCTCAACTTTTATCTTCAATCCATTCCTTGCCTATTCTATATTGTGCTTTTAATTATCTAGTTGTAACTTTACCTTTTCTATTGTCTATAATCCCAAATTGTTTCATTAAATGACTCCCAGATTGGAAATATTCCTGTATAATAACAGTCATTTTATCCACAGATGGTATTTTATTGAGCCACCAGAGCTTGTTGTAAATGTTTGACAAAGGATGTTTCTACGTACTGCCTTGGTGGTCGAGGAGAAACCAGCCATAGGAACTGTATCACATATCACATTTATCGCTAGATGATAAAATGCTTCATACGCATGAAAAAAAAATGTGTTATTCTTTTATGCCTGCATGTCACATACACTGCAGACTGGGTGGGATACAATTCTAACAACTTAAGTGTGTGCATTCGTGTGCACAGCAAATTATTACAAATATAGGTAAAATGTTTGCGCGGGTAAAGGGTATTGCAGTGAAGAGAAATTTACAATTTGCATTATGCAAACATTTAGTTATGCAGACAGCCAATTAATATGTGATGTTGGGAACATTTAACCAATGAGTGTAGTTCTTGTGTTTATACATCACATGTCCTTGGCAGTGAAGAGGAATTCAGTTACTCTTTCACTATTTGACTTTTTACATATTTTTTTGTTTGTTTTAATTTTTTAAAAGAAGGTTTACACATTTTATTTTGGAAGATTGTTTTTAAAGAAAAAATATACAATGTTGCCAGGGATACCAATTAATTTCCCTTTTTGTACAGGAATACTGGGTGGTGTTCACATTGATGGCAAACCTCAGCAAAAATGGGACATGCTTCCCTTTGAATTCAAAAAGCCATTTTTAGAGGCGTAAGTACACGTGGTTTTATGTTATACAAAAGTTACCAGTCACCGATTTTTTCTTCTGAATTCAACATAATTGTTTTTCTCAAAGATGAAAGTACTTTGGAATTCAGAGAATCATTTTCAAATTACAACAAGTCAACTTTTAGATAATAATGTGATCATGTGAACATTTGTTAATTATCAATAAGAGTACCTGTGTTAGGTCTAATGTGATCATGTGAACATTTGTTAATTATCAATAAGTACCTGTGTTATGGGTCTAATGTGATCATGTGAACATTTGTTAATTATCAATAAGTACCTGTGTCAGGTCCAATGTGATCATGTGAACATTTGTTAATTATCAATAAGTACCTGTGTTGGGTCTAATGTGATAATGTGAACATTTGTTAATTATCAATAGAGTACCTGTGTTATAGGTCTAATGTGATCATGTGAACATTTATTAATTATCAATAGAAGTACCTGTGTCCAGGTCTAATGTGATCATGTGAACATTTGTTAATTATCAATAGAGTACCTGTGTTAGGTCTAATGTGATCATGTGAACATTTGTTAATTATCAATAGAGTACCTGTGTCAGGTCTAATGTGATCATGTGAACATTTGTTAATTATCAATAGAGTACCTGTGTTAGGTCTATAATGTGATCATGTGAACATTTGTTAATTATCAATAGAGTACCTGTGTCAGGTCTAATGTGATCATTTGATAATTATCAATAAAGTACCTGTGTTAGGTCCTAATGTGATCATGTGAACATTTGTTAATTGTCGATAGAGTACCTGTGTTGGGTCTAATGTGATCAATGAACATTGTTAATTATCGATAGAGTACCTGTGTTGGGTCTAATATGTGATCATGTGAACATTTGTTAATTATCAATAAGTACCTGTGTTGGGTCTAATGTGATCATGTGAACATTTGTTAATTATCAACAAGTACCTGTGCTAGGTCTAATGTGATCATGTGAGACATTTGTTAATTATCAAGTACCTGTGTTAGGTCTAATGTGATCATGTGAACATTTGTTAATTATAATAAGTACCTGTGTTGGGTCTAATGTGATCATGTGAACATTTGTTAATTACCAATAAGTACCTGTGTTGGGTATAATGTGAACATTTGATAATTATCAATAGGTACCTGTGTTGGGTCTAATGTGATCATGTGAACATTTGTTAATTACCAATAAGTACCTGTGTTAGGTCTAATGTGATCATGTGAACATTTGTTAATTATCAATAGAAGTAGGCCTACCTGTATTTGGGTCTAATGTGATCATGTGAACATTTGTTAATTATCAACAAATACCTGTGTTAGGTCTAAATGTGATCATGTGAACATTTGTTAATTATCAATAAGTACATGTGTTAGGTCTAATGTGATCATGTGAACATTTGTTAATTATCAATAGAAGTACCTGTGTTGGGTCTAATGTGATCATGTAAACATTTGTTAATTATCAATAGAGTACCTGTGTTGGGTCCTAATGTGATCATGTAGACATTTGTTAATTACCAATAAGTATACCTGTGTTGGGTCTAATGTGAGTCATGTGAACATTTGTTAATTATCTATAGAGTACCTGTGTGAGTCTAATGTGATCATGTGAACATTTGTTAATTATCAATAGAGTACCTGTGTTAGGTCTAATGTGATCACGTGAACATTTGTTAATTACCAATGGTATACCTGTGTTAGGGTCTAATGTGATCACGTGAACATTTGTTATTACCAATAAAAGTACCTGTGTTGGGTCTAATGTGATCACGTGAACATTTGTTAATTATCAATAGAGTACCTGTGTTGGGTGTAATGTGATCACGTGAACATTTGTTAATTACCAATAAGTACTTGTGTTAGGTCTAATGTGATCACGTGAACATTTGTTAAGTTACCAATAGGTACTTGTGTTGGGTCTAATGTGATCACGTGAACATTTGTTAATCATCAATAAAAGTACCTGTATTGGGTCTAATGTGATCACGTGAACATTTGTTAATTATCAATAGAGTACCTGTGTTGGGTCTAATGTGATCATGTGAACAATTGTTAATTATACTCAGAAAACATACACACAAAAACATGTTAAATGTAAATTTTTAAGTGACTACATACAGCAGAAACTTTTATTGAAAAGCAAAAGAAACACGGATACAAACTTGTCTTGGACAAACCGGGTAAAAAACATATTCTGGGCACACTAGACCCAGATGGGCACCTGTAGCCCGCACCAAATGGGCACACTTGCCCCAAAACCAATGGGCATTTCAAGCCCCTGGGCTGCAGTCCCAGAACACATAAAATATGTGCACATAAACCTTTGAGCCTGTGGCCCAAACCACTTCAACATTATTGGGCATGTATGAGCCCTTACAATTGCTTAAATGATGATAATACCTGAATTATCAACAATACAACCACTCAATAGAGTACCTGTGTTGGGTCTAATGTGATCATGTGAATATTTATTATCAATAGAGTACTGTTGGGTCTAATGTGATCATGTGAATATTTGTTAATTATCAATAAGTATCTGTGTTACATATGTGTATAAGGTCTAATGTGTTAATGTAGACATTTGTTAATTATCAATAGAGTACCTGTGTTGGGTCTAATGTGATAATTTGATAAGTGCAGGCTTCACTAAAGTTGGTAGTAATTAAAAGTGGGCTAAATAACAGGCGAACAATGTTTCTTATGTTGACAAGAAGTTTTTAGAATCTCATGGAAACTCAGCTGCTCCTCATCTCTCCAACACCACTCCTTATTATATTCAAAACATACAATATAAACCCCAAACTTTTATTTTTTATTCTTAGAACAAAATATTATTTTCTACATAAATTCATGCGTGGTCACAATGTATATTCGGCTCGTACGTGCAAGCAGTGATCAGTTTAATCACATGAATTAACTGTTAATTTCACATGACTACGTACCAATGTTGTTGTACTTTCCCCTTACAATGACATAATGTTGTATAAAAACAAAATCAAAACGTTCACCTTTGAATCTGTCCAATGTATATCTTGATTCAAAGTGAGTATTAAAGGAACATTTTCAATAGGGCATCAGAATCAGTGTCCTGATTTTGGATGAACTCACTGACAAAGTAATTTCCAGCGAGCACTCACTAGCCTACATAACAGGGTGCAATAAGTTCATATTACTCTGGCTGATGTATAAATAATAAGCCAATGACTGTATAATATTGATATTTTGTTCATCAGCCATGGTGATATGATCTATCATGCCCTGTTATCTAACCTCAACAACAGTAATATCATCTTATGGTGCCCCATTATCTATCTAATAATGATATTTTATTCATCAGCCATGGTGACATGTTTTATCATGCCCTGTTATCTAGCCTCAGCAACAGTAATATCATCTTAACCTGTTACCCCCATTATCTATCTAATAATGATATTTATTCATTAGTCATGGTGATATGATGTTTTATCATGCCCTGTTATCTAGCCTCAGCAACAGTAATATCTTATTAAGCCTCATTATCTGGGCCAGTGCCATGGGGTGTTATTTTCAGTCACTGAGTTCATCTAAAACTATGACACGATTCCATGCCTGTCAAAAATCTTCTCTGATCATGATGATACTGTCGCTTTAAGCATACTTGCATATAACCTGCAGTTTTCAACATTATTATTGTTGTATTGCTTCGTACCTACATATTTTCTATAAAAACAATGCTTATCATGCCAATTATTTTGGGAGAGTGTTATTTGCTGTTCTTGCCTAAAAAAATGACTATGTTCTAATGGATAAAGAAAACGGCCGTGAAATTGATGGTAAAGATAAGACAAAACACAGACGATTCATCTTTAGATTCAATAGTATGTACATGAACATACCCGTCCATATCCACAAGCGACGTGTCTTTAGGTGTCTTATCTTTAACATGAAAAGCAGATTGAACGTTGTTGGCTAGTGCATTTCTACTTTTCTGCTTTCCTTCCACCTAAAAAGTAGATTGAACATTTTGGTAACATCCATTTTTGTACTTTTCTGCTTTTCAGTTTCACGAAAAGCAGATTTTACTTTTCACCTACACTGGCGGTCAAAAAGTGGACATCTGCTTTTCAATTTTTCTACTTTTCTACTAGCCGAAAAGCAGATTATACGTTTTGTCACACAGTGGCCTAAAAGTGGACATCTGCTTTCCTGCTTCCCGAAAAGCAGATCGAACGTTTTTCTCAACAGTGGCCTAAGCGGACAAGTCTTGAAGAAAAGCATATTGAATGATTTGATAAATCTCCCTATCCACAAATAATGGACTAATCACCGTCACAATATAATGTCCGGCGTAGGCACCAGGTGGGCGCATTCCGTTTGATCTGTGATGTTGCCCCTATTTTCAGCGACTCTTATCAAATGCATCGTTTGGTGCATTGGTGGAGACGTCCATTATTTTACGGATAAAGGGTAGATTTATCAAATCATTCAATCTGCTTTTCTTCAGCGCAAAACAGACTTGTCGCACTTTTAGACCACTGTTGAAAAGCGTTCGATCTACGCAGTTGTGGGAACCAGGGAAGCAGATGTCCTTCTGGCCCTGTGTGACAAAATGTCTAATCTGCTTTCGAAAAAGCAGAAAAAATGGATTTGTCCGCGTTCGATCTACTTTTCTGGTTGTGAGCCAGAAAAGCAGATGTCCACTTTTGACCGCCAGTGTGGGTGAACATGTAAAATCTACTATCTACTTGAAATTGAAAAGTGAAAGTGGAAAATGTATGTTACCAAAATGTTCAATCTACTTTTGGGTGGAAAAAGCACAAAAAGTGAAAAATGCACTGGCCAACAACGTTCAATCTGCTTTTCATTATTTAGAAAGCTGAAAAGTGAAGATGTCCACTTTTAGGCCTCCAGACATTAACGAAAAATGCATTCAGATTTGTTCTTATTCAATGAGGAATTTCTGTATTCAGAAGACAGAAATTTCCCATATGGAAATAATGAAACTAATATTACTAAAATGATATCATCTGAAACAGAAAATATTTCAAGGAATTTTGGAAACATCAAGTTTTATGTAAAACTGGAATTTTTTAAAGGAAAATTTGTACATGTATCTGCCATAAAAGTAGTTTTTCTATAACTGTTTTCAGTGCAAAAGTGGGTAAATAAAGGTAACTTAATTGGTAAATAAACTTCAATTCAGAAATAAAAAGTTGCTTTATTTTATATAGATTACATCATTAAAAATAGAAGGAAACAAAACTTCTTAATCTTAATTAGATACATTAGGCATTTCAAGTAATAATTTGTAATAATTGGCATGATTTCATATTTAAAATTCTTTCCATAAATTTTAGTTTTAGCAATAATTGTATAAATGTACATCACATTTTAGTGAATTTAATTATTTGTATTCTAAGAATATTTGCTACAAAATTATATTTGGATGTGAATATTTGTGTGATACTGATTATAAATTACTTGTTTACATTATGTGTGGAATTAAGGAAAATTTCTGTTTTTATTGAGTCTGTTTTGTTTTACCATTAACTAAACTGATAAATCTTGAAATAAACTTTGCAAACAAAGTTTGTTATAAACGATATACAATGTACTGTGTACTTGATTGTATTTTCTATTTACATATGTATTGTAGTATTCAAAATTCAAAGTTATTTACTGATTCCTGATTATTCAATATATACAGCTTTGGCTAATTAGCAAATTAGTTCTAATCTCATTCATTGCCCAACAAACATTGGTCCAGTACTGGTATTATTCCGGCTTGTACTGGCAGTACTCTAGTGGTACTGATATTCTGCGATGTATGTAATATTGATTTTATAATGGCCCTTGTACAGGGTGTCTTCAAAGCGGGTCATAGTATCTCGGCCCTATGCTGGATCTATTTAGGCAATACCAATGTTGGCATCTGTATTGGCACAGTATGTAAAATTCACCAGTACTATACAGGACTGTTTTATAACAGAATTTTAATCACATTCATAAATGCCTCGGGGTTCAAATCCTGACTAAACCACGGTGCTTGTGTCCACCAATCAGGAGTACTAAATGGGTGTTTGGGAAGAGTTGGTTGTTGTGTTTGATTAACCTGATGTGTGCTGACATGGCAACAATTGAATACTGTACTCTGCAGTGAGCTAAGATGGTTTCAGGAATGATTAATGAGCCTGATGAGAAGTGGGTTATAAAGATACATGTACCTTGAGCTTCCTAGGTGGATATAATGACTTTACAGGTAATCATTATTATAAACATGTAAGACATTTAGGTTTGCTCGGAAATAGAAACTGCGACATAATGTTTCATAGCTTGATAATATCGTTTTGGTTTCTTGTAACATCATATGTTTATCTCAACTATCGCTAAGTAAACACTTGGTGTTATTGCAAACAAATGATATCAATATACCATCAATCTTATAACTTTATAATGTCGTAGGCTTGTCAATATTACAAATCAAAATATATAACATGTCTTCAAATTCTTGTCTTCAAGTGGGTCTCTAGAAAAACAAAGAGACACAGACTCTTCAAATAACGTCATCAACTGGAATTATAAGTAAATAGGGCATACACTACAGGTGCCCAAGTTGACTAACCCTTAACCAAAGAGACAGAACTCTTCAAATAGCGTCATCAACTGAATTATAAGTGAATAGGGCACACACATGAAAGTTTGCTCGGACTTTGTTTGAAGAATAAACTCTTCGCTAATGGCGTGTGGCGTGCGTGCTGACACGTTTGTCATGTTGCATTACAGCATACTATATATCATGCATTCTTTAGTTTTGCTAACCACAGCTTTTCACTGATCGTTCTGCTGATGACAACTAAATCGCTAATGACATCAAAAGCATTAGCCAGCAATACCGGTGTCTTTTGGGCGCCCTGTTTGCTAAAATGGACTCCCTGTTTTATTTGTAATACACAAGCTGATGACAGCAAATTGCTAAGCATCAAAAGCATTAGCCAGCAATACCCCGGTGTCTTTTGGACGCCTGTTTGCTAAATGGACTCCCTGTTTTGTTTGTAGTACACAAGCTGATGACAACAAATTGCTTCAATGACATCAAAAGCATTAATGTGCAGTGTCTTTGGACACCCTGTTTGCTAAATGGACTCCCTGTTTTATTTATACTGCACACATGCTGATGACAGCAAATTGCTAATAACATCAAAGCATTAGCCAGCAATATATACCGGTGTCTTTGGACACCCTGTTTGCTAAATGGACTCCCTGTTTTTGTTGTAATACACATGCTGATGACAATAATCACTAATGACATCATCAAAAGCATTAGCCAACAATACCGGTGTCTTTTGGACACCCTGTTTTCTAAAAATGGACTCCCTGTTTTTATTTAGGCATGCATGTTTTTTCAAAGAATAACAAATTTGAACGGGCGCCCTATTTCCAAATCACAACTTATACTCGGCTGCTGATGACAGCAAATTACTGATGACATCATCAAAAGCATTACCATGGGTTGTGTACATGTAATGTTCATGTAGGTTTTCTCAGGGACTTCTCCAATCACACTTCTTTATTTCGTATTAAAATATTCCTAATGATGATGTAATAATAGTCATTCCAAGCCTACCTTATACAGCAAACCTGTAAGACATTCTGATTGGTGGAATGCAGATCATGGGAGATCATATGTGATTTGGATTATCAAACAAATTTTAATGAGTTGCTTGTTTAAAAAAATAGATCTTGGATGATAACAAGAATGAACACTCAAGATACTGCTCAAGATGCTTTACAACATCTTGAAGAGGTTATTTGCTATAAGGATGACAACAGAGATTGCCAGTCAGAATCATCACATTGGATGCCATGTGATAAATCTTGACTGAGCCAGTCAGGCTGAAGGGTATGTACCCAGATGCGTGCTCACAATGGTACCCAGACAATCATAAATATCCTTGATGTAAGGATTGAAGATTGCCTCTGCCATTGGGGTTGCTGCTGGTGGCGACCCTTCAGCTTATAATAATATAATATGGGATTGAGATTGACTTGGTACCATTGGGAGTACAGCGACCCTTCAACATTACTAACATGTATAGGATTGAGATTGCCATTGGTTACCATTGGGATTGCCGGTGATAATTACCCCTTCAGTGCCGGTCGGGCACTACTAGCTCCCTCATCAGTCATTTTGATCATGACAGCGGAGGTTGCCACAGCATCATCAAGTTAGATGATATCATACTAATATGATAAATCTTGACTGGTATTTGTCGCTTTCTGCTAGCTGTTTTATCTGATGTGAATGTGATTCCATATGGTTCATGAAGGCCCATAGCAATACATCTAATGAACTTTCCATCAGAATCATAGTGGTGAATATGACCAGCGCCACGACCATTATCCACTATGTAGATGTCTGATCCATCACAGCATACACCCTGGCAGAATCTGACTTGCTTACCATCGGCGGTTGGTTTGATTGTGAGTAGTGTGGTACCAGTGTCATCAATGACAGCCACTCGTTTCTCACCAGAGCCACTGATCACCACTCTGTCATTGCTGTCAACAGCCAAGAAGTAGGGTGTTGTCGTGACTGGCATGGTGCATGGGATTGGCCATCCAGTGGGTCTGTGCACAGTCACTACCTTCCTGTACACATCACCCACTAGGATGGTACAATTCTTCTTGTGCTATACTCCAAATGTCACACACTGGTCTTACCAACCTCATTCAGTGGCAGGTAGTGAACTGAAATGCCAGGTGCCATCCTCTTTGTACATCTTGATGACTTTGTTGGTGTTATCTACAACCATGAACTGATTGTTGATACTTACAATGTCATAAGAACCTGAAAAGAAAAGTATGTTTAGTATTAGTTGTTATCAAGTGTACAACACATGTAACAATAGTTACACATTTCTTTTCTTTTCTTCCATTTTGTTGTAAACTTTATCTGTACATGTACGTTCATGCATATTGTTAGTTTGTGGTTATTGAGTCTGGTTTGAATACACCACATATGTGGCAACAGGTGAACTTTTGTTTTTCTGGTCTTTTCTTTTTTGTAAACTTTATCTGTATGTTCATGTATATTATTATAAATTTGTTTAAGATGCATGTTCTGTGCTCATAGTTGATTTTACCTTCAAGAACATTTATATTACAGAGTATGTTTGCAGTAAACTATGTAATAATTCTTGAATTGTGCGGTACAGTGAAAATACCCTTAGGTAACTCAGCGTTTCGGATTAGTGTGCTGTGACAGTCTAATGAAGACAATCTGAGATTTGGTGTTACACCAAAACCAACTCTATAATCACTTTCACCATACAAACCTTTAAAGGGACAGTATCATCACAATCAACAGGGCATGGAATCAAGGTGCTAGTTTGTTTATTAACTCAGACTGAAAATAAAACCCCACACATGATAAGGTCATTACCGTTGCTGCTGCATAAATGAGCCAGTAATTAATTAATTGTCGGTCACTGTGTTCATCTTAAGCAGGCCACTGATTCCATGACCTGTTGAGCGTCTGCTGTGATAAGTGATGATATTGTCCCGTTAATAAATATTACATATTTCTGAATTTTGGATGGATCTATGTTCCAGATTGGGCACATCTGCCTACATTACTCTTCAGGGGTTATCTGGTAATGAAAACTATGGCTTATTAAGCAGGGAACAATTTGATTCAAAAAATTTTGCACAGCAAAACTATGATGCAAATTTTTTTTTGTATAAGCAATCTGTGAATTTTGAAGCAAATTTTAAAATGGTTAAATTACAGTATATAGTATTGCATAGGTAAGGTGTTTTTTAAGGCTTTATTGTGGTTTGGTTCATAATATGAATGTCTAAATTTTACCAGAAATAATAATTTTTAGTGTCCGGGAGGTGAGCCACGGGTGGTAAAAAAACTCACGTGTAACTATTTAGCCAAATTGCAGTCATTCATGAAAGTTAGTCTCTGTCCCATTTCTTTTTTGTTTACATTATTTTATATCGATCGCTAAAACAGAGGCAATATCACGAAAACAAATTACCGACTGCGACATGTTGGGTGCTTTTCAAAGTGAATTTACTGAGCGAGTGTAACATTACTTTGTGGTATGATCAAGCTTGATTTTGATTATTAAAAATTAGATCAGAAAATGAGTGGTTGAATCTGCGATCGTATTGTGTGCCGAAATGATTCTAAATCACTACATATATAAATGAATGCTCATTTTGTTAATTTTCAAAACTTTTATTATAAAAGCAGTTACTAACGTTTCTAGAGTTCCTTTGTTAGTTGAATCTGACGTTAGTGATCGTGAAGCGCACATGTGAACTGAACACGGTACTGTTGTGTATGAGGGTGGCTCAATTGCTCAATGTTCCAATCCCAATTAAAGAAGAACAAATAAACACGTGCGAAACTATTTAAAAAAAGGGCGGTTGTTGCGTGTTTTCCATTTTAGAATTTAGCCGTAGTTAATTCATCAGGAGAAAAAATATTGCATGCACATAGAATTTAAGGCATTGCGGATAAAACCTTCAGATTACTGGGAAAATAAGTTGGATGTACATACCAGGTTTTTACCTGTAATGCGCGTGTTCTGTTGCATCAACAAACACCGTCGCATTGTGAAGTCATCGTTGACCACATACGTCGTCTGCCTGAACGTACCTCCGGTATGGTGACACGGGAAACAAACCCAGTCGGGGCGGATAGCTTGATATTTTTGGTTGAAATATACGTAGCGTTATTTTGGGAAAGGTTTGTGAATATGATTTCAAAATTTTTATAAATCTGTGAAATTTGTATGCGCATAAAATCTGCGATGCATTGTTTGAAATAACATCGCGGATTGTCCAAATACGTCGCATTTTCGATGCGATACAGAAATCGTTCACTGTAATAATATATGTACTAAGTATGTATGCTGCAACCAGGGGCTAATTTCATAGCGCTGATTACCCGGTAAAGCAGTTTTCCTGCAACTGTAAATACAGCATACATTATCTGCTAAGCGATTATGCGCATTTCTGGGTTAGCAAGATAATTTGTTAAGTCATGTGCACTCACCTGCTTAACCATAGATTTTTATTGAAGCATCACTCTCATTTGCTAGGAAACATGGCTTTCTCGTTTAACAGTATAATCAGTGCAATGAAATGACAAGTACACAGTGAGCAAGAAATTGGCTGTGTAGCAACTGCTGCAAGGCCATATAATAGTTGCATTTTTCATTCAGATAAGGCTGTGATCCTGCACTGTCTGTGATCTTGGTACAAACAGTGTAGTCATCAACATACATGTACTATTATGTGTGCTCATAAACTGTCCAGTGTGGGAATAAACTCATCAAACTGCCCTGACATAATGTATGTTGGGATTTTGAGTTGTATTCTCAGGTGAGCTCAGGGTAGGTTGGCGACATTCCATGATGAAAACTATTCATCTGAGTTTGATAGTGCTAATATTTTTGTATGCAGTGTGGTGGATGGTGTTGGCGTGCATATAACAAATTGCTTATGCAAAAAAGGTATCATCGTGCCTCAGGGTGGGAAAAAGACACACCATGTAACCTATTCCTGTAGCAACCTGCTATTTACATAATATTCATTGTATACTATGCAGAACTTACTTAACATTTTCCATTTGAACAGTTCTCTCGTGTATTTGGCCCTCAATGCTGTGAATCACTACTCGGTTGTTGTTCGGTTCAGCCATACTGCAATCTTGTTGGGTTGTGAAACAGCAATGCCGAACATAGTTGAATTCTCCCAGACCGCGTCCCATTTGCCAAATGTAGCGCGGCTCCCATGTCTTCCCACCAGCTTGCAGACTGATGTCACCAACCCTCTGAGTCTTATTGAGATGCAGACTTGAAAGTCTATGATCAATCAGAAGGGACAGCGGTGACTGCTCAGTGATTTCAGCTCATTACTGATGATGGGATACAGTGAGAGGAAGTCACTCTCTTTGCTGTGTTGTAACATCATTGGCGTGTCAGAGAATGTTGTTTCCTTTTTGCATCATACACTGCTTTCTCGCTCATCAAATGCTGCCATCTGATCCTGTTCAAAGGTGCTTGATGGCATCCATCATCTTATTCTCCTCAACTGTAACCTTTGCTCTGATCTGATCTGCTGTCTCCTTCACCTCTTTCATGGTTGTTATGACATTGTCTCTGAATTCTTGTAGCTTGAGATGAAGCAGCCAAAGATTCTTCCAGTTCCTTTATTTCTTTGCAGTAATCTGGCAAGATATCTTTCATTGCCTTCTTGTATTTCAGAGAAGCTGCTGCAATGTCAATTAGTGGTGATGCTCATCAGGGTGGCTGATGGTCCTAGCGACACAGTCTCGACAGATTAAAGACTTGACATGCCTCGCTGATAAAATCGTTGCACCTCTCTCTTGTGTTTGGGACATCTGGGCGACATCTTGCACTATTTTTCAACGTCACCTTCTCCTGACGGATGTCCTCCAGGGTGGCGATGGTGTGTGTTGATGTTGCTGGAATTACCATTGGGTGTGTTGGCAGCAGTTTGAGCAAATATTGCATGCGCAGTCCAGACAGCGGTGCGTGGCCTCGGCGTCTTCTTTACAAAACGGCAGCAGCAGCAACGGCGGTGCGGAACTCACCACCTTCTCTTGTAGGGGCTACCTCATCAATAAAACAATTACGCCATAGAAATTGGTTTTAGTCCCTGAATGCCTGTCTGAGGGAACTTGCATCAACCTCCGACACACAGAGCACGGTATCTCTGATGCATCTTTGTATTTGGTATAAAGTAGTATTCCTCCAAACAATGCTGGCAAAAGCTGTGCAGAACATTCTAATATTTTGGATGTTTGTATCTCTCAAGACAAAAACGCGTGGAGATGGTTTTCACTTATAGTCTGCAAAGCTGAGCTTAATAATTCTGGTCAGTAGCCCATTCTGTTTACAACAAAATATTAAAATGTTGAGGACAGATAGAGAATATGATATCACATTTAGCCTAATGGAGGAATAAAAAGAGTTGAAGGCCACCATTATACAGCTAGCATCAACAGTTAAACCTTTTTGTTATTATCTTTAATCCCATAGATGGGATTAAAACCTTTAATCCATTGATATGACTAAAGACCCTTTAATCCTATTGATGGGTAAAACAGTTTAATCCCTAGATGGAGTAATGATCCAAGTTAATCCCATCCATTGGAGCAAGATCGCTTTAATCCATTGCTGATGGATTAAAAATCCATTTATCCATTAATCCCATTATCCCTTTAACCCAATGATAAAGACTATTGCAATACATCCAGTTTAAACCACAGCTAAAGTCATCACTAGAGTGACTTGACTGTACATGTAGCTGTGGTTTAAATTGGATAATTGACTCCACATCACAGTTTAAAATCCATGTACGTAGGTAAAACATTTAGTCCTAAAACTCTTTGTAAGCCAAATAAAAAATTGGGTAAAAATGCAGTTGAAAATTGTATGGGGTGCCATCTCATCTGTATAGCACATTATTTATAAGACCATTTTTCGGGTGAACAAACAAAGTAAATAATTAATTTTAAAAAGATGACCGATAGGAACCATGTATTTGTATCCAAATGTGATTTTGCAAAACCACAAAACTGATTGTGCTTAATCGGAATTGGAGATTGAGTGCTAATTTTTAGATTATCTATTTTTTGATGACAAATTACATAATTATTCTAAAATAGGAGACGTGAACAGAAGAGGAAAGAATGTCGTATCCGGCCGCCACTTTTGAGGGCTTTTGGATTTTTTTTGCAACCACTAACCAGTTAAAAAAAATCATTCTATCGATTTTGGTGGTACAGAAGCGAAAACTATCTTTAAAATCACTTTTATGATGGTTTGGGACTTGATTTCCCAAAAAATTTA
>CM055816.1:10713450-10767514 GCA_029582265.1 Zoroaster sp. YZ-2022
CGTCGAGGGGAAACGCGTCGGAACACCAACGCAGACCCCAACACACGCAATGGCCCGACGTGCAATGCGGGTGTCCGGCTGCCGTTGCACGCAATCATGGCGGGTGAACGTCGGAACACCAACAACGCAAACCCTAACCCACGGGTACCCCGAAAAAAAAAACCATGCCTGACGTCGACGGGTATGAAACGCCGTCGGAACGCAACGCAGACCCCAACCACGCAATGGCCGACCAATGCGGGTGTTCGCGGGTAGACGTCGGAACACCAACAACACCAGACCCCAACCCACAGGTACCCGAAATTGACCCCAGGACGCATCAATTCAGCAGGGTGCGGGCGCCAGTTGACGCGAAACATGGCGGCGCCCCGAAAGAAAGATGGCGGCGCCCTGAAAGAAAGATGGCGGCGCCCTGAAACAAAGATGGCGGCGCCCCGTGTTTGCACTAACAAAGATGGCGACTTTCCGATCATTATAGTATGGATGGCGACTTAACGATCATTATAGTATGGAGGATACGCGCCGATCCGCTGTGATTTGATAAACCAATCGCCGCTGCGGGCGCCATTCATTCGTGTCCCGGCCGCGCCACCTTTTGTCCAGAGTATAGTACTAGTAGCTGATGGCGGCCTTGATCGTACAAAATTGTATAGCGCCAGCTAGCTACGCGTACGGTGGGTGATTTAGGACTGGCGCGGGATCGTGTAACCACCAGGATCCGCACAACGGAGTCTCTGATCCTCTGGGCTGGGTGGGCCAAGTACACACAGCCGGCCCAACGCCTATTCAGTGTCTCTGTATCATATGAAAAGTACTATTGGTCTGATGTTGAAATTGAACATTCATCATGGTTTACATATTAAACAGCTAATATTTTCACCCATGCCAAATACTAATAGTAATAACTGAGAATATTCTTTGTTTTTCTGCAGTAAGTCTTTTTCGGTAAGTCGAGTTAAATAATATTAATAAACTAAATTTTTACACTTCTGCCATGCCATGCCATGATGCACATATACAGTACATGTATGTATTGTTAGGCCTAAATGGACAATATGATCGTGACCGTGGTCATGAATGACATGATCAGATCAGCAGACTTTCATCAAGGCATGGAACCGGTGTCGTTGTTTAAGATGAACCATGGATGAACACAGTGACTGAACAATTACTATCTCAATTATATGCAGTGCACCCACGGCTATACCATGATACAACAGCAGCAACCTCATCATGTGTGGGATATTGGCAGTCACCGAGTTAATCTAAAACTAGGCCACATGCCTCTTCTGGGGTAGAATGTCGTATCTGGCCGCCACTATTTTCATTAAATATAACCAATAATGTAATCTTACCTACCTGGTAAGGTGGAGAACATATGGATGATGATGGACATATACTTCAAATTATTCCAGGATATTTATTTCATGAAAAATCAGGCATTTTTGGTATACGATGACTTCCTCAGTCATGTCAGTCTGATCTTGTAAACTCCACAATTAGTGACCAACACAGTCATTGTACATGCGTAGTGGCAACTATAATACTTAATAGGATCCTTCTATTTTCTGAAGGGGAGGACTTTTTTAGAAGGGAAATCAAGTCCGAAACCATCATAAAAGTGGATTTTAAAGATAGTTTTAGCTTTCTGTACCACCAAAAATCGATAGAATGATTTTTTAACTGGTTAGTGGTTGCAAAAAAAAAATCCAAAAAAAGCCCTTAAAAAGTGGCGGCGGATGGAAACATTCTTTCTCTTCTGTTCACGGTCTCTATTTTAGAATAATTATGTAATTTGTCATCAAAAATAGATAATCTAAAATTAGCACTCAATCTCCAATTCCGATAAGCACAATCAGTTTTGTGGTTTGCAAAATCACATTGGA
Organism: Zoroaster sp. YZ-2022; assembly: GCA_029582265.1. Lineage (NCBI taxonomy): Eukaryota > Metazoa > Echinodermata > Asteroidea > Forcipulatida > Zoroasteridae > Zoroaster > Zoroaster sp. YZ-2022. Next base: position 10,715,337 of record CM055816.1, read on the forward strand.
TACAAATACATGGTTCCTATCGGTCATCTTTTTTAAAAATTAATTATTTACCTTTTGTTTGTTCACCGAAAAATGGTCTTATAAATAATGTGCTATACAGATGAGATGGCACCTCATACAATTTTCAACTGCATTTTACCCAATTTTTTATTTGGCTTACAAAGAGTTTTTAGGACTAAATGTTTTACCCTCATTACATGGATTTTAAACTGTGATGTGAGTCAATTATCAATTTAAACCACAGCTTCATGTACAGTCAAGTCACTCTAGTGATGACTTTAGCTGTGGGTTTAAACTGGATGTATTGCAATAGTCTTTATCTGTGGGGTTAAAAGGGATAATGGGATTAATGGATAAATGGATTTTAATCCATCAGCAATGGATTAAAAGGTCTTTGCTCCAATGGATGGGATTAACTTGGGATCATTACTCCATCTAGGGGTTAAACTTGTTTTACTCCTATCAATAGGATTAAAGGGTCTTTAGTCATATCAATGGGATTAAAGGTTTTAATCCCATCTATGGGATTAAGATAATAACAAAAAGGTTTAACTGTTGATGCTAGCTGTATAATGGTGGCTCTTTCAACTCTTTTATTCTCCATTAGGCTAAATGTGATATCATATTCTCTATCTGTCCTCAACATTTTAATATTTTGTTGTAAACAGAAATGGCTACTGGACCAAATTATTAAGCTCAGCTTTGCAGACGAAATTAAAAACCATCTCCAATCGTCTTTTGTCTTGGGTAAACATCAAAATATTAGAATGTCTGCACACTTTGCCAGCATTGTTTGGAGGAATACTCGATACCAAATACAAGATGCATCAGAGATACCGTGCCCTGTGTGGGAGGTTGATGCAAGTTCCTCAGACAGGCATTCAGGGACTCAAAACCAATTTCTATGTAGTTGCTCTTATTGATGAGGTAGCCCTACAAGAAGAAGGTGGTGAGTTCGGCACTGTAGCTAAGCTGTCGTTTTGTAAAGAAGGCGTCGAGGCCACGCGCACATGTCTGGACTGCGTAATATTTGCTCAAACTGCTGCCAAATACACCCAATTCCAGCAACATCAACACACACCAGCCACCCTGGAGGACATCCGTCAGGAGAAGGTGGCCGTTGAAAAAATAGTGCAAGATGTCGGGACCCAGATGTCCCAAACACGAGAGAGGTGCAACGATTTTATTGCGAGGCATGTCAAGTCTTAATCTGTCGAGACTGTGTTTTGTGGACCATCGTCACCCTGATGAGCATCAGTTAATTGACATTGGCAGCTTCTCTGAAATACAAGAAGGCAATGAAAGATATCTTGCCAGATTACTGCAAAGAAATAAAGGAACTGGAAGAATCTTTGGCTGCTTCATCTCAAGCAAAAATTCAGAGACAATGTCATAACAACCATGAAAGAGGTGAAGGAGACAGCAGATCAGATCAGAGCAAAGGTTACAGCTGAGGGAGATAAGATGATTGATGCCATCAAGACCCTTGAACAGGATCGTGTGGCAGCATTTGATGAGCATGTGAGAAAGCAGTGGGTATGATGCTACAAAGGAAACAACATTCTCTGGACACGACCAATGATGTTACAAATACAGCAAAGAGGTGACTTCCTCTCACTGTATCCCATCATCAGTAATGAGCTGAAATCACTGAGCAGTCACGCTGTCCTCTGATTGATCATAGACTTTAGATCTGCATCTCAATAAGACTCAGAGGTTGTTGACATCAGTCTGGGTAAGCTGGTGTGGGGAAGACAAGTGGGAGCCTAAATCATACATTTGGCAAATGGGGGCGGTCTGGGGAAATTCAACTATGCCGGGGCATTGCTGCTCTACAATAACAAAGATTGCAGTGGCTGAACCCCGACAACAACCGGTAGTGATCTACAGCATTGAGGGGCCAACACGAGAGAACTGTTCAAATGGAAAAATGTGGAAGTAAGTTCTGCATAGTGCATACAATAGATATTATGTAAATAGCAGGGTTGGCAGGAATATAAGCATGGTGTGTCTTTTCCCCACCTGAAGATGCATAATTCTTTTTACAAGTAAATTTGTTATATGCCGCGAACACCATCCACCACACTGCATACAAAATATTAGCACTATCAAAACTCAGATGAATAGTTTTCATCATGGAATGTCGACCAACCTACCCTGTTTCACCTGAGAATACAACTCAAAAATCCCAACATACATTATGTCAGGGCAGTTTGGATGAGTTTATTCTACACTGGACAGTTATGTACACATAATAGTACATGTATGCTGATGACTACACTGTTTGTACAAGATCACAGACAGTGCAGGATCCCTTATCTGAATGAAAAATGCTTAACTATTATATGGCCTTGGTACAGCTGCTACAGCCAATTTCTTGCTCACTGTGTACTTGTCATTTCATTGCACTGATTATACTGTTAAGCGTAGAAAAGCCATGCTTCCTAGCAAATGGTGATGCTTCAATAAAAATCTATGGTTAAACGGGTGAGTGCACATGACTTAACAAATTATCTTGCTAACCTGTGAAAATCACGCTAATTCGTCTAGCAGATAATGTATGCTGTATTTACAGTTGAGGAAAAACTGCTTACGGTAATCAGCGCTATGAAATTAGCCCTGGTTGCAACTATACATACTTAGTACATATATACTTACAGTGAGCGATTTCCCCTGTATCGCATCATAAAAATGCGGCAATAATTTGGACAATCTGCGATGCTATTTCAAACAATGCATGAATAGATTTGCGACTCTAAATTCGACAGATTTATAAAAATTTTGAAATCATATTCACAAACCTTTCCCGAAATAACGTTTACATGTATATTTCCAACCAAAAAATATCAAGCTATCCGTCCGACTGGGTTTGTTTCCGTGTGTCCATACCGCGCGGGAGAATGCGTCCGTGCAGAGCGTGCGTATGTAGTCGCGATGACTTCTGTCGGACGGTGTTTGTTGATGCAACAGTAAACACGTGCACATAGGTAAAAACCTATTACATCCAACTTTATTTTCCAGTAATCCGTAAAGGGTTTTTTATCATAATGCCTTAAATTCTATGTGCATGCAATATTTTTCTCCTGATGAATTAACTACGGGCGAAATTCCCGAAAGGAAAAACACGCAACAACCGCCCTTTTTTTAAATAGTTTATACGTGTTTATTTGTTCTTCTTTAATTGGGGATTGGAACATTGAAGCAATTGAGCCACCCCTATACACAACAGTACCGTGTTCAGTTCACATATGCGCTTTCATCGATCACTACGTACGTATTCAACTAACAAAGGAACTCTAGAAAGCGTTAGTAACCGTTTTATAATAAAAGTTTTGAAAATTAACAAAATGAGCATTCATTTATATATGTAGTGGTGAGATTTAGAATCATTTAAACACTGTCGATGTTACGTATTCAACCACTCATTTTCTGGCAATTTTAATAATCAAAATCAAGCTTGATCATACCACAAAGTAATGTTACACTCGTGAAATTCACTTTGAAAAGCACCGAACATATACATGATCGGTAATTTGTTTTTGTTGATATTGCCTCTGTTTTAGCGATCGATATAAAATAATGTAAACAAAAAGAAAATGGACAGAGGACTAACTTTCATGAATGACTGCAATTTGGCGAAAATAGTTACCGTGAGTTTTTCGACCACCTGTGGCTCAATTTCGGACACTAAAAATTATTATTTCTGGTAAAATTTAGACATTCATATTATGAACCAAACCACAAATAAGCCTTAAAAAAACACCTTTACCTATGCACACTATATACTGTAATTTTTAAACCCATTTTAAAATTTAGCTTCACAAAATTCTGACAGGTGCTATACAAAAAAAAAAATTTGCATAGTTTTGCTGTGCAAAATTTTGAAACGAGTGTTCCTGCTTACTAAGCCATAGTTTTCGTGGCCAGATAACCCCTGAAGAGTAATGTGAGCAGATGTGCCCAATCTGAACATAGATCCATCCAAAATTCAGAATATATGTAAATAATATAGCAGGGACAATATCATCACGATCACAGCAAGGCGTTCAACAGGTCATGGAATCAGTGGCCTCGTTTAAGATGAACACAGTGATGACAATTAATTAATTACTGGCTCATTTATGCAGCAGCCAAGCAGTAATGTACCTTATCATGTGTGGGTTTATTTTCAGTCTGGAGTTAATAAACAAACTAGCACTCTGATTCCATGCCCTGTTGATTATGATACTGTCCTTTAAAGGTTTTGTATGGTGGAAAGTGATTATAGAGTTGGTTTGTGGTAACACCAATCTCAGATTGTCTTCATTAGGCGGTCACAACACACTAACTGAAGCGTTGAGTTACCTAAAGGGTATTTCACTGTACAGCGCAATTCAGGTACATAGTTTACTGCAAACATACTCTGTAATATAAATGTTCTTGAAGGTAAAATCAACTATGAGCACAGAACATGCATCTTAAACAAATTTATAATATGCATGAACATACAGATAAAGTTTACAAAAAAAAAAGACCAGAAAAAGAGAGTTCACCTACCACATATGTGGTGTATTCAAAACAGACTCAATAACCACAAACTAACAAATATGCATGAGCATTACATGTACAGATAAAGTTTACAACAAAATGGAAGAAAAGAAAAAGAAATGTGTAACTATTGCTACATGTGTGCTGTATTTACTTGATAATACTAATACTAAACATACTTTTCTTTCAGGTTCTTATGACATTGCAAGTATCAACAATCAGTTCATGGTTGTAGAATAATACCAACAAAGTCATCAAGATGTACGAGAGGATGGCACCCTGGCATTTCAGTTCACTACTCTGCCACTGAATGAGGTTGGTAAGACCAGTGTGGACATTTGGTGTATAGCAGCCAAGAAGAATTGCACCATCCTAGTGGTGATGTGTACAGGAAGGTGTAGTGACTGTGCTGAACCCACTGATGGTACAATCCTATACACCATGCCAGTCACGACAACACCCTACTTCTTGGCTGTTGACAGCAATGACAGAGTGGTGATCAGTGGCTCTGGTGAAAGCAGTGGCTGTCATTGATGACACTGGTACTACACTACTCTGACAATCAAACCAACCGTCGATGGTAAGCAAAGTCAGATTCTGCCAGGGTGTATGCTGTGATGGATCAGACATCTACATAGCAGTGGATAATGGTGGGTAGGCGCTGGTCATATTCACCACTATGATTCTGATGGAAAGTTCATTAGATGTATTGCTAAGGGCCTTCATGAACCATATGGGAATCACATTCACATCAGATAAACAGCTAGCAGTAGCTGACAAATACTCAGTCAAGATTTATCATATTGTATGATATCATCTAACTTGATGATGCTGTCTGGCAATCTCCGTTGTCATGATCAAAATGACTGATGAGGAGCTAGTGGTGCCCGACTGGCACTGAAGGGGTAATTATCACCTCTGGGTACTCCCCAATGGTAACCAATGGCAATCTCAATCCTATACATACGTTAGTAATGCTGAAGGGGTCGCTGTACTCCCCAATGGTACCAAGTCAATCTCAATCCTATATTATATACATTGGTAATGCTGAAGGGGTCGCTGTCACCCAAGGTACTCCCAATGGTACCGAGGCAATCTCAATCCTATACATTCAAGGATATTTATGATTGTCTGGGTACCATTGTGGAGTACGTACCCTGGGTACATACCCCTTCAGCCTGACTGGCTCTCAGTCAAGATTTATCACATGGCATCCAATGTGATGATTCTGACTGGCAATCTCTGTTGTCATCCTTATAGCAAATAACCTCTTCAAGATGTTGTAAAGCATCTTGAGCAGTATCTTGAGTGTTCATTCTTGTTATCATCCAAGATCTATTTTTTTAAACAAGCAACTCATTAAAATTTGTTTGATAATCCAAATCACATATGATCTCCCCCATGATCTGCATTCCACCAATCAGAATGTCTTACAGGTTTTGCTGTATAAGGTAGGCTTGGAACATGACTATTATTACATCATCATTAGGAATATTTTAAATACGAGTCAAAGAATGTGATTGGAGAAGTCCCTGAGAAAACCTACATGAACATTACATGTACACAACCCATGGTAATGCTTTTGATGATGTCATCAGCAATTTGCTGTCATCAACAGCCAGTATAAGCCAGGATTTGGAAATAGGAAGTCAAATTTGTTATTCTTTGAAAAACATGGCGATCTAAATAAAACAGGAGTCCATTTTAGCAAACAGGGTGTCCAAAAAGACACGGTATTGCTGGCTAATGCTTTGATGTCATTAGTGATTTGCTGTCATCAGCATGTGTATTACAAATAAAACAGGGAGTCCATTTAGCAAACAGGGTGTCCAAAAGACACCGGTATATATTGCTGGCTAATGCTTTTGATGTCATTAGCAATTTGCTGTCATCAGCATGTGTATTACAAATAAAACGGAGTCCATTTAGCAAACAGGGTGTCCAAAAGACACCGGTATTGCTGGCTAATGCTTTTGATGTCATTAGCAATTTGCTGTCATCAGCTTGTGTATTACAAATAAAACAGGGAGTCCATTTTTGAAACAGGCGTCCAAAAAGACACCGGTATTGCTGGCTAATGCTTTTGATGTCATTAGCAATTTGCTGTCATCAGCTTGTGTATTACAAATAAAACAGGGAGTCCATTTTAGCAAACAGGGCGTCCAAAAGACACCGGTATTGCTGGCTAATGCTTTTGATGTCATTAGCGATTTGCTGTCATCAGCAGAACGATCAGTGAAAAGCTGTGGTTAGCAAAACTAAAGAATGCATGATATATAGTATGCTGTAAATGCAACATGATAAAAGCGTGTCATACGTCGTCCTGCAACTCATTAGCGAGTTTTATTCTTCAAACAAAGTCCGGTAAACTTGGGTACCATGTGTGTGCCCTATTCATATAATTCAGTTGATGGACGTCATTTGAAGAGTCTGTGTCTCTTTGGTTAAGGGTTAGGGTCAACTTGGGTACCATGTGTGCCTATTTACTTATAATTCAGTTGATGACGTTATTTGAAGAGTCTGTGTCTCTTTGGTTTTCTAGAGACCCACTTGAAAGAAGCAAAATTTGAAGACATGTTATATATTTTGATTTGTAATATTGACAAGCCTACCGACATTATAAAGCTATAAGATTGATGGTGGAGTATTGATATCATTGGTTTGCAATAACACCAAAGTGTTTACTTAGCGATAGTTGAGATAAACATATGATGTTACCGCAAACCAAAACGATATTATCAAGCTATGAAACATTATGTCGCGAGTTTCTATTTCCGAGCAAACCTTAAATGTCTTACATGTTTATAATAATGATTACCTGTAAAGCGCACATATCCACCTAGGAAGCTCAAGGTACATGTATCTTTATAACCCACTTCTCATCAGGCTCATTAATCATTCCTGAAACCATCTTAGCTCACTGCAGAGTACAGTATTCAATTGTTGCCATGTCAGCACATCAGGTTAATCAAACACAACAACCAACTCTTCCCAAACACCCATTTAGTACTCCTGATTGGTGGACACAAGCACCGTGGTCGCAGTCAGGATTTGAACCCGAGGCATTTATGAATGTGATTAAAATTTGGTTATAAAACAGCCTGTATAGTACTGTGAATTTCATACTGTGCCAATACAGATGTGCCAACATTGGTATTGCCTAAATAGATCCAGCATAGGGCCGATACTATGACCCGTTTTGTGAAGACCCTGTACAAGGGGCCATTATAAAATCAATATTGGCGATACATCGGCAGAATACTGGCAGTACCACTAGAGTACTGCCAGTACAAGCCGGAATAATACCAGTACTGGACCAATGTTTGTTGGGTAATGAATGAGATTAGAACTTAATTTGCTAATTAGCCAAAGCTGTATATATTGAATAATCAGAATCAGTAAATAACTTTTGAATTTTGAATACTACAATACATATGTAAATAGAAAATACAATCAAGTACACAGTACATTGTATATCGTTTATAACAAACTTTGTTTGCAAAGTTTATTTCCAAGATTTATCAGTTTAGTTAATGGTAAAACAAAACAGACTCAATAAAACAGAAATTTTCCTTAATTCCAGACATAATGTAAACAAGTAATTTATAATCAGTATCACACAAATATTCACATCCAAATATAATTTTGTGTGCAGCAAATATTCTTAGAATACAAATAATTAAACTTCACTAAAATGTGATGTACATTTATACAATTATTGCCAAAACTAAAATTTATGGAAAGAATTTTAAATATGAAATCATGCCAATTATTACAAATTATTACTTGAAATGCCTAATGTATCTAATTAAGATTAAGAAGTTTTGTTTCCCTTCTATTTTTTAATGATGTAATCTATATAAAAATAAAGCACCCTTTTATATTTCTGAATTGAAGTTTATTTACCAATTAAGTTACCTTTATTTACCCAATTTCTTTGCACTGAAAAACAGTTATAGAAAAACTACTTTTTGCGGCAGATACATGTACAAATACTTTCCTTTAAAAAAAATTCCAGTTTTACATAAAACTTGATGTTTCCAAAAATTCCTTGAAATATTTTCTGTTTCAGATGATATCATTTTAGTAATATTAGTTTCATTATTTCCATATGGGAAATTTCTGTCTTCTGAATACAGAAATTCCTCATTGGAATAAGAACAAATCTGAATGCATTTTTCGTTAATGTCTGGAGGTCGAAAAGTGGACATCTACTTTTCAGCTTTCTAAATAATGAAAAAGCAGATTGAACGTTGTTGGCTAGTGCATTTTTCTACTTTTGTGCTTTTCTTCCACCTAAAAAGTAGATTGAACATTTTGGTAACATACATTTTTCTACTTTTCTACTTTTCAATTTCAAGTAGATAGTAGATTTTACATGTTCACCTACACTGGCGGTCAAAAAGTGGACATCTGCTTTTCTGGTTTCCTACAACCAGAAAAAGTGGTCGAGCGTTTTGGACAAATCCATTTTTCTGCTTTTTCTGCTTCCGTAAAGCAGATTAGACATTTGTCACACAGTGGCCTAGAAGTGGACATCTGCTTTCCTGGTTTCCCAAACTAGAAAAGTAGATCGAGCGTTTTTCTCAACAGTGGTCTAAAAGTGGACAAGTCTGTTTCTTGCGCTTGAAGAAAAGCAGATTGAATGATTTGATAAATCTACTCCTTTATCCGTAAAATAATGGGCGTGTCCTACCAATGCACCAAAAGCGATGCATTTGATAAGAGTGGCTTCTGAAAAATGAGAGGCGGCACATCACAGATCAAGCAGGAATGCGCCTACCTGGTGCCTCGATGGGACATTATATTGTGACGGTGGGATTAGTCCATTATTTGTGTGGATAGGGAGTAGATTTATCAAATCATTCAATATGCTTTCTTCAAGCAGACTTGTCGCTTTTGAGCCACTGTTGGAGAAAAGCGTTCGATCTGCTTTTCGAAGCAGGAAAGCAGATGTCCACACAGGCCACTGTGTGACAAAGCGTGTAATCTGCTTTCTGGTGAAAAAGTAGAAAAATTGAAAAGCAGATGTCCACTTTTTGACCGCCAGTGTAGGTGAAAAGTAAAATCTGCTTTTCGTGAAACTGAAAAGCAGAAAAGTACAAAAATGGATGTTACCAAAATGTTCAATCTACTTTTTAGGTGGAAGGAAAGCAGAAAAGTAGAAAAATGCACTAGCCAACAACGTTCAATCTGCTTTTTCATGTTAAAGATAAGACACCTAAAGACACGTTTGTGGATATGACGGTATGTTCATGTACATACTATTGAATCTAAAGATGAATCGTCCGTGTTTTGTCTTATCTTACCATCAATTTACGGCTGTTTTCTTATCCATTAGAACATAGTCATTTTTTTTAGGCAAGACAGCAAATAACACTCTCCCAAAATAATTGCGATAAGCATTGTTTTATAGAAAATATGTAGAGTACGAAGGGGCAATACAACAATAATAATGTTGAAAACTGCAGGTTATATGCAAGTATGTAAAGGACAGTATCATCATGATCAGAGAAGATTTTTGACAGGGCATGGAATCGGTGTCATAGTTTTAGATGAACTCAGTGACTGAAAATAACACCCCATGGCACTGGCCTAGATAATGAGGCGCAATAAGATATTACTGTTGCTGAGGCTAGATAACAGGGCATGATAAAATCATATCACCATGACTAATGAATAAATATCATTATTAGATAGATAATGGGGCACAATAAGATGATATTACTGTTGCTGAGGCTAGATAACAGGGCATGATAAAAACATGTCACCATGGCTGATGAATAAATATCATTATTAGATAGATAATGGGGCACGATAAGATGATATTACTGTTGCTGAGGCTAGATAACAGGGCATGATAAGATCATATCACCATGGCTGATGAATAAAATATCAATATTATACAGTCATTGGCTTATTATTTATACATCAGCCAGAGTAATATGAACTTATTGCACCCTGTTATGTAGGCTAGTGAGTGCTCGCTGGAAATTACTTTGTCAGTGAGTTCATCCAAAACTAGGACACTGATTCTATGCCCTATTGAAAATGTTCCTTTAATACTCACTTTGAATCAAGATATACATTGACAGATTCAGCTGTGAACGTTTTGATTTTGTTTTTATACAACATTATGTCATTAAAGGGAAAGTACAACAACATTGGTAATGTAGTCATGTGAAATTAACAGTTAATTCATGTGATTAAACTGATTGCCTCGCTTTGCACGAGCCGTGCATTGTGACTACGTGCATGAATTTATGTAGAAAATAATATTTTGTTCTAAGAATACAAAAAATAAAAGTTTGGGGTTTATATTGTATGTTTTGAAATAATAAGGGAGTCGGTGTTTGGAGAGAGATGAGTGAGCAGCTGAGTTTCCATGAGATTCTAATAAAACTTCTTGTCAACATAAGAAACATTGTTCGTCTGTTATTTAGCCTAATTACCGACTCAACTTTAGTGAAGCCTGCACTTATCAAATTATCACATTAGACCTAACACAGGTACTCTATTGATAATTAACAAATGTTCACATTAACACATTAGACCTACATTGTAACACAGATACTCTATTGATAATTAACAAATATTCACATGATCACATTAGACCTAACACAGGTACTCTATTGATAATTAACAAATATTCACATGATCACATTAGACCTAACACAGGTACTCTATTGAGTGGTTGTATTGTTGATAATTCAGGTATTATCATCATTTAAGCAATTGTAAGGGCTCATACATGCCCAATAATGTTGAAGTGGTTTGGGCCAAGGTGCCCGAAAGGTTTTATGTGCACATATTTTATGTGGTTCTGGGACTGCAGCCCAGGGGCTTTGAAATGCCCATTGGTTTTGGGCAAGTGTGCCCATTGGTGCGGGTAAGGTGCCCATCTGGGTCTAGTGTGCCCAGAATATGTTTTACCGGTTTGTCCAAGACAAGTTTGGTATCCGGTGTTTCTTTTGCTTTCAATAAAAAGTTTTCGGCTGTGGCGTTTAGTCACGAAAAATTTACGAACATGTTTTTGTGTGTATGTTTTCTGAGTATAATTAACAATTGTTCACATGATCACATTAGACCTAACACAGGTACTCTATTGATAATTAACAAATGTTCACGTGATCACATTAGACCTAACACAGGTACTCTATTGATGATTAACAAATGTTCACGTGATCACATTAGACCTAACACAAGTACTCTATTGGTAATTAACAAATGTTCACGTGATCACATTAGACCTAACACAAGTACTCTATTGGTAATTAACAAATGTTCACGTGATCACATTACACCTAACACAGGTACTCTATTGATAATTAACAAATGTTCACGTGATCACATTAGACCTAACACAGGTACTCTATTGGTAATTAACAAATGTTCACGTGATCACATTAGACCTAACACAGGTATACTCTATTGGTAATTAACAAATGTTCACGTGATCACATTAGACCTAACACAGGTACTCTATTGATAATTAACAAATGTTCACATGATCACATTAGACCTTACACAGGTACTCTATAGATAATTAACAAATGTTCACATGATCACATTAGACCTAACACAGGTATACTCTATTGGTAATTAACAAATGTTCACATGATCACATTAGACCTAACACAGGTACTCTATTGATAATTAACAAATGTTCACATGATCACATTAGACCTAACACAGGTACTCTATTGATAATTAACAAATGTTCACATGATCACATTAGACCTAACACATGTACTCTATTGATAATTAACAAATGTTCACATGATCACATTAGACCTAACACAGGTACTCTGTTGATAATTAACAAATGTTCACATGATCACATTAGACCTAACACAGGTAGGCCTACTCTATTGATAATTAACAAATGTTCACATGATCACATTAGACCTAACACAGGTACTCTATTGGTAATTAACAAATGTTCACATGATCACATTAGACCTAACACAGGTACTCTATTGATAATTATCAAATGTTCACATTATACCTAACACAGGTACTCTATTGGTAATTAACAAATGTTCACATGATCACATTAGACCTAACACAGGTACTCTATTGGTAATTAACAAATGTTCACATGATCACATTAGACCTAACACAGGTACTCTATTGATAATTAACAAATGTTCACATGATCACATTAGACCTAGCACAGGTACTCTGTTGATAATTAACAAATGTTCACATGATCACATTAGACCTAACACAGGTACTCTATTGATAATTAACAAATGTTCACATGATCACATTAGACCTAACACAGGTACTCTATCGATAATTAACAAATGTTCGCCTGATCACATTAGACCTAACACAGGTACTCTATCGATAATTAACAAATGTTCACATGATCACATTAGACCTAACACAGGTACTCTATTGATAATTATCAAATGATCACATTAGACCTGACACAGGTACTCTATTGATAATTAACAAATGTTCACATGATCACATTATAGACCTAACACAGGTACTCTATTGATAATTAACAAATGTTCACATGATCACATTAGACCTGACACAGGTACTCTATTGATAATTAACAAATGTTCACATGATCACATTAGACCTAACACAGGTACTCTATTGATAATTAACAAATGTTCACATGATCACATTAGACCTGACACAGGTACTCTATTGATAATTAACAAATGTTCACATGATCACATTAGACCTATAACACAGGTACTCTATTGATAATTAACAAATGTTCACATTATCACATTAGACCTAACACAGGTACTCTATTGATAATTAACAAATGTTCACATGATCACATTGGACCTGACACAGGTACTCTATTGATAATTAACAAATGTTCACATGATCACATTAGACCTATAACACAGGTACTCTATTGATAATTAACAAATGTTCACATGATCACATTAGACCTAACACAGGTACTCTATTGATAATTAACAAATGTTCACATGATCACATTATTATCTAAAAGTTGACTTGTTGTAAATTTGAAAAATGATTCCCTCTGAATTCCAAAGTACTTTCATCTTTGAGAAAAAAACAATTGTTATGTTGAATTCAGAAGAAAAAAAAATCGGTGACTGGTAACTTTTTGTATAACATAAAAAACTACGTGTACTTACGCCTCTAAAAATGGCTTTTTGAATTCAAAGGGAAGCATGTCCCATTTTTGCTGAGGTTTGCCATCAATGTGAACACCACCCAGTATTCCTGTACAAAAAGGGAAATTAATTGGTATCCCTGGCAACATTGTATATTTTTTCTTTAAAAACAATCTTCCAAAATAAAATGTGTAAACCTTCTTTTAAAAAATTAAAACAAACAAAAAAATATGTAAAAAGTCAAATAGTGAAAGAGTAACTGAATTCCTCTTCACTGCCAAGGACATGTGATGTATAAACACAAGAACTACACTCATTGGTTAAATGTTCCCAACATCACATATTAATTGGCTGTCTGCATAACTAAATGTTTGCATAATGCAAATTGTAAATTTCTCTTCACTGCAATACCCTTTACCCGCGCAAACATTTTTACCTATATTTGTAATAATTTGCTGTGCACACGAATGCACACACTTAAGTTGTTAGAATTGTATCCCCACCAGTCTGCAGTGTATGTGACATGCAGGCATAAAAAGAACACACATTTTTTTCTGCGTATGAAGCATTTTATCATCTAGCGATAAAATGTGATATGTGATACAGTTCCTATGGCTGGTTTCGACCACCAAGGGCAGTACGTAGAAACATCCTTTGTCAAACATTTACAACAAGCTCTGGTGGCTCAATAAAAATACCATCTGTGGATAAAATGACTGGGTTATTATACAGGAATATTTCCAATCTGGGAGTCATTTAATGAAACAATTTGGGATTATAGACAATAGAAAAGGTATTAAAGTTACAACCAGATAATTAAAAGCACAATATAGAATAGGGCAAGGAATGGATTGGAAGATAAAAGTTGAGAAACTCATAGACACTCTTCAAGATGGTACTTTCTTTTGCATGAAACATGCATACCCTTGATCATAGTTTCGCTCATTGAATCAACCTCGTCCCTAGCCTTTAGTTAAGGCGCACACGGCTACTCGAAAATCCGACCCGAAAAAAGACCACGCACGAGAGTTGATTGCCTACATCGGGGCTTTGCTCCTTGTGTCTTTTTTCGTGTTTTGTGTTCCTGGTTGCCGCGTGGGCTGGCCTGGACTAAAGGCTACCCTGTCCCCAAATAGACCAATGATCTGTATACTACTCTGATAAGGAGATTGAATGCTGACTTTATTTAATAATTCAAGTGACGGTAAATGCTGATAGTTATAACGTTGTGGAATGTCAGCTGATTATTATTGACACTACTCAATTTCTTTTGTATTAAGTCAAGTGACACTTTCAGTCAGCTTCACTGCGTGAAAGTCACGATGTTACCTTGTCATGTTAGTAAAAGCTCCCATTATTTGTTCAATCTAGTCAGTGGAAGTATTGTCTATTGTCTATAATAAAAGTAATCAATAATTACGTTGTATTCTGTGCAACGGCGCACCCAAGGGGGGGGGGGGGGGCCACGGGGGGCTTGAGGCCCCCCCACCCCCAAGAGGGTCCCCGAAAAAAAAGGGACAAAAAGAAGAAGGAAAAAAAGGAGAGTGAGAGGGGAGGAGAAAAGTTGCAAATGTTTTTTTGGTTTTTTTCCGGCCTGGCGGCAGGGTGGATTTCTTTTCATCTTATGCCACTCGCATTAATTGTTTTTCTTTTTTCTGCCAAAATTATTTTATTATGATGTCTCATGAAATCTCACTATAATTGTTTAAATTTGCAACAATAACATAAACATTTGAAACCAACGTCCCAATTTGTTCGGGCTAAAATATATTTTACGTGGTTCCGGCATTTTTCAAATTTAAGTGTTTTTCCCTTTTCAAGGGGAATGCCGGACAAGTGTAAGGAAAAAGTAATACATTTTTGTTTACCCACAATGATTTATTTTTAGATGTTGTATCATGAATATGCATGAACATGTAACTCTGGTGCAACGACCAGATCCAATCTTATTTTATCATGTGCCGCTTCCTTTTCTCCATTTTTCTTTAACTCGGCTATGTGCAGGGCATTAAAGGTCTGCAATCCTACCCTTTCAAATTACACATCACATACATGCCCAGGTTAGGGTTTTAATTTTATTTTTTAACATTAATCTGATATAAATCATTATTATGTGACACCGTTTTACTTTTAGCACCTTCAGTACCCTTTGTCGCCTTAAATCCTACTTGAGGTCATCCATGGGCAACCAGCGTCTGACAGACCTTGCTCTGATAGCTATACATAGAGCAATAGATGTGGACATCGATGACGTCATCAATCGGATGGCACTAAAGCGTCGTAGATTGGACTTTTCACTTTAATATTATTGCCTCACTAGATTTATTAAGTAAAGTTGTACATTTGTCACAAATAAATGATTTTTTTTTCAATCAACAACTATAGGTAGTATGGAATTCCATATCTGCCATTCTAAACGTCGCCCGTCGCCCTTCTAAACGTCGCCCGTCGCCCTTCTAAACGTCGCCCGTCGCCCTTCTAAACGTCGCCCGTCGCCCGTCGCCCGTCGCCCTTCTAAACGTCGCCCGTCGCCCGTCGCCCGTCGCCCTTCTAAACGTCGCCCGTCGCCCGTCGCCCGTCGCCCTTCTAAACGTCGCCCGTCGCCCGTCGCCCGTCGCCCGTCGCCCGTCGCCCTTCTAAACGTCGCCCGTCGCCCGTCGCCCGTCGCCCGTCGCCCTCTTTGCCTTCGCGGGGTGAAGACGCATGCGCATGTAAACAAACTCATTTCATGCAGCTTGCAGTGTATGCTTGTGCGTGTACTGTAGAACTACATGGCTGTAGAACTACATGGGTATGGGCGGCCAAAAGGGCCAACATTTAAATAAATATCCAACATATACATTAAGAAGCCTACAAAGGACAAAACAACAGCCAATAAAGAACAAATTATTTTTTGTCAATAGAAAGACAAACACAAACAAAGGACAAAACACAAAGAGTACAAAATGATCAATAGAAAGACAAATTAAAATGGCAAGAGGACACATTTTTAGAAAGACAAAGACAAAATCAAACAAAGGACAAAACGACAAGAGGACAAATTTACAAAAAGACAAAGTCAAAATCAAGCAAAGGCCGAAACGACATCAAAAGGACAAATTTACAAAAAGACCAAGTCAAAACTAAACAACCGAAAGACTAACGCTAGTCGAATACAGACATTGTGTGGCAAAACCATAAAGGACAGTCACACACACGCAAAGGACGTTTTCCCAATCGAACAAAGGTCAATCGCGAAAGGACAAACTTTTTATGTCTTTGTGTTTTGTCCTTTGTTTGTGTTTGTCTTTCTATTGACAAAAATTAATTTGTTCTTTATTAGCTGTTGTTTTGTCCTTTGTAGGCTTCTTAATGTATATGTTGGATATTTATTTTAATTTTGGCCCTTTTGGCCGCCCATACCCATGTAGTTCTACAGCCATGTAGTTCTACAGTACACACACAAGCATACACTGCAAGCTGCATGAAATGAGTTTGTTTACATGCGCATGCGTCTTCACCCCGCGAAGGCAAAGAGGGCGACGGGCGACGGGCGACGGGCGACGGGCGACGGGCGACGGGCGACGTTTAGAAGGGCGACGGGCGACGTTTAGAAGGGCGACGTTTAGAAGGGCGACGGGCGACGTTTAGAAGGGCGACGGGCGACGGGCGACGTTTAGAAGGGCGACGGGCGACGTTTAGAATGGCAGATATGGAATTCCATAAGGTAGGCCTATCATAAATGAAAGGATTAGGAGCCAGTTTTTGAACACCCTTATTAAGTATAAGGCCTTTTCACACTACAGAAAATCTCCGGGTTGGACACGGGTCCGACACGTGTAATCTTGACTGACCTTTTCACACTGTAAAATGTAACACGGCGCCGATCCGTGTAAGATGCTCGATCCGTGTCGAAACTAACCCTGCTCATGAGGTGGGTTGAGAGCTTTCGATCCGTGTTGAGACCGCCGACGACACGTGTTGAAAGCGCCGCGAAAGCGTAGTGTGAAAAGTCACTGGGTTGATTTTCGATCCGTGTGCATTATTGTAGTTATGAAATAACAAACAAACTAATGACCTTTGCTCGCAACGCAGTGTCGCAATGCAGTGTGGGACTTTCTGCTGTGACCAGTGTAGACTCGAGCGTAGTGTGAAATGATCGAGCAATTACACGTGTCGGATCCGTGTCGGATAGTTACACGTGTAACCCCAAAACGGATAGTGTGAAATCATACCGGAATTGAACCGTGTTGAAATTCTTCAGAGTCAACACGGAGTGGAACCGTGTACACTTCTACACGTGTAAGAGGTACATAGTGTGAAAAGGCCTTATGCCTCTACCGAACCAGTTTTTGAACACCCTTACATCCTATGCCTCTACTAGGACAATTTTATAGAGGTTAAAATTGCTGCCCCTATTATACCATGGAGGAAGGAAAAGATTCTTTTCCTTCCTCCATGATTATACTAATGGCACCGTGGTCACGTGGTTAGACTGCAGGGCTTGCAATCACAAGGTTGTGAGTTCGGAATCCCAGGCTGAACGCTGATTTCACAATGCCTATATTAAGTATTGTCGTCTAGTTACTGAATCACAATTGATTGATTTGTGCAGTTCGTAATTATAGACGATACCCTAATGTTTGTGTGTGAGTGAGATTGGCTCTTGCCAGCTTGGCGTTTATACCCCTCCATGGGAGGTTACCGAGTTCTTAATGGGAAGATCCATCCATACATATTATACATACACAACCCAAAATTACATACATACGTACATATACATACTAGGCTTAGTTGATTTGTGAGAGTAAATTTTCTTTGAGGCCCCCCTAAGACAAAATCCTGGGTGCGCCACTGATTCTGTGTACCATAATTTTTATTTCTGTTTTGAAGCCATGTTTGGTAACAGTTTCCTGACTAATTTACTTATGCAATTTCCAAAATGTTGTGATGAAACAATGAATACATGTACATGTTGAATGAGTAAAATAATTACTTAAATATAAAAATAACAAATTCACTGTCACATCCGATCATCCGAGGGTTCGTGGCTACACTATAGTCAGTATTTGGATTCCATCAGACATTATGAAAAGTGAATAACATAACTGGCTAGACTTTATTACACACAAAGCTATGATGGTTTTTAATACAAACTGGAATTCACTTTAATCATTTGATCAGAAATAATGCAAGCTTCCATTGAGCTATAATCTGTCATTCACAGGTCTGTATTTCATAATCCTCATCAGGCGCACCCCAACTTCTCTGATATTACAGTATATATTATACTACACATTTCTACATGTAGTTATTATATCATGATTATAGTTCTAAGGGATTCTTTGCTATATATATACATGCACTATGAATAATGTACATTGTACATGAATTTTATAATTATTTGTATTACAGTAAGGCCAATGAAAGCTGATTACTAGTTTCTCGTCAGCGCCCGCACGTGATTTTGGCCCCGCACCAAAACATTTCATTATGCCAAAATTTCATTATTTTGCAAAACATTTTTGGGAAAATCCGGAAAATCCGACGCAAACTACTCCCAAGCTAAAAGGAACCATTCCGATTGCGCGGTCGATGTTTTTGCAGCTTCGCTGTATCATGCAACATACCGGTCGTGCCCACCTTCCATACAGCTGGGCCCATGGGAAGCGCTGATCTGCCTAGCTTGCATGCAGGGTGTACATGCAGCGCAGCTGGTGCAGCCGCTGAGAGCCGCGGAATGACGTTCACAGGTCACACAAATTGCAACCTCGTTTCCAGATCGCATACTATGTGCCCGGCCTATCCGGGTCGTGTATTGTCGCCGTGGTACGAGGTTGGTATTGATCGATCGTTGTCATGCCTTCAAGGTACGTTCATGTCGTTTGCATGCTGATGTGTCGGGAAGGACAGGACTAGGCGCAAGTGAAATGGAACAGTAATTTGAAAATGACTGTACGGTAGACATGTGTCGCAAAAGGTCGTAGCCAGTCCTTCATGTCCTTCTCTTCACAACTCAATAGAACTGATATTGGCATCAAACTCACATTTCTGGGTGAATTTAGAACCTAAATCTGTTTCAAAATGGCAGTTTGTGTATGTGTATGGGTTGCATTTTTCCTTGATGAAAAATAATGAATAATGAATAATGAAAAAAAAAACTCACCAAAATTTGATAAATGGCTGACGAGAAACTAATAATCAACTTTCATTGGCCTAATGTAGATTTTGAAGGCAACTCCTGAGTATACATATGAACTTTGGAACTATTAAGCTTGAACTAGACTTGAACCACTAATGTGCAATTGTATGTATATTGTCTGGTTAATCATTAACATGTCAAGTCTGCACCTATGACTTCTGTAAAATTCCTTTCATGTTTTGGTAATTGCGTCGTTTCCTGGTACCTTGCACAATGGCTGGTCATGTGTACCTTATATACAGCTAAGTGGTATAGTTGTTGGATACCAATGCACTCTCCATGTCACATGATCTAAAGTTTGACAAGGAAACTTTGTGTGTTTGCGTCACTTTTTCACCATTTGAGCCAATGCCCTGTGCCACTATTGACGTGTTGAAGATTTTGCCAATTTTAATTCAGGTAAATTCTGTTTAATTTCACTTCATTTTCTGATAAGTCTACTGCATCTTGTATGGTAAGTACTAGACAGCATTTATAATTGAATACTTTGGACAGAAAACTCTAAAACTTTGTACCTCTGTAGATATAAATTCAAATGTAGATTTATATACGTATGTATACTGCATCTTGCTTGGAGAGATGTTGGGCTCCATTTAACCGGCGTGAAGTTGGTTACTTATTCGACGTTTGACATTCAATATCAAACAAGTAACGGTTACTGGTTTGACATTCGACTTAATGCATGTCCTATATGGGACAATTGCATTCGGTCAGTTTCTAGTGGTCAGACCCTTTTGGCCGGGCACTGTTAGGTATCAATGTAAAGAGGATGACCCAAGGATGACCACAATGGTCACCTTGACCCGGCCAATGGGGTCCTTATATTTTTTATTAATATTTTAATATTTACTATATTTTATTGTCATATATATGTACAGTGTACATGCTGTTAAAAACGCCCCAAATGTAATGGTCAGTTTCTAGTGGTCAGACCCTTTTGGCCGGGCACTGTTAGGTATTAATGTAAAGAGAATGACCCAAGGATGACCGCAATGGTCACCTTGACCCGGCCAATGGGGTCCTTATATTTTTTATTAATTTTTAAATATTTACTATATTTTATTGTCATATATACATATGTACAGTGTACATGCTGTTAAAAACGCCCCAAATGTAATGGTCAGTTTCTAGTGGTCAGACCCTTTTGGCCGGGCACTGTTAGGTATCAATGTAAAGAGGATGACCCAAGGATGACCTCAATGGTCACCTTGACCCGGCCAATGGGGTCCTTATATTTTTTATTAATTTTGTAATATTTACTATATTTTATTGTCATATATACATATGTACAGTGTACATGCTGTTAAAAACGCCCCAAATGTAATGGTCAGTTTCTAGTGGTCAGACCCTTTTGGCCGGGCACTGTTAGGTATCAATGTGTAGAGGATGACCCAAGGATGACCTCAATGGTCACCTTGACCCGGCCAATGGGGTCCTTATATTTTTTATTAATATTTTAATATTTACTATATTTTATTGTCATATATACATATGTACAGTGTACATGCTGTTAAAAACGCCCCAAATGTAATGGTCAGTTTCTAGTGGTCAGACCCATTTGGCCGGGCACTGTTAGGTATCAATGTGTAGAGGATGACCCAAGGATGACCTCAATGGTCACCTTGATCCGGCCATTGGGGTCCTTATATTTTTTATTAATTTTTTAATATTTTTATTGTCGTATGTATTGAGTGTACATGCTGTTAAAACGCCCCAAATGTAATGGTCAGTTTCTAGTGGTCAGACCCTTTTGGCCGGGCACTGTTAGGTATCAATGTGTAGAGGATGACCCAAGGATGACCTCAATGGTCACCTTGACCCGGCCAATGGGGTCCTTATATTTTTTATTAATTTTAAAATATTTACTATATTTTATTGTCATATATACATATGTACAGTGTACATGCTGTTAAAACGCCCCAAATGTAATGGTCAGTTTCTAGTGGTCAGACCCTTTTGGCCGGGCACTGTTAGGTATCAATGTAAAGAGGATGACCCAAGGATGACCTCAATGGTCACCTTGACCCGGCCAATGGGGTCCTTATATTTTTTATTAATTTTAAAATATTTACTATATTTTATTGTCATATATACATATGTACAGTGTACATGCTGTTAAAAACGCCCCAAATGTAATGGTCAGTTTCTAGTGGTCAGACCCTTTTGGCCGGGCACTGTTAGGTATCAATGTAAAGAGGATGACCCAAGGATGACCTCAATGGTCACCTTGACCCGGCCAATGGGGTCCTTATATTTGTTATTAATTTTTTAATATTTACTATATTTTATTGTCATATATGTCATATATGTCATATATGTCATTATTGTCAGCATGTACAGTGTACATGCTGTTAAAAACGCCCCAAATGTAATGGTCAGTTTCTAGTGGTCAAACCCTTTTGGCCGGGCACTGTTAGGTATCAATGTAAAGAGGATGACCCATGGATGACCTCAATGGTCACCTTGACCCGGCCAATGGGGTCCTTATATTTTTTATTAATATTTTAATATTTACTATATTTTATTGTCATATATACATATGTACAGTGTACATGCTGTTAAAAACGCCCCAAATGTAATGGTCAGTTTCTAGTGGTCAGACCCTTTTGGCCGGGCACTGTTAGGTATCAATGTAAAGAGGATGACCCAAGGATGACCTCAATGGTCACCTTGACCCGGCCAATGGGGTCCTTATATTTTTTATTAATTTTTTAATATTTACTATATTTTATTGTCATATATACATATGTACAGTGTACATGCTGTTAAAATCGCCCCAAATGTAATGGTCAGTTTCTAGTGATCAGACCCTTTTGGCCGGGCACTGTTAGGTATCAATGTGTAGAGGATGACCCAAGGATGACCTCAATGGTCACCTTGATCCGGCCATTGGGGTCCTTATATTTTTTATAAATTTTTTAATATTTTTATTGCCGTATGTATACAGTGTACATGCTGTTAAAACGCCCCAAATGTAATGGTCAGTTTCTAGTGGTCAGACCCTTTTGGCCGGGCACTGTTAGGTATCAATGTGTAGAGGATGACCCAAGGATGACCTCAATGGTCACCTTGACCCGGCCATTGGGGTCCTTATATTTTTTATTAATTTTTTAATATTTTTATTGTCGTATGTATACAGTGTACATGCTGTTAAAACGCCGCAAATGTCCAGACCCTGTTGGCCAAGCACTGCTTGGTACGGATGTATAGAGGACCTAATGAACATTACAATCGTCGGTTTGAGCCGGCCAATGGGGTCTATATATGTCATATTATTTTAAATATTTAACAATTATTGTTAATTATGAACATGTTCATTTGTAAAAACACCACATAAATGTATAGTCAGTTTCAAGCCATCAGACTATTTTTGCACGGTATTTCTTGGTCTAGATTGATGGAGGAGGAACACCAGGCTGAAGGTTTTAAGTTTCCTTTTTTTATTTAAAAGCTTTCGTATATGATGTAAAAACATGCATTGTGTACATAGGCCCCTATGTAAAAATAGAAATAAAAATAAAATCCCATTTTTTAAAGCTGGAAATTGTAAAAAAATAAAAAATAAAATAAAAATAAAAATAGCAATTGAAAACTCAAAAACAATATTACAAATGGAAAAATTACATTTAGTATTTAAATGTAAAAAGAAAAACAAAAAACAAAAAAACAAAAAAACAGGCGAGTGGGGACCGATGCATCTTTAATAATACTCAACACCAGTGAAAGCTCGACATCATTGCAGGGAAAATACACACAAAGGAAGCGTCCTTTTCCTTGATCAAGCCTTTGTGGGATTGAATGTTCTATGTAGACATTTTGTAGCACCTCCTTTTTTGGCGAGTTGCGTATAACAGCCCAATTTAGTGTCTTGAATTTGCTCAGTTTTCAGTTATTCACTTCCACGCATTATTCCATTGTTCCGATTATTCCAATACAATGACGTTTACGTAATTTGTCCGACTAGGTATGATGAAATATAGTTGAAAAGCGCTGGTGAATGCTCTTAAAAGTTATCTACTCTCGTTAATAAATATGGTATTGGTTTTGTAAGATTAGATTTAGGTATAACCGATTATAAACAAAAACCATTACTACCGCGCGAACAAGAAGTAATAAACGATAATTTTGATGCGGTGGAAGGAGCGCAAAGGCAACCTATATCGTTAGAACCTACCGTTGTTGTCGTTCGTCGCAAAGAAGGAGCTTTACCACCAACACCGCTAGACAAAGTAATAGAAACTAACGATAAAACAATAAGCGTTCTTTCAGAAAACTCAGATTTAAAAGATAGTTACGATTTTAGAACTTTAAAAAGTATCGATAAATTTATGAGAACGAAACGAGGCGCGATAATAGAATTACGACTAAGATATGCAGAAAACCAAAAAGCAATAGCTGATATTAAACAAAGAATCGATGAAAAAAAAGGAGATGAAGATGCGCTACGTAAAGAAAGAGCAAACCTAATAGATGAATCTGATGTTATGAAAGAAGCTTTAAAAAATATAGGTTTAAATATTGAATACGTTTTCAATAGAAATGGAAAAACGTTGGAAGCGTTAAATGGAAGAGAACGCACGTTGGGTGAAAAAATTAAAGGTTTATTTAAAAAACAAGGCATAACGATCGTTAGTATATTAACGGCAATTGTTATGGCTATTACCGCTATAGTCGAAGCTGTAGTCAACACCGCGAGTTCAGTTTTACCAGCACCACCACCAACACCTATCCCAGAACCACCAGAACCGTCAGATAGAGGGTGGATACAAAAAACATTAAAAAACTTTGCGAACGTATTAGCTAAACTAGGAGCGAAAGCTTTAGCCGCTTTACCAAACATTATCGGAGCAGTTATAAACTGGTTATTTATAACAGTTAGCGGCGTCGTCGCGTACGCGGCGCAACATTTATGGTTAACACTAAGTGTGGTCGGTGTTTTAATTATAACTTACATGCAAAAAACGCTAAAATAACAATTCGTAAATCATAACACCCAGTCCAGTTAAAATCACAAAACCGAGTATTAAAGCATTTTTTTCTTCTCGGTGGTTATCATTTGATTATGGTAGTTCTTCTTGACTGTCGCCAGAGTCTTGCGATTCTGGTAGCTCTTCTTGACAGTCGCCAGAGTCTTGTAGATGCGCTATTGTAACGTTTGATGTTTTATCGTCTTGCGCGTGCGTTTGCGTTTTAGAGCTTTTGTCGTCTAACTGTAAAACGGGGGCAACTACGACCTTTGAATTTGTATCTAAATTTGAACCCAACGCTAAATCGCTCGTCGCTATCAAAATATTATTGTTGTAGTTCGCGTACGTGCCTATTCGTAAATTCATATCGCTAGGCATCATGTATAAATTTTCTCCGAGACAAAAGTTTAATTGACTGCGAGCGTATAGTAAAACATCTTGATATCGTTGAATACTAGATTGTAAATCTACGGGAGAATCAATCTCGGTTTCAGTTATGTCTATAAATTCGCGCTGAGCGTCTAAACCAGTACCGCCCGTAAAAAACGAGCTAGTTAACTCGCGCTTGAGCTCCCAATAACGCGTACACATAAGTTCTTATAGAATCGTTAATTCGTTCGGTACCCACGTCAGTAAAACCTTTAGCTAACCCTAAAGATAATATAAACTTTGTCCACGCTGTTTCAACGCGTGCATCTTGAGAAATGTATTCGACGACGTACGAACCGCCGATATCGTCGACGCTATTTACTAAATTTAAATCGACGTTTTCTTTATTAAAATCCATCCTTTTCTCACGCCGATGTTGTAAATTTGAATTGTCGTAGTCGTTGCCCGGCACCGGAATATAACCGTAAATATTTTGATAATAAGCCGTTCCCAATCCGTTTGAATTTAAATCTACTCGTTGTTTCCAATCGTCTTTAATCGCTAAATGAAATTCAGCACATAGTCTATTGTACGCGCTTACGTCTATATTGTTGGCGAACGCGTCAAAAAAATTTGAAAAAGATGCGGGGCAACTCATTTCTTTGAGCATTCGTCTAATGATTTGATAATATACCGGTACGTGAAATCTAAAAATAAACTACGAATCATCATATTTGAATGATTTAAATGATCGTAACCTACACCGCATCTCGTCGTAGCGCAATACGTTACAAAATTTATTTGATTTTGATAAAATTTCATCGGGTTACTACGCCAATCATTTACAACGTCGTTGCTGACGACATGAGGTAACTTACATTTTTGAAACACGTTAACGAACGTTACGCTAAATTACTCTGTTTCGCCGACGTAAATTTTCATACTCGTTAAATCTCTAGCGTTAAAAAAAAGAGGCGCTTTAAACTTTCCAGATTGCTCGTACGGATACGTAAAATTGCTCTCGAACGCTAATGGAAACGTCATTTATTATATAAAATTTATAAATTTAAATATTAAAATGTTTCATACCGTTGAATTTGAAATTGAGAAAAATGGTGGAGAAATTCAATTAGGTAACGTTATCGATAATCGTAAAGGTACTCTCACGATATCATTACTTAGCGCAAATATTTGGGTAGGATATTACAATGTCCGTAAAAAGGAAAGAATAATCTATCGCACGACGGGTGGGCCAGCAGATGTTGTCAAGTTTATCGAGCCGGGGCTTTACAATATTATCGATATTATCGATATTATAACGAGACATCAACCTTGGATTACATTCACGATCAATAAAATAACGGGCGTTTACTTGATGAGTTTAACTCAAGAAAACAAATCCGTTAAATTTACATCTGGGTTAGCTAATTTACTCGGGTTTCATAATGAATTTTTAAACGTGGGAGAATATAGTAAAAAAATCGATTTTAATCTTTTTAAAATTTTATACATTCATTGTGATCAAATTTCTACAACTGATAATTATTTTAATGGACAGCCTAGCACCGTCTTAAACGTTTTTCCCCTGCAAGGTAAATCGTTTGGAGATAGTATGTATATGGAATATAATAGTCCATTGTTTAAAAAATTAAAAGTCGATACTTTTAACACATTGAGTTTTAAAATTAAAGATTCAAAAGCTAGAGATATAAATAATCACGGTTTCCCCGTTATTTTAAATCTAGAGATTGTATAAATATGGCGAGTATTTACGGACCTAGTCGTACGAGCGATGTTGTCGATACTGCTAGAGCTAGCGGTGAAATTTTACCTAGTGAAATTTACGAACATTTCGGATATTTAAACAGAGATTAAATTTTACAAACAGTACCTCTGGTTAAAAAATACAACATCGTACTAGGATGGTGGGCTATGACTAAACTACCCTTTTACATGTTTAATGAAGCGCCATCGTACTGCTCTCTTTTTGTACATTTTACAAAAGCAAATAATTTTGTTTCACATTCGTCTACGCGTAATGATTATACGGTTGACGCTTATTATCCTTCTCCGGGGCAAAATAATAATTTTTATTTTATAGATAATGAAATGTCACATTTAAGATATGAAATGTGTTTTAGAATACGAAATGTTCAAAAAGTTTTTGTTGAAGCGACCTTTTTTGGTGCGCTAAATTCTAAAATCTGTTATAATATAAAAATTAAAAGTTTACCGTTAAATTAATGATTTTATACTGTAAGTATGGCGAGCATCTACGGACCCAGTCGAACGAGCGCTAAAGAGAATTTTAATAATAAAAATAACAACGCTTACACTCTTGAAAAAGTGGACATATCGATAATGCTTTACAAAGCGAAACGTTCTATAATTTAGATGATAAAATTTGGTTTGCTTGGGGAGGTCGATATGGGCCGAGTTTTGACGCCTTTGTGCCAATAACAAATTGCACAACTTTTGTAAAAATAATTCACGGTGAAAACGTTTTTCAACGAGTCGAGAAACGTGAAATTGTATTGGGTGGTGATCCTAGCCTTTTTTTACCCGATGATAACGACAGATTTTGGCTAAATGATAATGAACCTAAGCATATAGAATGCAGCATTTGCTTAAAAAAAAAAACCCAACTACAACAGAAAATTTCTCATTCATTTTGTTTTTTTAGGCTCTTTAGAAACTGGAATCTGTTATGAGATCAAAATTATTACTTGGCCGTTAAATTCAAAAAATTAAAATATTTTTCTATTAATAAAAACAATGAGCGCACCTATGGAATCAACGAACGTACTTTATCCAAATTTACCGTCTATGACGGATGATGCTAAATCATTTCGATTGCAAAAAATCGACGATATTCAAAAATAATTACGAATCGAAATAAACGAACGCGAAGCCACGTATAAAAAATATAATAAAATTATCAACGCTTGTAATATCGTAGAAACTCTCGCTGAATTGGGCTGTATGGGAGCAGGGGCTATCGGAATAGCTAGTATCGCCAGCGTTATAGCGTCACCCGTGGGATACGCTTTAGAAGGTTTAGCTTTGGGGTTGGGTGGCGCGGCTTTCGCTCTTAGATTTGCGAAAAATAAATTATATAAAAAAGCAAAAAAACATGATGAAATACGAGTTTTAGCATTGAGTAAACTCAACACGATCGAAAACCACATTTCTAAAGCCATCCAAGACGGTTACATCAGCCAAGAAGAATTTGTACTCGTATGCGAAGAGCGAGATAAATATTATAAAATGAAAGAAAAAATCCGTAATGTACTCGTTAAACCGTCGAGTTTACCATCGAAAACGGAAATTAACTCTGATAATGTAAATGCAGAAAAAAAAGTTCTTATAGAAAAACTTTTGAGTTTAAAGTAGCTTTAGCGGTAAATACAAATTATTATAATCAAAAACACGCTTCGCGAGTAGTGGAGCGTGTAAAAACGTTCGATAGACCACCGCCGTACGCTCCAGCGATGTAATTTTAATTTTTAGCGTTTTGTTGTCTTTATCAATTCTTTCATCACAAAATTATAATTTTTTCTAGCTTGAGTTTCAACCAGCGATAAAACTAATTTTCTCTCAACAAGAAACGCGCATTTTGTACATATTTGCGCTTTTGCTTTTGTACCTATTTTACATCTTTTACAAGCAACCGTCTTAGATTTTCCTTGTCTAATACGGCACGTGTGCATAGAGCAATATACATTTTCACCAAGCGCAGGCCTATTACATTTTTTAAACGAACCATTTAAAAGCCATTCGCATGAGCTGTTTACTAGTTGTGGTAATACATCTTTATATTTTATTACCGCTATTAAATAATCACACCTATTCAGTTTTCCATATTTACCAGATGCGGTGCCAATTTTAATATTATTTTTTAATACAATCTCTTTTAGCTCAGCTTTACTTTTTAAACCATAGTTCGTCATATTCACTATTTAACTATATAATATTTTTTAATTATTTCAATTTTATAAGTAAGATTTTTATTATACGATAAAAACTCTCACGTAACGTCACCCTCCTTTTTTTATCGACCACGCCCATTTTTAGATTTTTAAAAAATCTAAAAATTATTTTAGGAGCCCCCAAAATCATTTTGGGAAAATTTCCTAGATGGGGGTTCTGGCTCACCTACTTAAAAAATGATTTTTAAGTAGGTGAGCCAGAACCCCCATCTAACATACTACTACCCCAATGGTCGGGTCAAGGTGACCATTGAGGTCATCCTTGGGTCATCCTCTTTACATTGATACCTAACAGTGCCCGGCCAAAAGGGTCTGACCACTAGAAACTGACCATTACATTTGGCGCGTTTTTAACAGCATGTACACTGTACATATGTATATATGACAATAAAATATAGTAAATATTTAAAAATTAATAAAAAATATAAGGACCCCATTGGCCGGGTCAAGGTGACCATTCAGGTCATCCTTGGGTCATTCTCTTTACATTGATACCTAACAGTGCCCGGCCAAAAGGGTCTGACCACTAGAAACTGACCATTACATTTGGGGCGTTTTAACAGCATGTACACTGTATACATACGGCAATAAAAATATTAAAAAATTAATACAAAATATAAGGACCCCAATGGCCGGGTCAAGGTGACCATTGATGTCATCCTTGGGTCATCCTCTACACATTGATACCTAACAGTGCCCGGCCAAAAGGGTCTGACCACTAGAAACTGACCATTACATTTGGGGCGTTTTTAACAGCATGTACACTGTACATATGTATATATGACAATAAAATATAGTAAATATTAAAAAATTAATAAAAAATATAAGGACCCCATTGGCCGGGTCAAGGTGACCATTGATGTCATCCTTGGGTCATCCTCTACACATTGATACCTAACAGTGCCCGGCCAAAAGGGTCTGACCACTAGAAACTGACCGAATGCAATTGTCCCATATAGGACATGCATTAAGTCGAATGTCAAACCAGTAACCGTTACTTGTTTGATATTGAATGTCAAACGTCGAATAAGTAACCAACTTCACGCCGGTTAAAACTACACGCATTATGTCATGTATGTGCACTACATGGAAGTTGGATTTGACATTCTTTAAAAACTGACTGCTAAGAAAATACAAAGAACAGATTTGAACTTCTTTCAAGGTTTCTTTTAAGTTCCCTTTAGCATCAAAGACAACATTATCTGTGGCCCGATCGATTGGCGGCATGCACTACCACGCCGCAGTGATATAATTTACATATCTTACACAGAGTATCACTGGAGCATCGCATGTAACTTGATTGATCGTTTCAAACACAACATATAGACGCGATATCAGCATGCAATCTGCAATTTAGACTTGACTAGTCTTGGCCCAATACCTCGTTCATTATTAGTTCGTTACAAACTAAAATAGTATCCATCGTAAGAAATAAATAATTGACTTGTGCAAATTGATATTACATTTTGATTAAAGGAGGGTTATCAAAAAATACTTTTTGTAGTCGGCTTCAAAATCGGTGCGGTGACACGCTTTTTTAAATAAAAATTAAAAAATGGTAAGCTAACCTTTTATTTTACTTTGCCAAGCAGTGAGAGACATTAAATATGCGTTGGCTGTGTACTTGGCCCAGATGGTTTATCGTCCATTCAGACGGTGTATGGTGGAAGTAACGTCGTTAAATGTTTTCTGAAGGTTTACCAAGAAACGTCTCAAATGAAGACTAGCTTTGAACCCGGAAGTGACCTTACTAGCTAGCATGCAATGTATGTAGGACTAGACTAGGAGCACATGAGTGCGGCCGGCTATAAGCCAGGCACTTCGTGTCTGACGTCTCTGTATTGGTCTGATGTGGAAATTGAACATTCATCATGGTTCACATATTAAACAGCTAATATTTTCACCCATGCCAAATAATAATAACTGAGAATATTCTTTGTATTTCTGCAGCATATTTTCGGTAAGTCAGCGCTGATGGAACGAGTTAAATAATAAACTAAAGTTACACTTCTGCCAAAAAGGGACAATATCGTGACCGTGGTCATAATCAGAACAGACTTTAATTTCATCAAGGCATGGAACCGGTGTCGTAGTTTAAGATGAACACAGTGACTGAACATTACTGGCTCATTTATGCAGTGCACCCACGGCTTATACAGCAGAAGCAACCTTATCATGTGTGGGATATTGGCAGTCACTGAGTTAATCTAAAACTAGGCTACATGCCTCTTCTGTTTGCAAACACAGTCTCCTATTTTAGAATAATTATTATGTAATTTGTCATCAAAAAATAGATAATCTAAAATTAGCACCCAATCTCCAATTCCGATAAGCACAATCAGTTTTGTGGTTTTGCAAAATCACATTGGATACAAATACAGGATTCCTATTGTCATCTTTTTAAAATGAATTATTTACTTTTGTTTGTTCACCTGAAAAATGGATTTATGTTTCAGATTAATTTATATAAATTATGGGAAAGAATGTCGTATCCGGCCGCCACTTTTTAAGGGCTTTTTTGGATTTTTTTTTGCAACCATTAACCAGTTAAAAACTCATTCTATCGATTTTTGGTGGTACAGAAAGCGAAAACTATCTTTAAAATCCACTTTTATGATGGTTTTCGGACTTGATTTCCCTTCTAAAAAAATCCTCCCCTTCAGAAAATAGAAGGATCATATTACACTACGCATGTACAATGACTGTGTTGGTCACTAATTGTGGAGTTTACAAGATCAGACTGACATGACATGAAATAAATATCCTGGAATAATTTGAAGTATATGTCCATCATCATCCATATGTTCTCCACCTCACTAGGTAGGTAAGATTACATTATTGGTTATATTTAATGAAAAATAGTGGCAGCCAGATACGACATTCTACACAAATTATGTACTATACAGATGAGAGGGCACCCATACAATTTTCAACTGCATGTTTACCCAAATTTTGATTTGGCTTCAAGGAGTTTTAGGACTAATTGTTTTCCCTACATGTAGTCCTTCCCTTATAAACATGGTTGGATTTTAAACTGTGATGTGGAGTCAATTATCCAATTTAAACCACAGCTACAGTCAAGTCTCCCTAGTGATGACTTCAGCTGTGGTTTAAACTGGATGTATTGCAATAGTCTTTATCATTGGGTTAAATGGTCTTTACTCCCATCAATGGGATAATGGGATTAATGGATAAATGGATTTTTAATCCATCAGCAATGGGATTAAAGGATCTTTGCTCCAATGGATGGGATTAACTTGGGATCATTACTCCATCTAGGGGATTAAACTGTTTTACTCCTATCAATAGGATTAAAGGGTCTTTAGTCATATCAATGGGATTAAGGTTTTTAATCCCATCTATAGGGATTAAAGTAATAACAAAAAGGTTTAACTGTTGATGCTAGCAGTATAATGGTGGCTCTTTCAACTCTTTTTATTCTCCATTAGGCTAAATGTGATATCATATTCTCTATCTGTCCTCAACATTTTAATATTTTGTTACAAACAGAAATGGCTACTGGACCAGAATTATTAAGCTCAGCTTTGCAGAAGATAAGTGAAAATCATCTCCAATGCGTCTTCTGTCTTGAGAGATACAAACATCCAAAAATATTAGAATGTCTACACAGCTTTTGCCAGCATTGTTTGGAGGAATACTACGATACCAAATATAAAGATGCAACAGAGATACCGTGCCCTGTGTGTCGGAGGTTGATGCAAGTTCCACAGACAGGCATTCAGGGACTCAAAACCAGTTTCTATCTAATTGCTCTTATTGATGAGGTAGCCCTACAAGAGAAGGTGGTGAGTTCCGGCACTGCCAAGCTAAGCTGTCAGTTTTGTAAAGTAGACGCCGAGGCCATGCACCGCTGTCTGGACTGCGCATGCAATATTTGCTCAAACTGCTGCCAAATACACCCACAATTCCTGCAACATCAACACACACCATCGCCATACCCTGGAGGACATCCGTCAGGAGAAGGTGACGTTGAAAAAATAGTGCAAGATGTCGGGCCCAGATGTCCCAAACACAAGGGAGAGGTGCAGCGATTTTATTGCGAGGCATGTCAAGTCTTAATCTGTCGAGACTGTGTACCGTGGACCATCGTCTCCCTGAGCATCAGTACATTGACATTGCAGTAGCTTCTCTGAAATACAAGAAGGCAATGAAAGATAGCATGCCAGATTACCGCAAAGAATAAAGAAACTGGAAGAATCTTTGGCAGCTTCATCTCAAGCTAAGCAAGAATTCAGAGACAAAGTCATAACAACCATGAAAGAGGTGAAGGAGACAGCAGATCAGATCAGAGCAAAGGTTACAGCTGAGGAGAATAAGATGATTGATGCCATCAAGACCCTTGAACAGGATCGTATGGCAGCATTTGATGAGCATGAGAAAGCAGTGGGTATGATGCTACAAAGGAAACAAGATTCTCTGGACACGCCAATGATGTTACAAATACAGCAACAGACAGTGACTTCCTGTCACTGTATCCCATCATCAGTAATGAGTTGAAATCACTGAGCAGTCACCGCTGTCCTCTGATTGATCGTGAGACTTTCAAGTCTGCATCTCAATAAGACTCCGAGGATTGGTGACATCAGTCTGGGTAAGCTGGTGTGGGAAGACAAGTGGGTTGCATCATACATTTGGCAAAGGAAGTGGTCTGGGGAATTCAACTGTGCCCGGGGCATTGCTGCTCTACAACCCAACAAGATTGCAGTGGCTGACACATACAACAACCGAGTAGTGATCTACAGCATTGAGGGCCAACACGAGAGAACTATTCAAATGGAAAAATGTGGATGTAAGTACCGCATAGTGCATACGATAAATATTATGTAAATAGCAGGGTTGACTAGGGAATAATATTATAAGCGTGATGTGTCTTTTCCCTCCCAGAGGTACACATAATTCTTGTACAAGTGAATTTGTTGTATGCTCGTGAACACCAGCCACCACACTGCATACAAAAATATTAGCACTATCAAAACTCGGATAAATAGATTTCATCATGGAATGTAGGCCAAACCTACCCTGGTTTCACTCTGAGAATACAACATCCCAACATACATTTTGTCGTACATTATGTCAGGGCAGTTTGGTGGAGTTTATTCTACACTGGACAGTTTATGTACACATAGTATGTACACGTATGTTGATGACTGCACTGTTTGTACAAGGTCACAGACAACTCAGGATCACAGCCTTATCTGAATGAAAAATGTAACTATTATATGGCCTTGGTACAGCTGCTAGTGCTACACAGCTAATTTCATGCTCACTGTGTACTTGTCATTATTAAACGTAGAAAAAGCCATGCTTACTAGCAAATGAGTGATGCATCAATACAAATCTATGGTTAAGCAGGTAGATGTGCACATGACTCACCGAATTATCTTGCTATAACCTGTGAAAATGCACTAATTACGTCTAGCAGATAATGTGTGCTGTAGTTAGCAGGAAAAATTGCTTACTGGTATAAGCAGCGCTATGAAATTAGCCCCTGGTTGCAGCATACATACTTAGTACATATACTTATTAGCCATAGTTTCATTGGCCAGATGACCCCCTGAAGAGTAATGTAGGCAGATGTGCCCAATCTGAACATAGATCCATCCAAAATTCAGAAATATATATGTTAAATAATATTTAACGGGACAATATCGTCACGATCACAGCCGACGTTCAACAGGGCATGGAATCAGTGCCCTTAATTGTTTAAGATTAAGATTTAGTGACTGACAATTATTGGCTCATTTATGCAGCAGTAACAGTAATATGACCTTATAATATGGGGTATTATTTTCAGTCTGAGTTAATCTAAAACTAGCACTCTGATTCCATGCCCTGTTGATTGTGATGATACTGTCCCTTTAAAGGTTTGTATGGTGGAAAGTGATTATAGAGTAGGTTTGTGGTATAACACCAAATCTCAGATTGTCTTCATTAGACGGTCACAGCACACTGACTGAAATGTTGAGTTACCCAAAGGTATTTCTCTGTACCGCACAACTCAAGAATTATTATAACATGGTTTTACTGCAAACATACTCTGTAATATAAATGTTCAAGGTAAACTCAGCTATGAGCACAGAACATGCATCTTAAACAAATTTATAATAATATGCATGAACATACAGATAAAGTTTACAAAAAAGAAACGAACAGTAAAAAAGAAAAGTTCACCTGTTGCCACATATGTGGTGTATTCAAAACAGACTCAATAACGAGAAACTAACAATATGTATGAATGTACATGTACAGATAGAGTTTACAACAAAAATGGAAGAAAAGAAAAGAAATGTGTAACTATTGTTACATGTGTGCTGTATTACTTGATAATAACTAATAATAAAACATGCTTTTGTTTCAGGGCCCTATGCCATTGCAAGTATCAACAATCAGTTCATGGTTGTAGATAGCATATGATGTCATCAAGATGTACAAAGAGGATGGCACCCTGGCATTTCAGTTTACTACTCTGCCACTGAATGAGGTTGGTAAGACCATTGTGTGCATTGTGAGTATAGCAGCCAAGAAGAATTGTAACATCCTGGTGGGTGATGTGATCAGGAATGTAGTGACTGTGCACAGACCCACTGATGGTACAATCCTATGCACCATGCCAGTCCCGACAAAACCCTGCTTCTTGGCTGTTGACAGCAATGACAGAGTGGTGATCAGTGGCTATGATGAGAATAATGAGATTCAAGTGGCTGTCATTGATGACAACGATACTACACTACTCACAATCAAACCAACCATTGATGGTAAGCAAGTCGACTACTGCCAGGGTGTATGCTGTGATGGATCAGACATCTACATAGCAGTGGTCAATGGTCAGGGCGCTGGTCATATTCACCACTATGATTCTGATGGGAAGTTCATTAGATGTATTGCTAAGGGCCTTCATCACCCATATGAAATCACATTCACATCAGATAAACAGCTAGCAGTAGCTGACTGCTACTCAGTCAAGATTTATCATATTGTATGATATCATCCAACTCGATGATGCTGTCTGGCAATTTCCATTGTCATCATCACAATGACTGATGAGGAGTAGCTAGTAGTGCCTGACTGGCACTGAAGGGGGTAATTATCACCTAGGGTACTCCCCAATGGCAACCCAGGCAATCTCAATCCTATACATACGTTAGTAATGCTGAAGGGGTCGTTGTCACCTAGGGTATACTCCCCAATGGTACCCAGTCAATCTCAATCCTATACATATGTTAGTAATGCTGAAGGGGTCGTTGTCACCTAGGGTACTCCCCAATGGCAGAGATGCCAACATTGAATTCCAAAAAAGAGTAGCATCTAAAAAATGCATGTCCGGATTTTGGGCAATGTCAGCGCCGCACTCGGTGTGAACCCCGCTGGCGGTAGTGGGACCGGGGGCAGAGTAAATTGGAGGAAAATACTCAATGAAAAAATTATGAAATTATAACAATGCTAGACGTATCTTATCTTAAAAAGCTCACAATAATGATCTTCCGAATTAGTAATCCATGCATCAATCACGTTAGAAATTTTGATTATTAATACTAACTGTTCTCTTTCTTGGGGTCTCGAAGGCAAATAACAAATTGATAGCCTTAGCTGCCTAGCCTAGCTCACCTGGGCCAATTTCATGGCGCTGCCACCACAGAATTCTGCGCTTCGGCGCCATAAAAAGCATGTGATTCTATGCGCCATAGCGCAGAATTCCATGATAAGCAGTGCCTGCATGCCTGACACTGAAGTCGCACTTGCAAAGAAGCTTGAGAAATTAAAGGTAATGCGTCGCGAGCACAATTATGCGCGCATGTACACGTGTACACACAAGCTA
Source organism: Zoroaster sp. YZ-2022 (assembly GCA_029582265.1). Classification (NCBI taxonomy): domain Eukaryota; kingdom Metazoa; phylum Echinodermata; class Asteroidea; order Forcipulatida; family Zoroasteridae; genus Zoroaster; species Zoroaster sp. YZ-2022. The sequence goes on from CM055816.1 coordinate 10,752,323, forward strand.
CCTCACAGACAACCTCATTTCACGGGTATGCTCATTATTCCACATTATGTAATAGAGATCAATGGTGCGATCAATGTACAGATGTACAGGGTACATGTGGTAGAGTAGGCAGTCGAATCCAGCGCTCGGCGCTTGTGTGTGATACGTACATAATCGTGTGAATTCACCGCTAATCCCGCTGTAAAAGCTTTTTACCACCACTACGGTTTACATTTAAAGGTTGTTGTTTTGTTTTTCATTTTTAATTATTTGTCATCATTTTATTTCCTTAATAGTTCATTCATTGTTTGTTTGTATTGTAACTATATACAATTATACTGGGGCGGCTTGTTTAGCGTATTTCAATGAAGTATTATCGTAGAGTCGTATTCACGCCTCAAAATCGTATTTGCTACGCCCAAATCGTGTATGTTGGCATCTCTGCAATGGTAACCCAGGCAATCTCAATCCTATACATACGTTAGTAATAATGAAGGGGTCGTTGTCACCTAGGGTACTCCCCAATGGTACCCAGTCAATCTCAATCCTATACATATGTTAGTAATGCTGAAGGGGTCGTTGTCACTTAGGGTACTCCCCAATGGTACCCAGTCAATCTCAATCCTATATTATATACATTGGTAATGCTGAAGGGGTCGTTGTCACCCAGGGTACTCCCCAATGGTACCCAGTCAATCTCAATCCTATACATATGTTAGTAATGCTGAAGGGGTCGTTGTCACTTAGGGTATTCCCCAATGGTACCCATGCAGTCAATCTCAATCCTATACATATGTTAGTAATGCTGAAGGGGTCGTTGTCACCTAGGGTACTCCCCAATGGTACCCAGTCAATCTCAATCCTATACATATGTTAGTAATGCTGAAGGGGTCGTTGTCACTTAGGGTATTCCCCAATGGTACCCAGTCAATCTCAATCCTATATTATATACATTGGTAATGCTGAAGGGGTCGTTGTCACCCAGGGTACTCCCCAATGGTACCCAGGCAATCTCAATCCTATACATTCAAGGATATTTATGATTGGCTGGGTACCATTGTGGAGTACGTACCCTGGGTGACACCTACCCCTTCAGCCTGACTGGCTCTCAGTCAAGATTTATCACGTGACATGATGGCATCCAATGTGATGATTCTGACTGGCAATCTCTGTTGTCATCCTCATAGCAAATAACCTCTTCAAGATGTTACAAAGTGTCTTGAGCAGTATCTTGAGTGTTCATTCTTGTTTCATCCAAGATCTATTTTTTTAAACAAGCAACTCATTAAATTTTGTTTGATAATCCAAATCACATATGATCCCCCCATGATCTGCTTTCCACCACTCAGAATGTCTTACAGGTTTGCTGATTTTGAAACTCCCAACATATGTTTTATATCTGTATAAGGTAGGCTTGGAATGACTTATTACATCATCATTAGGAATATTTTAAATACGAGTCAAAGAAGTGTGGTTGGAGAAGTCCCTGAGAAAACCTACATGTACACTACATGTACACAACCCATGGTAATGCTTTTGATGATGTCATCAGCAATTTGCTGTCATCAGCAGCTGAGTATAAGCCAGGATTTGGAAATAGGGCGTCCAAATTTGTTATTCTTTGAAAAACATGGTGTCCAAATGTTTAACTTGCAATACTTTTGCATGTGTATTACAAATAAAACAGGGAGTCCATTTTAGCAAACAGGGCGTCCAAAAGACACCGGTATTGCTGGCTAATGCTTTTGATGTCATTAGCAATTTGCTGTCATATCAGCAGAACGATCAGTGAAAAGCTGTGGTTAGCAAAAGTAAAGAAAGGATGATATTAAGCTGTAAATGATAAAACGAGTTTTATTTTTCAAACAGAATCCAAGTAAACTTGGGTAACATGTGTGTGCCCTATTAACTTATAATTCAGTTGACGTCATTTGAAGAGTCTGTGTCTCTTTGGTTTTTCTAGAGACCCACTTGAAGACAAGAATTTGCAGACGTGTTATATATTTTGATTTGTAATATTGACAAGCCTACCGACATTATAAAGCTATAAGATTTATGGTGGAGTATTGATATCGTTTGGTTTGCGGTAACACCAAGTGTTTATCTCAACTGTACTTCACTTAGCGATAGTTGAGATAAACATATGATGTTAACGCAAACCAAAACCAAAACGATATTATCAAGCTATGAAACTTTATGTCACGAGTTTGTATTTCAGCAAACCTTAAATGTCTTACATGTTTATAATAATGATTACCTGTAAAGCGCACATATCCACCAAGGAAGCTCAAGGTGCCTTTATAAGCCACTTCTCATCAGGCTCATTAATCATTCCTGAAACCATCTCAGCTCAAGGTGCCTTTATAACCCACTTCTCATCAGGCTCATTAATCATTCCTGAAACCATCTCAGCTCACTGCAGAATACACAACTCAATTGTTGCCATGTATATGCATCAAGTTAATCAAACACAACAACCAACTCTTCCCAAACACCCATTTAGTACTCCTGATTGGTAGACACAACCACCATGGTGCATGATCAGGATTTGAACCCGAGGCATTTATGAATGTGATTGAAACTTAATTTGGTTATAAAACAGCCTGCATAGTACCGTGAATTTCATACTGTGCCAATACAGATGTGCCAACATTGGTATTGCCTAAATAGATACATCATAGGGCCGATACTATGACCTGTTTTGTGAAGGCCCTGTACAAGGGGCCATTATAAAAATCAATAGTGGCGATACATCGGCAGAATACTGGCAGTACCACCCGGAATAATACCAGTACTGGACCAATGTTTGCTGGGTAATGAATGAGATTAGAACTTAATTTGCTAATTAGCCAAAGCTGTATATATTGAATGATCAGAATCAGGAAATAACATTTGAATTTTGAATACTACAATACTTATGTCAATAGAAAATACAATCAAGTACACAGTACATTGTATATCGTTTATAACAAACTTTGTTTGCAAAGTTTATTTCCAAGATTTATCACTTAACGACAAAACAGAACAGACTCAATAAACAGAAATTTTCCTTAATTCCAGACATAATGTAAACAAGTAATTTCTAATCAGTATCACACAAATATTCACATCCAAACATAATTTTGTGTGCAGCAAATATTCTTAGAATACAAATAATTAAACTTCATTAAAATGTGATGCAAATATACAATTATTGCCAAAACGAAAATTTATGGAAAGAATTTTAAATATGAAATCATGCCAATTATTAAAAATTATTACTTGAAATACCTATCTAATTAAGATTAAGAAGTTTTGTTTCCCTTCTATTTTCTAATGATGTAATCTATATAAAAATAAAGCACCTTTTATATTTCTGAATTGAAGTTAATTTACCAATTAAGTTACCTTTATTTACCCAATTTCTTTGCACTGAAAAACAGTTATAGAAAAACTACTTTTTGCGGCAGATACATGTACAAATACTTTCCTTTAAAAAAAACTCCAGTTTTACATAAAACTTACTTGATGATGTTTCCAAAAATTCCTTGAAATATTTTCTGTTTCAGATGATATAATTTTAGTAATATTAGTTTCATTATTTCCATATGAAATTTCTGTCTTCTGAATACAGAAATTCCTCATTGGAATTAGAACAAATCTGAACGCATTTTTCGTTAATGACCAAATTTAATAAACTGAAATGTTGACAGGTTGTTTAGATATTTTCTTGATTTTTATAGTGTATGGATGGATTTACCTAGACAGTTTATCGACAGTTTATCAATAGTGTATAAATTGGGAATAAGTTGCTAGGGTTGTTTTCAGTAATCACTTCAAAGGGATGAAAAATCATGGTCTGATGGATATTTAGATTTTGTTATTTTAAGTTTGGTCTGCTTTAATGAGGATTAAGTATAGACCATTTCGTTGCATATTGATCACGTGTACCACTTCTGAACTTTTTCAACCTGGAAATGTAAGATTTTGAGGTAATTTGATTGAATCCAACCTGTGTGAGCAACTATAGATATAGTTATACAAACAGTATAAGTGGAGATTTTTAATTGCTGTATAGATGTGACTATCAACAATGTCTGATGTTTTTGTGGGAGCTCGGCTGAAAATTTGTGAATGAAATTGTTTTCAGTTTTCATTACTTTGTTTGTAAAATGTTAGTCCAAATGCCTCTTCTGTTCACAGTAACAATTACAACATTATTCTAAAAATAGGAGACTGAACGGAAGAGGCTTTTAGACTAGTAAAATGTTACATGTAGCTGCTTTAAGCCTGTTTATCTCAGAATCAGAGATTTCACTAAAAATACCGCCCATTTATCAAAACGTAACTTCATCAACAGAGCAGCTACATACTTGAGTTTGGTATCACTTCAAAGCTTATTGACTACTCATTCATGTGATGTACAGGTTATGTTGATTGGCAGGTACTGTTAATTTTGTTGTTTTTCTCCAAAAAAAACAAATGTGCACCTGTTGTGATGAAATATTCACATGTTAGTTTTATGAGGTATTTCTTGAAAACTAGTGGGTTGAAATGAACGTATGTTACCCCTTCCATTTTAACTCCTATAAATTGCTGCTACCAAAATGAAATAACTCGTAATAGGCGTGTACAAATGCTGATCAAGTTTAAAGATACTGTAGGATTGAAATGTTTGAATCTGTTTATATTGAATTAAATTAAATTTACTTTGACAAAGGAATACAATGATATTAACTTTAGATGCATTCCCTGTGTTTTGGACTTTTCACAGATGATTCCTGGTAATTTAATTAACGACTGTTTGCGTAGTAAATAGAACTGGTTGGTTATTACAAGTCGTTGTTTCGATCAGTACACTCTGATCTGTTTTCAGGAGAATAAACATGGTGTCACCGCTAACATTCTTTACTTATCCTTTCCACCATGCAAAGCTACAAGTCTTGCCCAACAATTTTTTCATCTTAAAAATTAATTTTCCTTTAAAAAAAATAATTAATTTTGGAACTTTATTTTTATCAACAAAAAATGCCTTTGAAAATGTTTGTGAAAATTGAAAAGCGTTTATTTGCCATTCTACAAGGAAAATTTTCCAACAAAAAACTAAATTGCCAGGCATCTCCGGTGAAATACATGTAGTCAAAAATACAGGTAATGCACCTTTACAAAATGAATACAAATTGTTTTCATAATTCTGATAATTTGTGTTAGTTTATTCCTACATTGATTTGAATCAAAATGTATTTGAATTTGTCTACAGTTCCGTATTGAATTTCTTGTTCAGTAATTATAACATCATCAATTTAAAAATAAAAAAATTTCATTGTAAAATATTATAAAATAATCCTCATCATGAATTTATACATGAATTATTTTTCACACTGGAATATCCTCATCGTTGGTTACATGAACTATTTCACCCAAGCTGTGTTTGTCAGTGAAGGTCAGTTTGTCGTTGCCATGGTGAAGCTCAAAGATGATAATCTGAAATTGAAAAAAATAAAAATAAATTGTAAAGAGTAGCGGAGAAATCACACAAGCATTTCTAATTGACTCAATTCAAGACCCTATACACCTTAGTTAATTAACCGATAAGAAAATTACCCAATTATAATCGTAAAACTTACTTGAAGTGAAGTTGGTGATGTTACTAAACATCCTAAGATATTACATGAAGTATATTACAATTCCCTGGACTATCAAACCTAGTAGATGTAGTCGTCCTTATCAAAACCAGTTGGCAAAATATTATCCACTATGGGTGAAGTTGCTCTTGAAGACAAAACCAGTGAGTTGACTGTTTTTGACCAGTCACTGTGTGACAAATTGGTGGACAATAATTGTTTTGAGAGTAGGAGGGTTTACATGTATGCTGCATCCACTGAATACAAAACCAGAGCCATTCTTACCTCATTACTACCATATTTTAGAAGGGGTCCTGGTAGATAGTACGTCGATGTAGGACCTATGTTCCAATAGCCACCTAGGTTGAAACCATTGATAAAAATAACTCCCTTTTCCCATCCCTGTTGATAAAAATAAAAAAAATAAAAATTGTTATGAGATTGGCAAACTAACTGAAAATAAACTGAAGGTTTACTATCTAAAGCTTGGTTACACCAAACATCCTGAGAAGATATATTGTGTCTGACATGTTGTAGTTCAAAGAATGATTGATCTTATATTGTATAATGCTACACAATTCATAACAATCAGCATATAATTAATGCAAACAAACTTCTACCTATAAATTTTGCTTTGCAAACCTATAATTCTTGAGATGGACGCAAGAAAAATAACAAATTAAAAGATGTATTGCCAATAGTTTTGGCTATTTTAATGGCAATTTTAGTTGTCATGGGAACATTGACAATTTCCTTTCAGAAAGGTAAACAAAAATTGTGAGATGAGTTTTTAAAAGAATATTTGTCAGAAGCTTGGTCTTACCAAAGGTCTTACAGTCATTAAATGCCCAAATTATAATTTATGAAGGGAACAAAATAATAATTAATTCATTTCTGGATAAGTTTTCAATAAAACCATGCTTTTTTGCAATTATTTTTTGAAATTCTTTGAGAGATTCTTTTGAGAGAGTGTTATTTTGAAGGATTATTTGTTATTCTTTTCTCCAGTAACATGATTTTATGATGGTACCCATCATTAATCATTTCAGGACATATTTTCTATAAAACAATGCTTATCGCAATTATTTTTAGAGATTATTTTGGGAGAGTGTTAATTATTTGCTGTTCTTGCCTCAAAAAAATTACTATGTTCTAATGGATATGAAAATGACCGTAAATTGATGGTAAAATAACACAAAACACGGACGGTTCATCTTTAGATTCAATAGTATGTACATGAACATACCGTCATATCCACAAACGTGTCTTTAGGTGTCTTATCTTTAGATTCAATAGTATGTACATGAACATACCGTCATATCCACAAACGTGTCTTTAGGTGTCTTATCTTTAACGTCTAGAACTGCTTTATAGAGCGCTGGTCGCTTTACATCGGCTGTAAATTCCTTCCATTTTGATGAGGATGATACGCTAGGAAAGATTAACAGAACAGAAAGGATCTAAAATTAGTGAGGAAGGGGCAATACAACAATAACTAGAGCTTAAGTGTTTGTTTGAACAAACACTAGGTGTTCGGGAGGAGTAAAGGTAATCAAGCATCTCCTTATTGTGACATGCTTATAAACTGTCTTTGTTTTCACCTATACTGCAAATAATTAAAAAATAATTTATACAATTTGAAAACAAATTCTACATTGATTTTTACATTTTCAAGGTTGTACACATGATTGGCAAAATGTCTGTAGCTGCATCCATATTACAGAATTACAACCTAAATATCAGATGCCATTTTGTACATAAATTGTTAGACATTGAAATAATCAAAGAGTTGTATGGGTGCTTGTAAATTTTAACTGTCTGTTGGGTTTCGTGACTTGACTTTTGTGGTTACACAGTTCCACACCCCCACAATCGATTGAAACCACTTTGTTGACCTGTTTAACCTACTTGTAACCAATCTAGAAATTAGTGTACATGGTCTTACACATGTAACAAGTGAAATGACTTCAGTGTAAATGAACCCAACCATGATCCTTTGTTGACAACACAGAATCAATCTGCATTTATAATAAATGTACGCTCTGTATGTACGATTTAGTGACAGTTCAGAATGGGTGACATTCAGAGGTTGTCATTGGAATCGGTAATTTTGGAATAAAATGTCTGCCCCTCCCCCCAAGTTCTTGGTGATTAACCAACACATTTGTTTTCTAAAATTCTTTGGTCTATCATTGCAGCACTATAGAATCCAAGAACTAGGGAAGGGGAGGGGCAAACAAGCAATAAAAGTATAAGGGGGCCCAAATTACCAATTCTATTGACTGACGACTGGTGCTTCATTATGTCAAAAATCACACCCAGCATCAATTCTGCATATCTGAAGTTGCAAGATGTTGAAAATAGGGGTAAGGGCTTAGATTTAAATAAATGTTTAACTGACATGGATTGGAAAGGTACACCCCTTCTCTTGGACTGAAATGCCAGTACTGCTATAGCAAAAATAATAACAAATTATACTAAACCTTCATTTTTTCTTTTTATAGATTGGAATTTTTTAATTGGAAAATGAAGACGCATTCATTTAGAAACTACATATTTCATATCTTTTAGCTTGTTTGATTCGTGGGCAATGACAGAAATTTTCAATATAAACGACTTTTTCAGTCCTAAAATACGGGTCGTGTGCTTACGTGAATCTACACAGTGCGCGACTAGTCTGCATCATGTGGGTGCATAGTCGTATTTTAGCGCGCGTGTACGTATGTATCGTACACACATACATACAAATCGCGCCAATATTGAGCACAGTAATAATCACAGTACATATACAACACACGTTGAGTACATGTATTTTACATACAATACATTCACGTTAATGAACAGTTCTTCATTGTTACATCAAATATCTAGAAAATCTTTCATTGGTCAAGTAGTTTAGGGCCTATTTACTTACACTTTGGGGTCCATGATTGATTTATAGGTTTTTAGATTTACCATTGTTGTAACTTCCCTTTACAGCAATTTCATGGTACAGTTTTACACATACAATAAATAAGTCATGGGAGTACTTTGGATTCATGCATCTTCTTACATTTATTTCAATTTTCTTTTCCTAACTTCCAGTTGTTTTGTTTTTACTATCACAAAAACAGTAATTTTTTAAAAGGAATCACAGCCCTATAATAATTTCTCTGGCAATATTGTGACATGTTAATTTTGAAATGTTTGGTAGAGATGAGTATAATCATATATTCACATGTCATATCTGTCTTTGTTTACCTCAGTCTAGTCTGCAGTCTTTATGCGAACATAACCTTCAGGTACTGAACAGTGCATAAAAACCCTTTATACTCAGACAACAAACAGGGGCAATGACCAACTATTTGACTTCTCGCCACAGCTTGACACTGCAATTTATTTAAATGCAAACCTGCAAATTAAACACCAAATATAATAACACCAAATAGACAATACTTTTGAAAATGGCAAGGAGCCGGATACCGGAACACAGGGCAAACCGGCATGGACAAACGCACAGGACATACATGTAACAGATGGACTACCACGTCCATCCAACATAAATTTATGAACCATTTGTTCATATCGCATGTGGCCACAAGGACAACCATGTCCTTACCAACATAAAACACAATGGACTACCACGCCCATGTGTATTCACACAATGGACTACCACGCCCATGTGTATCCACACACAACACCACATGAACACTTGGGGTCCAATGACCCCGATACAGGTCGAAAACCCGACCTCCACAAGTGAACACACCACAGTCAACACACCTTGCCTTAACCATCCAACTATGCACACCGTGCACCTATCAATGAAGTATTTTAAAAACATACACAAATTGTTATTCCCCAAGTTGGAAAACGAGGGGGAAAGGATGGCCCTGAAGGAACCGCCGGGCACCCTAAATCTAACTTTACCGTTAATTAACCAAGATAAAGTGTAACCCAGTCCTACTAACGGGACCGTACTCAAGTTCCCTCAGCCTTATGTTCCCTCAGCCCTATGTTCCCTCATCCCAAAATAGACCCTATGTTCCCTCAGCCCTATGTTCCCTCATCCCAAAATAGACCATAGGGTCTATTTTGGGATGAGGAACATAGGGTTGAGGGAACATAGGGTTGAGGGAACATAGGGCCTAATTTGGATTTAAAAAAATGTTAGGCATTGAGGGAACATAGGGCTGAGGGAACATAGGGCTGAGGGAACATAGGCATGACCCCCTACTAACACATCAGAAATTCCCCAAGTTGGAAAACGAGGGGGACAGTTAAGATAGCCCGACCGAAACCCGGAAGGCACTATCGTAATAAAAATTACATAACCTTGGCCTTTACAAGTAGAAATTACTTGATACAATTTGACCTACGAAATTAAATTATAATACTTCAAATATTTTTGTCATTTTCTGCAAAAAACTGCCAACAGCTCTGAGAAAACCTCTAAAAACTGAATACCAACCATCCCCATGATGTTATAAAGGAGGAGCCATAGGGGAGGTGGCGGGTTATACATTTTGACTTAAATCACAAGCTGTGACAAAGTGACGCTAAGCCAGAAAATTTCCCTCCTAATTGAGACAAGTCCTGCAATTACTGTGTTCTCATTGGCTGCAAGTTTCAACATATGAACCAATCAAACCACTTAGCAAATAACGCCATTGCTGATTGGTTGCCTGCAGATCCACCAAACCAGTATAAATAGCTTCACACACACCAAGACTGCCAGAATGTACTAGCACGTCCAACTGTCAACACCATGACAGTACATAAGCACAAAGCATATGTATACATACTTACACTTAAACGCAGGCACCACCGCACGCAACATGGAACGTAATGTACATGTGCCAGGACAGAAAACGGGGGAAATGCGAGTATTGAATGCTGAGTATAAAGTATTTGATCATAAAATTGATAAAATGAATTATTTTCAAATAATACATCATAAATTAACCTGGCTATGCAAGTTTAATCACATTAAGTGCTTACGTTTTTGATACCACAAAAGTTGTTTCACCCAGCCACACAAAACAAGTTCATGGGTATAACTATAAACTATACAGCACTGATATTGGGCCTAAGGTGAGTACACAGAAAAATATTTTTCAAGAATATTTTGAATCATAACAATGATGTACTGATGAACAGTGTTTAGCTCCAAAGGACGATTAACTTGAATGTCATAGTGCACTGATTTAGGACAGGTTTAGTTCCAAATGTTTGCAGATGTACGCGACATCAGATTTATCATTCACATCCTCTTTTTACAGAAATCCCGCGCAATAGTACGGATATTGTTCAGTTTTTCCTACACTCAAGATATTACAATTGTTCAACTCCTTGACTCCATGCTGTTTTGACACAGACATTGTACTCCTGATTTACTGAATTTACTGAATTTACTGAAGTTTCTGTGGAATCAACATTGGCCCAAAGCTACATTTACATGTATGTATAAAGTAGAAATTGGTCTACTGGAGGTGCCATAAGGTGGCAAGCTGGTATATACTGAATTCAACATGGCAGGACGTGAAGTTCACGGAATGAAAGATCCTCTGCAAAAGTTGTTAAGCATCATGCAGTGCCATCACACCACCACAATACCAGGAATAAGGGCATGCATAAAGATCTGTCAAAAATAAGAAAAAACATTGTTTTACACATATGTACATGTATGTATACATACACATGGGATGCACTACCTCGTGTATTATTTGTGGTTTTTCATTGTTACATCAAATCTCTAGAAAATCTTTCATCGGTCAAATAGTTCGACAGGGCCTTATTTACTTACATTTTGGGGTCCATGTATCTAAAAATGCAATATAAAAATAAAGGGAATGTACAACATTGGTATATGGTACTAACACATCCTTGTAAAAAATATAAACAAAAACTGTTACATGTTTTTGACAACGATTCCTCTTTTCTCTAACATGAAAACCAAATCATTTCTCAGGATGATTGATTTATAGGTTTTTAGATTTACCATTGTTGTAACTTCCCTTTACAGCAATTTCATGGTACGGTTTTACACATACAAAGAGTTTGCTACTTAAAACAATAAAGGTATCTGTAAAGTCTGTTCATTTCTAACCCATTGCCGGACTGTTTCCTAATATGACATAACTCTTACCTTTGCAGCTAATCCTACTGTTTGCAATGTTCCCATACAGTGATCAAACCATCGCCACACCAGAATTGAGGGAGTTCCATCTAGGAAGATTAGCTGTGAAAAGAAAATTAAACTCAAAATAAGCATGTTTTATTTTTGTTGTATTCAAAACCATTTCATGATTTCATGTGATCACAAATTCTGAAAAGTATCATAAATGATACTTGTTAAATTTCATGATTAAGCAAAGACTAATTACGGTGACACCATGTGAAATTCTCTATTGAGTAGTAAATCCTGAGGACGATCAGAGCATACTGATCAAAATGTCAAGTTGTAACCTCTACTTCTTTTCAGAACTAATTACTACTCACTAGCGTATTCCACATGGTGTCACTGCAATTAGTCTTACTTATCTTCTTCACCATGCAAAGCTACAAGTTTTCCCTAAATGTCATGATTGTTGTTGTAAATATTAGTGTCAACCAACATTATTTAAAATGTACCTTGCTAATAAACTCTGACTTGTCGGAGAATATTGCGACATACATAATTTACAAAGTACCTGCATGTATTAACTATTATACATGCATGACATTTAATGAACATGTCCAGCTGTACTAATGTTTTTAATGTTTTCAGCCCTACATTGTTGTTCACTGTTCAGACTATTTATTTGTTTGTTTAAATTAATCAATTATTTAATTTCACAGAGCTAACATTAGATATTATTACACTGAGTACATCCTATTGATAACACATCTAACGTTAGCATATATTTTTTTTAAATTCAACTAATTGTACTCATGCCTAGGCTTCACTCTCCTAACGTTACAGACTATTTACCATCACTAGGCACTAGTCTAAGTATTTCAAAAGAGTCATGGAGGAAAACCCACGTAATAATTTTAAGCATACTTTGTTTACATAAAACCGGGTACCCGCTAAATTAGTCCCAACATTTAAAAGTACTAGTACCATTCACTGGCGCCCATACCGTACACATTACTGACTGACTGTCAACCTACATGTATGCATGCTGTATGCATCAACCAACCGTTACAACACATCTGTCATGTCTGAAGCCGGTTAAAATGCTTATTTTTAAATCAAAGATTCTCGTAAATTTGTCATTGCCCAGACTTACCTCCAATTAAGTGTGCATAATAATGTCTGTTTTCAACGATGAAACATCCACTGGTGATAGGAAAAATTCTGAAAATAGTGAAAACTCGCGCTTTTGTGGAAGGTTTCTCCGCAGGTCTGCATGCACCCAACTGTTGAAACATGGAGAAGGAAATATTACCTTCCTCCATGGATTTGAGAAACATGTGGCGATTAATCGATTCAACGACCTCGAAAACAGCTATTAATAGTGACCTTTTCAGAATAAATAGATTATGCTGACATAAAAAAAAACTAAAAATGATTTTTAGTCAATCACATAATATATTATGCGAAACGAATTGATCAGAAACACAATTTTTTCAGGGGTCACGATAGCCGAGTCAATTGCATTTCCGAAGCGTAAATGCTCAATTCATAAACATGCATACATAATGAGGCACGACCAGAGCTGATGACCTAATCATGACGTTACAACTCTAGTTTCATCTACGTGTTATGTTCTAAGTATATGCCAAGTTTGAAGTTCATGTGAAGTTTGTAAGTATGTATTTTTTGTAGACAATCTATCCGGAAAAGAAGGAGAAGGAAAAAAAAAAAAAACGAACAAAAACAATAGGTGTTTTGGGTACATACCCGAACACCTAATAATGTTGAAAAAACTGCAAGTTATACGCAAGTATGCTTAAATGGACAGTATCATCATGATCAGAGCAGATTTTTGAAAGGGCATGGAATCGGTGTCATAGTTTTAGATGACCTCAGTGACTGAAAATAATACCCCATGGGAGTGCACTGGCATAGATAACAGGGCATGATAAGATCATATCACCATGGCTGATGAATAAATATCATTATACAGTCATTGGCTTATTATTTATACATCAGCCTGAGTAATATGAACTTATTGCCCTGTTATGTAGGGCTGAGTGGTGCTCGCTGAAGTACTTTCAGTCGGTGATGAGTTCATCTAAAACTAGGACACTGATTGCATGCCCCTATTAATCTCCTATCTGAATGTGTAAATGTTAAAATAAAATCAATGGAAAATATAATTTGTGTGGAATATGCGTTATTAGTCTGGATAACTTGATTGGTGATCGTCCTTACACAACCTACTGGATTTGACTCTGACCCGATTGGCATTAATTGTTTTGTTCACACATCACATTAGACCTAACACAGGTACTCTATTGATAATCATCAAATGTTCACATGTTCACATTAGACCCTAACACAGGTACTCTATTGATAATTAACAAATGTTCACATTATCACATAGACCTAACACAGGTACTCTATTGATAATTATCAAATGTTCACATTAACATCATTATCTAAAGTTGACTTGGTGTAAACTTGAAAAATTATTCCCTCCGAATTCCAAAGTACTTTCATCTTCCAGGAAAAACAATTATGTTAAATTTAGAAAAAACAAAATTGGTGTCTGGGAACTTTTTGTAAAACATAAAAAACAAGGTATACTTACCCCTCTAAAAATGGCTTTTTTAATTCAAAGGGTAGCATGTCCCATTTTTGCTGAGGTTTACCATCAATCTGAACACCACCCAGTATTCCTGTATAAAAAGAAGAGAAATTGATTGGTATCCCAGGAAACATTGTAGATTTTTTTCTTTAAAAATCTTCAAAATTGTTTTTGATTGAAAATTTCAAATAAAATGTGTAAATCTTCTTTAAAAATTTAAACTTATAAACAAAAAATATATAAAAAGTCAAATAGTGAAAGAGTAACTAAAATTGCTCTTCACTGCAGGACATACGATGTATACAAATATATGTGATACAGTTCTGGACCACCAAGGGCAGTAGAAACATCATAATCAAACATTTACAACAAGCTCTGGTGGCTCCATAAAAATACCATCTGTTGATAAAATGACTGGGTTTATTGTACAGGATTATTTCAAATCAGGAGTCATTGAATAACAATTTGGGATTATAGACAATAAAAAATTAAACAATTACAACCAGGTAATTAAAAGCACAAGATATTTAAACATGAAAACTAACAAATTCAGAAAGAGCAAGGAATGGATTTGAAGATCAGAATAAAACACAATAAAAGTTGAGAAACTCACAGAGTGACACTCTTCAAGACAGTACTTTCTTAAACATAGTAAGAAATACAAAATCAACATGAATTCCACAGGAAAAAGAAAAAAAAGATTGCACCCAGAACATGGGAGAATTGAAAATCTATTTGGTAAAATTTTTCAAAAAAAACATAGCACATTTTCTTTCTAAAAAAAAAACACCTTGTGTAAATAATACGCGTTATATGATTTTGTACCCGTAGCTTTTTGACATGTATTTTCAAACACAGCGGCCCAATTGAAAGGATTAATTTTTTTAAAATTT
>CM055816.1:10768014-10974484 GCA_029582265.1 Zoroaster sp. YZ-2022
TGTACGTAAATCAATTTGTTCTTTCATGGTCCTGAAAAAAATCGTAATAATTACAAAAAATTTGTAATAGTTGGCAGCTATGCAAAGATTGAAAGGCACAAGTCTATTTTGGACATAAGCCTCGTTTTGATTCTCCTTGACTTGTGTACAAAGAAAAACAAAATGGCTGCTGTATACAGTATATCTTACCCATCGTAGATCACACTCTACAAGATGTAGTCTTCTAGACTCCCACCATACTCGCAAATCTGGAAAGACCTAGAGATCACGGAATGAATACGAAAGAAATTGAGCAAAATCTGGATTTAGAAATATATTATTTGTTTATAAATCTGTTTAACTTTCAGTTATTTCCATTTCTGAATGGCGGTGAATGTTTGGATTACTGTTCAGATCCTCAGTTGAGCTGAAATTTCAACCTACAATTATGATTCAAATCTTAAACATAAGATTCAAATCTTACACATAATCAGTACCTCCCACGCCTCATTCAAGAGCACTGTGCTTGTACTCTTTGCACACAATGTTTCATGTGAGCAAATTTACTCAATATAACATTGGGTGCAGGGAGGATAGCATTTTATGTAATTTGAAGAAACCCTTTCATGGTAATAGCGCCATGTTTGATGGAGTGCCATGGTCGAGCGGTTTAGTGCATTGGATTTGTGTTCTGATGGCCGAGTCATCAGAATGTGGTTTCGAATCCCAACCGCGACCATGGTGCTTGTGTCCTTGAGCAAGACACTTTACCATAATTGCTTCTCTCCACCCAAGGGTAAATGGGTACCTGTGAGGACAGAGTTGGTTGTTGTGTTTGATTAGCCCCATATGCGCTGATGGATACGTGTGCTATATAAGTTATTTTTATTATTATTATTATTATTATTATGTTTTTGATGGGGCAAAATTGTTTATTTCGAACACTCATTCATCTGCAGATCAGGTTGAACTTCACGCACACTTCAGACGCGTGCATGAAGTTCAAACGCCCAGTCGCAGACAGCAATGAGTGTTCGAAATAAACAATTTTGCCCCATCAAAAACATGGCGCTATTACCACGAAAGGGTTTATTCTCAACTCTTGCAAGTGAGAATGTACAGGGAGAACCATGGGAACTTCACAGGGTGTTCTCTATGTTTCGATTATTGCACTCTAATCATCATCAGGAGAATGAAGAGGTTTGGAGATATGCAGCTCTTTCTCTTACCTCCTTAACAAAGATTTCCCTTTCGGCATGAAAATCTTTAAATGTGGACGACACAAAGATTCGGACAGTCTTCCATCCTGACCTCTGGATGACCAACTTCTTGTTGCCCTTTGACCCCTTGTTGATAGTCTGGTCAACCTTATCCCAGGTCTGAAGGACGGAGTATTTGTAGTCACTTGAGCTTGAGGGAACGACGCCCATGGACTGGGAGGAGCCACATCCCATCGTGTGGCTTTGTTGATTAATCTAAAAACTAGTTTCAAAAAGACAAAATTACATCTAAAATACCATATAGGTTGATGAAATTCTTGCATCAGGTGATAAACAATTGATTTTTGCCCTACACCAATATGTGTATAGCACTGCATACTCAGTGCTTTCCGAGTGTCTGTGAAGAGAAAACTTCACAGGCAACTCAGGTGGGATTCGAACCCATGACCTACTGCTTCTAGTACAGACATCTTAACCTGGGTCTCGACCACCGAGCCATGCCTGTGCTTGCTCAAGCTTGCCCGAGCTTGACCGAGCTTGACAGAGCTTGACTGAGCTTAAAATACCTTTAAAAAAACCTAACAATGATGTACATCTCGCTATAATTTTAAACAATTGCAAGATAACTGATCTGCCATGCCTTTCTGCATATTATATAAATTACTCTGTCTATCACTAGCATGGGGGTTGATTCCAAAGGGCGGGGGAGGGGGGACATGTCCCATCCAATATTAATGATGGGGAGGGGAGGATACAGTAAATTATTCAAAGTGCACAAGTCATTACTTTAATCAACTGTATTTTTGGAAGGTATGTCGAATTCAACTGCCACTTGTGCACAATGTCTAACGTTAACGTTAAGCATGTGTTTTTAGCAGAAGACAAAATGGCCAACATCATTTGATGTGCATACATTCATTGCTCAAAATCACAAAGAATGTACAATACAACCATGAAAGCTCTTCCTCCATGATACAACTCCCACTTGTCTATCCAAATGTGATAAATATCACAGATTTTGATTTAGAATAATAGAAGGTGATTAGGACATACTTCAGTTATTAAGGAGAAAAAGTGTAATCAAGACTCAAGTGATTGAACTTTGAAGTGAAACAATATTTTTTGAGATTTTTATTTATTTATTTTTTCACAGGTGCCCAGAAAACCTGTAAACAAGGGCGCTTGCTTTTGTGAACCAGAAACACTACAATAATCCCCTACTCATCTACGATAAGTGTTCTGGGGGGTAGAATGTCGTATCTGGCCGCCACTATTTTTCATTAAATATAACCAATAATGTAATCTTACCTACCTGGTAAGGTGGAGAACATATGGATGATGATGGACATATTGTATAGGCCTACTTCAAATTATTCCAGGATATTTATTTCATGAAAAATCGGGCATTTTTGGTATACGATGACTTCCTCAGTCATGTCAGTCTGATCTTGTAAACTCCACAATTAGTGACCAACACAGTCATTGTACATGCGTAGTGGCAACTATAATAGACCCTTCTATTTTCTGAAGGGAGGATTTTTTTAGAAGGAAATCAAGTCCGAAAACCATCATAAAAGTGGATTTTAACGATAGTTTTCGCTTTCTGTACCACCAAAAATTGATAGAATGATTTTTTAACTGGTTAGTGGTTGCAAAAAAAATCCAAACAAGCCCTTAAAAAGTGGCGGCCGGATACGACATTCTTTCCGTTCTGGGTTCTTTACGTGCATTACTAACATGTTATCTAGTAATAGTATCGATATTGGCTTAGCATTTCTCGGAAAACTTATGGCGTATTACTGGTTGCATAAACTTATTTAAGTTGTGCTTGTTACATTTTCTGTGCCCCCATCAACTTTCAGTTTGGGGGCGAGTCATTATACCAACATCAATTTTTTGATGACAACAATTATGTGCATCTCAAAAAACGGCGCTCAAGACGTCCACGCATAATATGATCATGCATTAAAATTCAGCATTTTACAAGAGAATCCTTCACTGAAACAAACTGAAACACCAAACTGCTAATTTCATTTGTAAGTTACTGTCCAGTTGATGATATAACCTTAGGTGCGTCATTTAGGGTAAATTGAGGATACACAGGACCTATGAATTGAGAAAAGAATGAACATTCAACATGTAGCTAGGCCAATTGTGACAGCTGCCATGTGCCTGTTCTCGCAACTGAGAACAAACTAAAGGAGAGGAAATGTAGTCAAGTGAGGTTTGGAAACGATTATTGTTGGAGACTTTGAGTAATGAATTTTCAATTTGTGCACATCTTTTAATATGTTGGCCATTTTGTCGTCTGCTAGTATTACTACTAGTCTACTAGTACTAGTACTAGTACGCCCTAGAGTAAAACTAACACTTAGTTTCACAGTTACACGCATAATTTGTGCACAAATGGCGGTTGGATTTGACATTCTTTGAAAATTGCCTGCTAAGAAAATACAAAGAACACTGAACAGATCTGAACTTACTTCAAGGTACAACTAGGAGTAGGAGTTGATATTTTTATTTTTTAAGTTCCCTAGGCTTTAGCATCAACAACAACATTATCTGTGGGCTGATCGACTGATGGCATGTGTACTGCCACGCTGCAGTGACATTACGTATCTATCTTACAACATGCACTGCAGTACCACTCGAACGTATAGTATGTACATGCCACTAACTTGATTGATCGTTTCCAACGCAACATAATTATAGACGCGATATCAGCATGTAATCTGCAAACTAGACTTTTACTAGTCTTGGTCCAATACCTCGTTCATTATTATCTTGTCTTGTCTTGTCTTGTACTGGTTCGTTACAGACAATTGACTTGTGCAAATTGATATTCCATTTGATTGCCTTCATTGGGTAATTTGCAAGATTAAACAGGGTTTAATATTGGTTATCAAAAAATACTGTTTCTAGTCGGCTTCAAAATCGGTGCGGTGAAAAAATGTAACCTATTATTTTATTTTATCAAGCAGTGAGAGACATTAAATATGCGTTTGCTGTGTACTTGGCCCAGATGGTTTACCGTCCATGGTTTCAGACGGTTGGTGGAAGTAACGTCATTAAATAGGTAAAACTTGTAGCTTTGCATGGTGAGAATGATAAGTAAGACTAATTGCGGTGACACCATGTAAGAATCTCAATTGAGTAGTAATTAGTTCTGAAAAGAACTGGGGGTACAACTCGACGTTTCGATCAGTATGCTCTGAGGACGATCAGAGCATACTGATCGAAACGTCGAGTTGTACCCCCAGTTCTTTTCAGAACTAATTACTACTCAATTGAGATTCTTACATGGTGTCACCGCAATTAGTCTTACTTAACGTCATTAAATGTTTTATGAAGGTTTACCAAGAAACGTCTGAAATGAAGACTATCTTTGAACCCGGAATTGACCTTACTAGCTAGCATGTAATCTACACGAAATAGGAGCACACGACACAGAATTAGAACGGAGTCCATTCATATCTAGGCCAAGTACACAGCCTAGCCAACGCCTATTCAGTGTTCCTTCCTCCATGGTCTGATGTTGAAATGGAACATTCATCATGGTTCACATATTAAACAGCTAATATTTTCACCCATGCCAAATAATAATAACTGAGAATATTCTTTGTTTTTCTGCAGCATCTTTTTCGGTAAGTCAGCGCTGATGGAACGAGTTCAATATTTAAAGTAAACTAAAGTTACTACATTAAGTTCTGCCATAGTTATAAAAGGAACAATATCGTGACCGTGGTCATGATCAGTAGAGCAGACTTTCAACACGGCATGGAATCGGTGTCGTAGTTTTTAAGATGAACCATGGAGGACGGAACCTTCCTCCATGGATGAACACAGTGACTGAACATTACTGGCTCATTTATGCAGTGCACCAACGGCTTATACAGCCGGTTTCGATCCAACTCGGACCCAAACCATCTCGGACCCATGCCAACTCGGACCCACTACCAACTCGGACCCACTACCAACTCGGACCCACTACCAACTCGGACCCACTACCAACTCGGACCCACTACCAACTCGGACCCAACCACTACCAACTCGGACCCAACCACTACCAACTCGGACCCAACCACTACCAACTCGGACCCATTATTCCATTTGACAATGTTTGGCAAATTTTAAAAGATATTGATTAGAATTTTATTTTGTGTCTGTCGCATTGTGAATGTTTGTACTTGCTTTTTATTTTTTGTTTGCTTCCGTATATAAGCATTTGTCTTGTTCTCTGTAGATAGCACTTTAACTAGTAACTTTGCCCAGATTTAATTCTATTGTGGGGCAATTTGAGTTATTTTACATAAAGTGCAATACAATATGCATTTTTTTTAAATTATTATTATAAAATAATTGCAACATCGGTCACACCATTTTTTCTCAATATAACAACAGTTTTATGCATGATAGATATATTTATTTATTCAACCAATGATTAAAAACAATCACAGGAAATTATGTTTTAATCTTTCCGAGACTGGTTTGGGCCAACAACAAAAAAATCCACCGGCGAAAGCTTTCCAGGTCAAAACCTAAATATTCCTGAAACTACCAACAAGAACAGATTCAGTCATTGTTGGGTCCGAGTTGGTACTGGTTGGGTCCGAGTTGGTAGTGGGTCCGAGTTGGTTTTGGGTCCGAGTTGGTAGTGGGTCCGAGTTGGCATGAGTCCGAGATGGTAGTGGGTCCGAGTCGGCATAGGTCCGAGTTGGTAGTGGGTCCGAGTTGGCGTGGGTCCGAGTTGGCATGGGTCCGAGTTGGTTTGGGTCCGAGTTGACCTGACACCATACAGCCAGAAGCAACCTCGTCATGTGTGGGATATTGGCAGTCACTGAGTTAATCTAAAACTAGGCCACATGCCTCTTCTGTGCACAGTCTCCTATTTTAGAATAATTATGTAATTTGTCAGCGAAAAATTAGATAATCTAAAATTACTAATCTGAAACTAGCACTCAGTCTCTAATTCTGATAAGCACAATCAGTTTTGTGTTTTTGCAAAATCACATTGGATATACATGCAGGGTTCCTATTGTCATCTTTTCAAATTAATTATTTATTTTTGTTTGTTCGCCGAAAATGGATTTATGTTTCAGATTAATTTATATAAATTATGTGCTATACAGATGAGATGGCACCCCATACAATTTTCAACTGCATTTTTACCCATATTTTTATTTGGCTTACAAGGAGTTTTACGACTATAAATGTTTTACCTACATGTAGTCCTTCCCTTCACATGGTTGGATTTTAACCTGTGATGTGGAGTCAATTATCCAATTTAAACCACAACTACAGTCAAGTCTCCCTAGTGATGACTTCAGCTGTGGTTTAAACTGGATGTGTTGCAATAGTCTTTATCATTGGGTTAAATGGTCTTTACTCCCATCAATGGGATAATGGGATTAATGGATAAATGGATTTTTAATCCATCAGCAATGGGATTAAAGGATCTTTGCTCCAATGGATGGGATTAACTTGGGATCATTACTCCATCTAGGGGATTAAACTGTTTTTACTCCTATCAATAGGATTAAAGGGTCTTTAGTCATATCAATGGGATTAAAAGGTTTTTAATCCCATCTATGGGATTAAAGATAATAACAAAAAGGTTTAACTGTTGATGCTAGCTGTATAATGGTGGCTCTTTCAACTCTTTTTATTCTCCATTAGGCTAAATGTGATATCATATTCTCTATCTGTCCTCAACATTTTAATATTTTGTTACAAACAGAAATGGCTACTGGACCAGAATTATTAAGCTCAGCTTTGCAGAAGATAAGTGAAACCATCTCCAATCGTCTTCTGTCTTGAGAGATACAAACATCCAAAAATATTAGAATGTCTACACAGCTTTTGCCAGCATTGTTTGGAGGAATACTACGATACCAAATATAAAGATGCAACAGAGATACCTGCCGTGCCTGTGTGTGTGGGAGGTTGATGCAAGTTCCACAGACAGGCATTCAGGGACTCAAAACCAGTTTCTATCTAATTGCTCTTATTGATGAGGTAGCCCTCACAAGAGAAGGTGGTGAGTTCCGGCACTGCCAAAGCTAAGCTGTCCAGTTTTGTAAAGTGACGCCGAGGCCATGCACCGCTGTCTGGACTGCGCATGCAATATTTGCTCAAACTGCTGCCAAATACACCCACGAATTCCTGCAACATCAACACACACCATCGCCACCCTGGAGGACATCCGTCAGGAGAAGGTGACGTTGAAAAAAATAGCGCAAGATGTCGGGCCCAGATGTCCCAAACACAAGGGAGAGGTGCAACGATTTTATTGCGAGCCATGTCAAGTCTTGATCTGTCGAGACTGTACCGTTGTGGACCATCGTCATCCTGAGCATCAGTACATTGACATTGCAGCAGCTTCTCTGAAATACAAGAAGGCAATGAAAGATAGCATGCCAGATTACCGCATAAAGAAATAAAGAAACTGGAAGAATCTTTGGCAGCTTCATCTCAAGCTAAGCAGAATTCAGAGACAAAGTCATAACAACCATGAAAGAGGTGAAGGAGACAGCAGATCAGATCAGAGCAAAGGTTACAACTGAGGAGAATAAGATGATTGATGCCATCAAGACCTTGAACAGGATCGTATGGCAGCATTTGATGAGCATGAGAAAGCAGTGGGTATGATGCTACAAAGGAAACAAGATTCTCTGGACACGGCCAATGATGTTACAAATACAGCAACAGACAGTGACTTCCTGTCACTGTATCCCATCATCAGTAATGAGTTGAAATCACTGAGCAGTCACCGCTGTCCTCTGATTGATCGTAGACTTTCAAGTCTGCATCTCAATAAGACTCCGAGGATTGGTGACATCAGTCTGGGTAAGCTGGTGTGGGAAGACAAGTGGGAGTTGCATCATACATTTGGCAAAAAGGGAAGTGGTCTGGGAGAATTCAACTGTGCCGGGCATTGCTGCTCTACAACCCAACAAGATTGCAGTGGCTGACACATACAACAACCCGAGTAGTGATCTACAGCATTGAGGGCCAACACGCGAAGAACTATTCAAATGGAAAAATGTGGATGTAAGTACCGTGATATAGTGCATACGATAAATATTATGTAAATAGCAGGGTTGACTAGGGAATAATATTATAAGCGTGATGTGTCTTTTCCCTCCCAGAGGTACACATAATTCTTGTACAAGTGAATTTGTTGTATGCTCGTGAACACCAGCCACCACACTGCATACAAAAATATTAGCACTATCAAAACTCGGATAAATAGATTTCATCATGGAATGTAGGCCAAACCTACCCTGGTTTCACTCTGAGAATACAACATCCCAACATACATTTTGTCGTACATTATGTCACGGCAGTTTGGTGGAGTACACTGGACAGTTTATGTACACATAGTATGTACACGTATGCTGATGACTGCACTGTTTGTACAAGGTCACAGACAACTCAGGATCACAGCCTTATCTGAATGAAAAATGTAACTATTATATGGCCTTGGTACAGCTGCTAGTGCTACACAGCTAATTTCTTGCTCACTGTGTACTTGTCATTATTAAACGTAGAAAAAGCCATGCTTACTAGCAAATGAGTGATGCATCAATACAAATCTATGGTTAAGCAGGTAGATGTGCACATGACTCACCGAATTATCTTGCTAACCTGTGAAAATGCACTAATTACGTCTAGCAGATAATGTGTGCTGTAGTTAGCAGGAAAAATTGCTTACTGGTAAGCAGCGCTATGAAATTAGCCCCTGGTTGCAGCATACATACTTAGTACATATACTTATTAGCCATAGTTTTCATTGGCCATATGACCACCTGAAGAGTAATGTAGGCAGATATGTGCCCAATCTGAACATAGATCCATCCAAAATTCAGAAATATATGTTAAATAATATTTAACGGGACAATATCGTCACGAACACAGCTGACGTTCAACAGGGCATGGAATCAGTGCCCTTAATTGTTTAAGATTAAGATTTAGTGACTGACAATTATTGGCTCATTTATGCAGCAGTAACAGTAATATGACCTTATAATATGGGGTATTATGTTCAGTCTGAGTTAATCTAAAACTAGCACTCTGATTCCATGCCCTGTTGATTGTGATGATACTGTCCCTTTAAAGGTTTGTATGGTGGAAAGTGATTATAGAGTAGGTTTGTGGTAACAACAAATCTCAGATTGTCTTCATTAGACGGTCACAGCACACTGACTGAAACGTTGAGTTAAGGTATTTCTCTGTACCGCACAACTCAAGAATTATTATTACATGGATTTACTGCAAACATACTCTGTAATATACATGTAAATGTTCAAGGTAAAATCAGCTATGAGCACAGAACATGCATCTTAAACAAATTTTTAATAATATGCATGAACATACAGATCAAGTTTACAAAAAAGAAACGAACAGTAAAAAAGAAGAGTTCACCTGTTGCCACATATGTGGTGTATTCAAAACAGACTCAATAACCACAAACTAACAATATGCATGAACGTACATGTACAGATAAAGTTTACAAAAAAAATGGAAGAAAAGAAAAGAAATGTGTAACTATTGCTACATGTGTGCTGTATTACTTGATAATAACTAATAATAAAACATGCTTTTCTTTCAGGGCCCTATGCCATTACAAGTATCAACAATCAGTTCATGGTTGTAGATAATGCCAACGATGTCATCAAGATGTACAAAGAGGATGGCACCCTGGCATTTCAGTTCACTACTCTGCCACTGAATGAGGTTGGTAAGACCATTGTGTGCATTGTGAGTATAGCAGCCAAGAAGAATTGTAACATCCTGGTGGGTGATGTGATCAGGAATGTAGTGACTGTGCACAGACCCACTGATGGTACAATCCTATGCACCATGCCAGTCCTGACAAAACCCAGCTTCTTGGCTGTTGACAGCAATGACAGAGTGGTGATCAGTGGCTATGATGAGAATAATGAGATTCAAGTGGCTGTCATTGATGACAACGGTACTGCACTACTCACAATCAAACCAACCATTGATGGTAAGCAAGTCGACTACTGCCAGGGTGTATGCTGTGATGGATCAGACATCTACATAGCAGTGGTCCATGGTTATGATACTGGTCATATTCACCACTATGATTCTGATGGGATGTTCATTAGATGTATTGCTAAGGGCCTTCATCACCCATATGGAATCACATTTACATCAGATAAACAGCTAGCAGTAGCTGACTGTTACTCAGTCAAGATTTATCATATTGTATGATATCATCCAACTCGATGATGCTGTCTGGCAATTTCCATTGTCATCATCACAATGACTGATGAGGAGTAGCTAGTAGTGCCTGACTGGCACTAAAGGGGGTAATTATCACCTAGGGTACTCCCCAATGGTAACCCAGGCAATCTCAATCCTATACATACGTTAGTAATGCTGAAGGGGTCGTTGTCACTTAGGGTACTCCCCAATGGTACCCAGTCAATCTCAATCCTATATTATATACATTGGTAATGCTTTAAGTCGTTGTCTTAGGGTACTCCCCAATGGTACCCAGGCAATCTCAATCCTATACATTCAAGGATATTTATGATTGTCTGGGTACCATTGTGGAGTACGTACCCTGGGTGACACCTACCCCTTCAGCCTGACTGGCTCTCAGTCAAGATTTATCACGTGACATGATGGCATCCAATGTGATGATTCTGACTGGCAATCTCTGTTGTCATCCTCATAGCAAATAACCTCTTCAAGATGTTACAAAGTGTCTTGAGCAGTATCTTGAGTGTTCATTCTTGTTTCATCCAAGATCTATTTTTTTAAACAAGCAACTCATTAAATTTTGTTTGATAATCCAAATCACATATGATCTCCCCATGATCTGCATTCCACCAATCAGAATGTCTTACAGGTTTGCTGATTTTGAAACTCCCAACATATGTTTTACATCTGTATAAGGTAGGCTTGGAATGACTATTATTACATCATCATTAGGAATATTTTAAATACGAGTCAAAGAAGTGTGATTGGAGAAGTCCCAGAGAAAACCTACATGTACATTACATGTACACAACCCATGGTAATGCTTTTGATGATGTCATCAGCAATTTGCTGTCATCAGCAGCCGAGTATAAGCCAGGATTTGGAAATAGGGCGTCCAAATTTGTTATTCTTTGAAAAACATGGTGTTCAAATGTTTGACTTGCAATACTTTTGCATGTGTATTACAAATAAAACAGGGAGTCCATTTAGCAAACAGGGTGTCCAAAAGACACCGGTATTGCTGGCTAATGCTTTTGATGTCATTAGCAATTTGCTGTCATCAGCATGTGTATTACAAATAAAACAGGGAGCCCTTTTTAGCAAACAGGGTGTCCAAAAGACACCGGTATTGCTGGCTAATGCTTTTGATGTCATTAGCAATTTGCTGTCATCAGCATGTGTATTACAAGTAAAACAGGGAGCCCTTTTTAGCAAACAGGGTGTCCAAAAGACACCGGTATTGCTGGCTAATGCTTTTGATGTCATTAGCAATTTGCTGTCATCATCAGATCGATCAGTAAAAAGCTGTGGTTAGCAAAACTAAAGAATGCATAATAATTATATAGTATGCTGTAAATACAACATGATAAAACGTGTGTCAGCATGTACGTCACACACTCATTAGCGAGTTTTATTCTTCAAACAGAATCCGAGTAAACTTGGGTACCATGTGTGTGCCCTATTCACTTATAATTCAGTTGATGACATCATTTGAAGAGTCTGTGTCTCTTTGGTTAAGGGTTAGGGTAAACTTGGGTACCATGTGTGTGCCCTATTTACTTATAATTCAGTTGATGTCATTTGAAGAGTCTGTGTCTCTTTGGTTAAGGGTTAGGGTAAACTTGGGTACCATGTGTGTGCCCTATTCACTTATAATTCAGTTGATGACGTCATTTGAAGAGTTTGTGTCTCTTTGGTTTTTCTAGAGACCCACTTGAAGACAAGAATTTGCAGATGTGTTATATATTTTGATTTGTAATATTGACAAGCCTACCGACATTATAATAATAATAATAATAATGTATAGATTTATATAGCGCATTATAAAGCTATAAGATTGATGGTGGAGTATTGATATAATTTGGTTTGCGGTAACACCAAGTGTTTATCTCAACTGTACCTCACTTAGCGATAGTTGAGATAAACATATGATGTTACCGCAAACCAAAACGATATTATCAAGCTATGAAACATTATGTCGCGAGTTTCTGTTTCAGCAAACCTTAAATGTCTTACATGTTTATAATAATGATTACCTGTAAAGCGCACATATCCACCTATAGGAAGCTCAAGGTGTCTTTATAACCCACTTCTCATCAGGCTCATTAATCATTCCTGAAACCATCTCAGCTCACTGCAGAGTACACTACTCAATTGTTGCCATGTCAGCACATCAGGTTAATCAAACACAACAACCAACTCTTCCCAAACACCCATTTAGTACTCCTGATTGGTGGACACAAGCACCATGGTTGCAGTCAGGATTTGAACCCGAGGCATTTATGAATGTGATTAAAACTTACTTTGGTTTATATAAAACAACCTGCATAGTACCATGAATTCCATACTGGGTCAATACAGATGTGCCAACATTGGTATTGCCTAAATAGGTCCAGCATAGGGCCAATACTATGACCCGTTTTGTGAAGGCTCTGTACAAGGGGCCATTATAAAATCAATATTGGCGATACATCGGCAGAATACTGGCAGTACCACTATAGTACTGCCAGTACAAGCCGGAATAATACCAGTACTGGACCAATGTTTGTTGGGTAATGAATGAGATTAGAACTTAATTTGCTAATTAGCCAAAGCTGTATATATTGAATAATCAGAATCAGGAAATAACATTTGAATTTTGAATACTACAATACATATGTAAATAGAAAATACAATCAAGTACACAGTACATTGTATATCATTTATAACAAACTTTGTTTGCAAAGTTTATTTCCAAGATTTATCAGTTTATAGTTAATGGTAAAACAGAACAGACTCAATAAACAGAAATTTTCCTTAATTCCAGACATAATGTAAACAAGTAATTTCTAATCAGTGTCACACAAATATTCACATCCAAATATAATTCTGTGTGCAGTAAATATTCTTAGAATACAAATAATTAAACTTTATTAAAATGTGATGTCAATTTATACAATTATTGCCAAAACTAAAATTTATGGAAAGAATTTTAAATATGAAATCATGCCAATTATTAAAAATTATTACTTGAAATACCTATCTAATTAAGATTAAAAAGTTTTGTTTCCCTTCTATTTTCTAATGATGTAATCTATATAAAAAATAAAGCACCTTTTATATTTCTGAATTGAAGTTTATTTACCAATTAAGTTACCTTTATTTACCCAATTTCTTTGCACTGAAAAACAGTTATAGGAAAACTACTTTTTGCAGCAGATACATGTACAAATACTTTACGCCAAAATACACTTGGTATTCCTTTTTTTTTAAATCCAGTTTTACATAAAACTTACTTGATGATGTTTCCAAAAATTCCTTGAAATATTTTCTGTTTCAGTTGATATCATTTTAGTAATATTAGTTTCATTATTGCCATATGGGAAATTTCTGTCTTCTGAATACAGAAATTCCTCATTGGAATAAGGACAAATCTGAATGCATTTTTCGTTAATGACCAAATTTAATAAACTGAAATGTTGACAGGTTGTTTAGATATTTTCTTGATTTTTATAGTGTATGGATGGATTTACCTAGACAGTTTATCAATAGTGTATAAATTGGGAATAAGTTGCTAGGGTTGTTTTCAGTAATCACTTCAAAGGGATGAAAAATCATGGTTTGCTTTAATGAGGATTAAGTATAGACCATTTCATTGCATATTGATCACGTGTACCACTTCTGAACTTTTTTCAACCTGGAAATATAAGATTTTGAGGCAATTTGATTGAATCCAACCTGTATGAGCAACTATAGATGTAGTTATACAAACAGTATAAGTGGAGATTTTTAATTGCTGTATACATGTAAGTGACTATCAACAATGTCAGATGTTTATGTGGGAGCTCGGCTGAAAATTTGTGAATGAAATTGTTTTCAGTTTTCATTAATTTGTTTGTAAAATGTTAGTCCAAATGCCTCTTCTGTTCAGTCTCCTGTTTTCAGATTAAGGTTGTAATTGTTGTTCACAGCAACAATTACAACATTATTCTAAAAATAGGAGACTGAACGGAAGAGGCTTTTAGACTAGTAAAATGTTACATGTAGCTGCTTTAAGCCTGTTTATCTCAGAATCAGAGATTTCACTAAAAATACCGCCCATTTATCAAAACGTAACTTCATCAACAGAGCAGCTACATACTTGAGTTTGGTATCATTTCAAAGCTTATTGACTACTCATTCCTTGTGATGTACATAACTCAACATGGGAATTTTCCAATTTATTTCTGATTTGGATGGAACTGATCACATTTGCTGTTATCTACTGAGTACTTTGGTCATGTGACTGGTCAGGTGATCCAGCATAGTAGACTTGTGTACTTGCTGAAGAAAAGAAAGACTTCACTACGCAATCCAAAACGGATAAAATAACATGCATCACGTCAAGAAAATATAAAAAGTGAAAATAACTTAATATTTTGTTAAATATTAAGTCAATAAAAACTGTTTAATATTTTGACAATAACTGTGTATACATCATCTCTAACTTGGATCCCAACACTCAAAAATACTATTCAAATATTCTTGTTTAAAGCAAAATAGTTGAGGTAAATCACATACATGTATAACTGTACATGTAATTAAGTTTATATTATATTATACTTATGTATATTAGACCATATCCTTCTCTTAAGTAATTACAATATCTCATTCCAATCACATGTATCATTGTATGGGCTGGGAAGCATTCATTTACACAGTCGTCTACTTCCAGACCAAACTTCATCACATTTACACATTGGATACTGTATGCAATTGTCAGTGTGTAAATCAACAAACAACAGTTTCAAAATGTTGATAATTCCATTGCGTAGTTAAATAAAAATTACCAAGATATGTCAACATGACATCATAAAGTGAAGCCACACATTAGAGAATAGTTACGTCTGGTTTTAAGATAATGGAGGAGGGCCAAAGTGTGGTACAGGTACAATTCCAGTGCGTAGTTTAAAAAAATATATACCACAATATTATACTGTAGGATTGAAATGTTTGAATCTGTTTATATTGAATTTAATTAAATTTATTTTGACAAAGGAATACAATCAAATTAACTTTGGATGCATTCCCTGTGTTTTGGACATTTCACAGATGATTCCTGGTAATTTAATTAACGACTGTTTGCGCAGTAAATAGAACTGGTTGGTTATTACAACTTGTTGTTTCGATCAGTATACTCTGATCTGTCTTCAGGAGAATAAACATGGTGTCACCGCTAACCGTCTTTACTTATCCTTTTCACCATGCAAAGCTACAAGTCTTACCCAACTATTTTTTCATCTTAAACATTTATTTTCCTAAAAAAAATGTTAATTAATTTTGGAACTTTATTTTTATCAACAAAAAATGCCTTTGAAAATTTGTCATTTAAAAGCATTGGTTTGCCTTTCTACAATGAACATTTTCCGACAAAAAACTAAATCGCCAGGCATCTCCGGTGAAATACATGTAGTCAAAAATACAGGTAATGCATCTTTACAAAATGAATACAAATTGTTTTCATAATTCTGATAATTTGTGTTAGTTTATTCCCACATTAATTTGTATCAAAATGTATTTGAATTTGTTGTTCAGTAATTGTAATAATACTTGCATTAAGTACATCATTTATTTATTTATTTAAAAAAAATATTTTTCATTGTAAAATATTATAATATAATCCTCATCATGAATTTATACATGAATTATTTTTCACACTGGAATATCCTCATCGTTGGTTACGTGAACTATTTCACCTAAGCTGTGTTTGTCAGTGAAGGTCAGTTTGTCGTTGTCATGGTGAAGCTCAAAGATGATGATCTGATATTGAAAAAAATAAAAATAAATTGTAAAGAGAAGCATTTCAAATTGACTCAATTCAAGTCCATATACACCTTAGTTAATCAACCAATAATAAAATTACCCAATTATAATCAAAAAACTTACTTGAAATGAAGTTGTTGTTACTAAACATCCAAAGATATTATTCAGTCTGACAATCGTGAAGTTGGTGAAATTACCAAACATCCTATGATATTATTCAGTCTGACAATCATTTGTTGATAAAACATGAAAAATATTACAATCCTCTGGACTATCAAATCTAGCAGATGTATGTAGTAGTCCTTATCAAAGTTATACTACTCGTACTCATACTCGTACATTTTTCTGTACTCGTACTCGTGGAAAAGGTACTTGACTACAAGTGTGGTCCTTATGTTATTCTACTAGCCTCAGGCTAGTGGGCTAGTACTTGACTACTAGTAGGCTAGTTGTAATTTCAATCCCAGCTGTATGTTGCGTCAAAAATAGCCTGCACCAGTCATGCTATTCCTTGAAGGGACATTATCGTATTACACTTTAGACGGAATGTTATCAGTGTCCTAGTTTTAGAACTCAGTGACTAGAAGTAATACCCTACTTCCCGATTATTATTTTCACATGATTTCATCTAAAACTAAGATACCAATTCCATGCCCTGTCAAAAGTCTGCTCTTGTTGATCATGACGATACTATCCCTTTCAGCACCGACATGAAGGTCAAAATAGTGATATTAGAATTACAAATTATGGCAAATCACCAGTCAGGTCAAAACCAGTTGGCAAAATATTACCCACCATGGGTAAAGTTGGTCTTGTAGACAAAACAAGTTAGTTGACTGTTTTTGACCAATCACTGTGGCAAACTGGTGGACAATAATTGGTTTGAGAGCCATGCTTACCTCATCACTACCATTTTTTAAACATAGATCTGTATGCAGCCGTGTTAGTAAGGTAGAATAAGATATATATAATTGGTAGCACTTTTAAGACTAACTAAACTTAAAAATAGGCATAAGCTTTCGTAGCTACAGCTACTTCATCAGATGCATCTGATGAAGTAGCTGTAGCCAATAAAGCTTGCGCTCATTTTTAAGCTTCTAGTTAGTCTTAAAAGTGCTACAATTTATTTATATATATATATAATATATATATATATAATATATATAATATATATATAATATATATATAATATATATATAATATATATATATATATATATATATATTTATATTTATATATATGTTTATATATATATATATATATATATATATATATATATATTGCACCCTGGTAATAATGAGGATTATTACACCAAGGTGGACATTAATAATGATGACTCTGTAAAAATAATGGTACAAAGACACTGGTGAATTGTTGCACAAAACTGCTTTCGATGTTTCTCCAAAGTCATCAAGCATGGTAATCAACACAAATATCATCAATTAAAATAACTATATCGATAAATCAATAAGGAAATCCTTATACAACATAAATCCATTCTCGATATCAAAAATCATAATCATATAAATAATACAAGTCACTACTGACTTAATCCTTTAACTTCTCAGACTGCTCTAGAGCTTCTATTTGTTTTTCTGAGACCCTATGCACTGACTTGACTAATCCGGCTTAAGCCTGGTACCAACTGTTTATTGCACAGTCCATCAGTCAGACAAAGGAAAATACAAAGTCATACATGTTCATGTAGGCAACCAGACTCTGTTTCTAGAAAGCACATTTATAAAAAGATAAAACAAATTCTAGAAATCTACACTTTTAACCAAATAATTGCTGAAACATAATTAACTAAAAGCTCTCTGTCTTAGAAGTATTCTAAGAGTTCAATCAAACTTCCAAACTATAAGCCTAAGAAAAAACCTTAAACCTTGCCTTTGAAATGTCAAAATATATCAATGTAACAATAAAACACACTGAGTGGTAGAAAGGATAACTTGTTACACTATGCAAGATCCAACTATGTATCAATATCCCGCAATCTAACCCTGAATTAGAAAAAGATTAAAGAACACGAGCATGGAAGACAAAGTTTGGACATGAGAAGGGATGGTACAAAAGCAGAAGGAAATGGATGAAAAAGATAGGTTGGAAATGTTCACCAAGAACAACCAAGAAGAAGGATAAAAGGATTGAAAATAGAAAATGAGAAAGCAAAGGGAAATCCATACACATTTCTATAAAGAAACAATCCTCAAAATAACATAAGCCACACAAACCAAATGCCTAAAAACTATAACCTTGAGCAAAATAACTCCATCTCTTTGTTCTCCGGCATATCCTGCCTGACTTTGTCTCCAGACAAAGATGCTCAACAATATGACAAAAAATTATAAATTTCTTAAAACTAGATCAATGTTTAGCACTCTAGCAGGATGTTCTAGACAAGTAAGTTAAAGATGGATAATAAAGATCAATCAAGAATAAAATAAAAGTGCACATACCTGTAAAAATAATGGTACAAAGACACCGGTGAATTGTTGCACAAAACTGCTTTCGATGTTTCTCCAAAGTCATCAAGCATGGTAATGGCTTGGGGAAACAAAGACTGCCAACTCACCAGTTCTATGTACACAGGAAGTTGCATAACACCTTGAGGTTGTGCCACCACTGCTGTTTCATGCTACAGTCTGGACTAAAGCATTTTTACTGACATGAAACAGCCAAGATGAACAATGCAAGTAGAAACCAAAAAAATTAGGGGGTGGGCAATAAATGTCTGCCCAAGGCCTCTACATATATCTTACCATATTTTAGAAGGGGTCCTGGTAGATAGTACGTCGATGTAGGACCTATGTTCCAATAGCGACCTAGTTTGAAACCATTGATAAAAATAACTCCCTTTTCCCATCCCTGTTGATAAAAGGAAGATAAATTAAATTGTTATGAGATTGGCATATAAACTGAAGGATTACTATCTAAAAGCTTGGTTACACCAAACATCCTGAGAAGATATATTGTGTCTGATATGTTGTAGTTTAAAGAATGATTGATCTTGTATTGTATAATGCTACACACAATTCACAATTCACTTCTCAAAATCAGCATAAAATGCACACAAACTTCTACCTACTAAATTTTACTTTGCAAACTAATTGAGATGGACGCAAGAAAAAAGAACAAATTAAAAGATGTATTGCCAATAGTTTTTGGCTATTTTAATGGCAATTTTAGTTGTCATGGGAACATTGACAATTTCATTTTAGAAAGATAAACAAAAATTGTGAGATGAGTTTTTAAAAGATTATTTGTCAGAAGCCTGGCCTTACCAAAGGTCTTACAGTCATTAAGTTCCCAAATTATAAATTATGAAGGGAACAAAATAATAATTAATTCATTTCTGGATAAGTTTTTAATAAAACCATGCTTTTTTTGCCATTATTTTTTGAAATTCTTTTGAGAGATTCTTTTGAGAGAGTGTTATTTTGAAGGAATATTTGTTATACTTCCCTCCAGTGAAATGATTTTATGACGTGACCCATCATGAATGCATTTCAGGACATATTTTCTTTCTTGGAGGAAAGAAAAGCAAACAACAATTTGCTTTTCTTTCCTCCAATAAAATAGCTATGTTCGACTAATGGATATGAAAACGGCCGTAAATTGATGTTGATATAGCACAAAACACGAACAATTCATCTTTGGATTCAATAGTGTACATGAACATACCGTCATATCCACAAACGTTTCTATAGGTGTCTTATCTTTAACGTCTAGAACTGCTTTATAGAGCGCTGGTCGCTTTACATCGGCTGTAAATTCCTTCCATTTTGATGAGGATGATACGCTAGGAAAGATTAACAGAACAGAAAGGATCTAAAATTAGTGAGGAATGAAAGGGGCAATACAACAATAATAATGTTGAAAAAACTGAAGGTTATATGCAAGTATGCTTAAAGGGACAGTATATCACGATCAGAGAAGATTTTTGACAGGGCATGGAATCGGAGTCAGTTTTGATAAACCCAGTGACTGAAAATAATACCCCATGGTTGTGCACTGGCCTAGATAACAGGGCATGATAAGATCATATCACCATGGCTGATGAATTAATATCATTATTATGCAGTCACTGGCTTATCATTTAAACATTAGCCAGAGTAATAACTTATTGCACCCTGTTATGTAGGCTAGTGGGTGCTCGTGTAAACGTGAAAAATGGTACACTTGAATAAAATGACGGGGATAGCTAAAATGATAGAAAAACCAAGATCTGATGATAAGGACGCGAACTTTTCTTCAAAACAAATTGGGACAAGTGAGAAAAATGTTTCTTTTAACAAAGAAAACTGAAAATGCAAATTTATTAAACTCTTCTCAAATGACAACTCAGTAGAAACAAATCACCTTACTCTATTTACTCTAAATGAAACCATAAAAATTCTTTCAATCCGGAAAACTCAACAGAAATCTAACTTGAATGAAACAGGTTCTAGAAAATAAATAGTTTTGGCTTTACTTTAAAAAAACTTAAAAAAAAAAAACAAGACTTTCCTTATAAAAAAAATCCAAAACCAACATAAAATAAGAAAAAAAAAAGCAAACTTTAGCATTTCCAACCTCTGCTGAAATCCTTTAAACCACCATAGCAAATCAAAATGAACTTAAGGTTCACTCATGACTTAGGTAATCTCAAGAAAAATGCACAATAAAGAAATACATATTTTATACAATGCAAAGAATAAGAAATTAAAAGAGAGACTCACCAGAATTATTGAGCAGCAAACTCTAAACAAAGGCAGCTGTGTCCATCACTTAAATAAAACATGTGCTTGCTGAGCTGCCAAACTGCTCACTACCCTTATGGCCTAAAGTCTGTGCCCAGTCAATACATAAACCGACTGAAGTCAGGAAACCATGGAAAAATAAATGGTCTGGTGCACTTAGCAATAAAAAGGTACTGCTCTTCCAGGGGGGCACTCATCCAAAAATGTGTGGTAACTGAAGAATTTAAAGGGCAGAAAATACCTTCCCCTACACTCGCAGGAAATTACTTTCAGTCAGTGATGAGTTCATCTAAAACTAGGACACTGATTCCATGCCCTGTTAAAAATGTACATTTAATACTCACTTTGAATCAAGATATACATTGACTGATTCAGCTGTGAACGTTTTGACTTTGTTTTTATACAACATTATGTCATTAAAGGGAAAGTACAACATTGGTAATGTAGTCGTGTGAATGTTAACAGTTAATTATACTCAAACTCACAATAAATAGCACCAACTACAAATTCATTTGAATGCCACTTGGCCACAGCTTTCAAGCTTTTTTATTCAAAGAGGTTGACACCATCAACCACCGGAATACCAGACTATGGGCAAACCGGATTTGTCATTAAACAGCATTTGATAAAGACAAACAAACACACACCCTGAGATACCCAAGACCTCAGAGAAAAACCAGCTGGGACCACCTATACAGCGTACCCAAGCCTCTGTCTACCCAGACCTGGCACCACTAACCCCAATGGGGATAGTTATTAAAACATACATTTAAATGTTGACAATAACAAACAGTATAATGCACATGTGTAACATTATGCTAATATACAGCATAATTTGATAAAGACAAACAAACACACACCCTGAAATACCCAAGACCTCAGAGAAAAACCAGCTGGGACCACCTATACAGCGTACCCAAGACTCTGTCAACCCAGACCTGGCACCACTAAACCCCAATGGGGATAGTTATTAAAACATACATTTAAATGTTGACAATAACAAACCGTATAATGCACATGTGTAACATATGCTAATACACAGCATATCATATGAATCAATACAATATGAATCAACCAAGTGTTCGCGTCCCACCTAGGAAGCTGCGGTCTGAACTAGCCCGAGGGAGATCCCGGCACTATGAACACTTGATAACATGTAAATAACGGAGGACTAAAATCTCCATATTATTAAGTTAAATTTTCTAGGACTGCAGTAACTGTTAATTGCCAGAACTGCTGCACCAAAAGTGGGAAGTTAATGTGGTATTCCGCCCAAAACTGCCACACACGAGAAGCGCGCCCAAAGGAACAGAACAAAAACACCCACAAAAGTGCACCAGTTACAGCACAGACAGAATACAATTACACAGATTAGCCTTGAAAATGGAAAGCCCTTTTTGGAGACAGATGGACCCAATCGAAATGATAAAGGCTAGCATCCGACCAGATAAACTGCGGGAGCTGCAGTACCCTAGCCCCAAGCTTTTTACACTGCGCTTTCACCCAACAATTGGCTGCTTTACGTGCGTTCTCGATGGATTTTTGAGAAGTGGCACCAAAATAGAACATTCTCAGGAGAATGTCTGACCAAACTACACTAGCTTGCGGAAACCTTTGCCGGCAAATGCCCAAGGCCGAAGTGATGAGCTGTCTCAAAGTGAACAAATCATGAGACACCAAATCATTCGTCCCTAAATGCAAAATGATCAAAGCAGGGATAGGGGTATGAAACCCTGATAGCAAACCATGAAGGTCCTTCAAGTGAGCACCTCCTCGGCCATTCCAACACACCAGATTGGGTCGAGCGCCAGCGACCAGACCCCTTTATGTCTGCAACGGGCACCCCCTGTGCAAAAGCTGTGGACGCAGCTCCTATCCGGAAAGAATGGGACCGATAGCGATCACCCGCCACCCCACAAACAACAAAGCAGCCCTAAGCACCACTGTGAACTGATACCGTGTGAGGGGATCACCACGTTTATGGCGGAACAAGGGGCCGGACAATTGTTCCCGCGCTTGCAAATACCCTTGCAAAGCAGTAACTGGACAGATTGCCACAACCTGCAGCCTTGCGATATGAACCTACTGTGGAGGGCCAGCCTGATTAGTTTTAGAATGACGTATGGCCAGGACCACAGACATGCTAGATTGATTGCCACAGAAACACACCGGAATACTGTAACATAGACTCTTGCATTATGGTAAGTGGAATTGGCGGTAAACTCCCAAATGCGCAAA
The DNA here is from genome assembly GCA_029582265.1 of Zoroaster sp. YZ-2022. Taxonomy (NCBI): domain Eukaryota; kingdom Metazoa; phylum Echinodermata; class Asteroidea; order Forcipulatida; family Zoroasteridae; genus Zoroaster; species Zoroaster sp. YZ-2022. The sequence goes on from CM055816.1 coordinate 10,791,206, forward strand.
AAGCCGAAAAAAGCTGCTCGAAACATGGTGCTTTCAAATTGGGAAGCACATACCTTGGGCAACGCCTCTAAAAGTCGGCACAAATGCGACAATGAAACCGACAATCGCTCATCTTGCCTAGCCCCGTCCCGCCTGTAAACCTACCTGCAATGCGCATACATGGCGACGTTTGTTTATTTATGATCCCCACAACAGCGATATTACCGTAGCGGAACAACACCCTGCAGTTCACCAACAAGGGGGTCCAACAGAGGAGCGCCACAAAGCAATGGATGGAGAACTAGCCAGCCACACTGACGAACAACGCCCATGAACCCACCTCCCTTGGAAAGAAGCCATATACATATATAGCCGATGGATGCAGCAGCGTCAGTGAATAATCCAAGAGCAACAATTGAATCCCAATTTTCTCGCAGGAATGTAGTAAGACCGTTATAGCGCTGCAAGAATGACAGCCACATGACCAGATCGAGCTTCGCACCTTGTGAAAGGCGCACCTTGTGAAAGGCGCACCCTGTGATGCGGCTGCTTGAGGCCCACTGTCAGTGCAATAATACGCCGTAAAAACGCACGCCCCGGCGCAACTGCTTTACACACAAAATTCAATGACCCCACTAAGGATTGAATTTGAACTAAACTGGCTTTTGGCCTGCCAAGCAAGAGTTGAATCTGCCTTGTGAGTGGTTGAACTTTGACCTGTGGGACCCGGACCTGCCCTCGAACAGTGTCGATTTCGATCCCCGATTATGAGATAGTTTGTACCAACAAAGAGAAAATCAACCAGATAATGTGTGACAAAGCCTGAATGTGCAATTGCTTTCACTTAGCTGGAACCCACAAAAGTGCTCAACTTCCCAAAGAGCGCGCAGGAAATGGAACATCCCATCGGCAGGCACTTGTCAAATAAAATTGGCCCCCAAACTTGAAACCCAAAAGCTCGTAACCACGAGGGGAAACTGGCAAGAGCCGAAAAGCTGATTTAATGCCTGCCTCAGCAAGCCATGCATTACAGCCTGCCTGCAAAACCCCTACATCAAATGACGCATAATCCACTTTGCGTTAACCTTACCAATGAAAGCACTGACCCCCTTTCCTTGTGGGAAAGACAGATGATGAATGAGACGTCCCAGGTTTAAAAAAAAAAAAAAATTTTAAGGCACTAAACTGAAGTGACAATTTGAAATGGACCAGCAACGCGACCTGCACCCTTGCATGGCCTTTGGATTACCAACGCTTTTGGTAAATGCTGTACGAGAGCGCTGCCCAGCACTATCCATCGAGCAGCATGCGTGCACACATGGCCAGAACGTGAGAAACATCTTACACCCGCTACCACAAGAGCAACCTCAGAACCTGAAGACCTATGAGCTTTGGCAAGCACTGAAGGACTTTCAAAAACAAAATTGACATGCCAATGTAAGCACTACTCCAAATCTTCCTTCCAATGACTGCGAAATGTGTCCCCCCAGCAGTAAACTGAGTCGGCGCGTGTAATAGGAGCCGGCTAAGTTAAAGAAGCCAAACCAGCACAAGACGCCTGCGTTGAAAGAAGCATGCTGGGAAAAACTTGAGGCCCAGTGACCATCCCCCCTGTAACCGTAGGGAGCTGGTGACTAATGCTTGGCGGAACAGAAGTTGCGAGCATTGATGGCACAATGCCACCACTACTAGTACTAACGCCGCTTGACTGACTTTAGCAAGCGGCTTGGTTAAAGCCAGAAAGCACAGGATTAAGGCTCCAAACACTGGACCCGTTAAATGACTGGGGGCACTAAAATTATAGTAGGGACCGCAACTAGGGCTGTGCGTTTTCGGATATTTTTGGAACCGGATACCCGAAATCAGGAAAGTTCGGATACCCGGATACCCGTTTTCATTCTTGTTGAAAACATGCCTCCTTTAATTTGGTGTACAAATACATGTAAACGTTAACAAAATTTACCTTTATAATACAGAGGATACTATATTTAATTCGATCTTTATTAAAGTATAACATCTTGGTGACAAAATATTGTATTTACAGAAAGTTATTTCTGAAATAAAACCTTAAAAATTGCAACAAAAGTGTCTTTAATAACCCAAATTACAAAAGATCACACGCACGCACGCATGGCCGGTGCATCACGCAGCTATAGCGGCCTCACACGTGACTATGTCAGGGGAGTGACTGCCATCATCATTATGAGAAGACAATAATCACTGGTGCGTGCGTGATCAGAGCGCATGCGTATAGCAAGTTGACTTTAATGTTCATGTGTCACAAAACACGTGTTGAATAATGTCATTGGTCGATCAAAGGCGATGTGGGCGGAACTAACCCGTTGTGGGAAACGATTCATGTGCTTGCGCCTTGCCGCGCCCCTGCCTTCTAAATAATGATATCCCGTACGCCATGTTGGCTTTGGATCAGAGCGCATGCGTATAGCAAGTTGACTTTAATGTTCATGTCAAAAAACACGTGTTGAATAATGTCATTGGTCAAAGTCGATGTGGGCGGAACTAACACGTTGTGGGAAAACGATTCATGTGCATGCGCGCGCCTAGCCGCGCCCCTGCCTTCTAAATAAGGATATCCCGTACGCCAGTTTGGCTTTGGATAAGGACATGATTTTGCCACCGTACTAAAATAATATTTAATATTATGAAACTAACAAACTGCAAAAAATTAACGAATCTAAAATCACAACTTGAATATTAATATGTTTCTATCACAATGAACTTTATTTAAATGTCAATAAACCTGTCAATAAACCTTGTTTCTTGAAAGAATGAATTTTACCAATTTGGGCCCCTTTTTCTCAAAATGGGACCAAACTTGACTAATCCCTGTTGAACGTGGCATCGTGTTGATCGGTCAGTCAAGAAATGAGTCTTAAATTTAGGATGCGCACTCATCAAAAAATAACTTAACAAAACGTATCTGTGTAAGCTTTGTCTACTTTTTAATTAGTATTCAGCCAATTTGCCCCCCCCCCCCATCAATGTTTGACGTTCCATAATTCGCAGCTCATCATAAGCAACCGCATTTCGTCCCTCATAAACGTCTTTTCAACTGATATGAGATTAGGTGTTTGTAAAAAATATGCTGCCCAATTGAAAGGATCAAACCCGCAACCAATAATACCTTTCAAATCCGACTGATTATGGATCCTACTGTTGGTTTCAAAGACAATGGCCAACTTAACACCTCCCTTTGTATGTCTTTCTTTTGAAACAAATTGTCAACTTGTCGGCAAATGTAATACACAATAGAGCTCGGTATCGGTGGGTAAATAAATGTAAATGTTGGTGATATGCTGAGGGATGGTCGGTGGCACATCAAAATAATTACACAACAAAACCAATTTCAACACTACTTTTTTATTAGGACAACAATTAATGTGGACGTCCCCTATAATAAAATCCCTTCTATAAACACATCATAGTGCACACTCCAGTGCAGACACAAAGCAGCAATGTCCCACTAATCCAATTACTGTGAACAACAAGCAAACATTCCATCCTGAGCAGCTGGTTTGATACTTGTTTGTAGCATGCTGCAGCCAGGCTATTGAGTCTTAATGATTGGATACAATGTATCAGTTGGACAAAAGTGTATGGAAAATGTCCATAAAATACTACAAAGGCGTTATCTTGAATAAAATTGCTTCTAAAAGTGTAAACCGCTGAAATGTTAAGTCCCAATTTTAAAAAGTCGTTTACGGGTACTTGAAACCGAAAAACGGAACCGGGTAATGACAGTTTCGGTCGGGTATCCGGATACCCGCACAGCCCTACAACGTGCGAAAAAAGAAAAAAAAGGGCGGTTGTTGCGTGTTTTCCATTTCGGGAATTTCGCCCGTAGTTAATTCATCAGGAGAAAAATATTGCATGCACATAGAATTTTAGGCATTGCGGATAAAACCTTTACGGATTGCTGGAAAATAAAGTTGCATGTTTGAATGTACATAGGTTTTTACCTATGTGCACGTGTTTACTGTTGCATCAACTAACACCGTCGCGTTGTGAAGTCATCGTTGACCACATACGTACGTCCGCACGGTACGGATGTACCTCCCGGCGTGGTATGGACACACGGAAACAAACCCAGTCGGGACGGATAGCTTGATATTTTTTGGTCGGAAATATACATGTAGGCCTAAACGTTATTTCAGGAAAGGTTTGTGAATATGATTTCAAAAATGTTTATAAATCTGTCAAAATTTGTATCGCAAAATCTGCGATGCATTGTTTGAAATTGCATCGCAGATTGTCCAAATTACGTCGCATTTTGCGATGCGATACAGGGGAAATCGTTCACTGATTATATATACAATAGAAAAGGTATTAAACAGTTACAACCAGATAATTAAAAGCACAATATAGAATAGGGCAAGGAATGGATTGGAAGATAAAAGTTGAGAAACACATAGACGCTCTTCAAGATGGTACTTTCTTTTGCGTGAAACATGCATACCCTTGATCATAGTTTGGCTCATTGAATCAACCTCGTCCCTAGTCTTTAGTTAAAGGCGTACGCGGCTACCCGAAAATCCGACCCAAAAAAAGACCACACACGCGAGTTGATTGCCTACATCGGGGCTTTGCTCCTTGTGTCTTTTTCGTGTTTTTTTTGTGTTCCTGGTTGCCGCGTAGGCTGGCCTGGACTAAGGGCTACCTTGTCCCCAGTCATCAATCCCAAATAGACCAATGATCTGTATACTACTCTGATAAGGAGATTGAATGCCGCGATCTGATGAATAAACGTTTGAACAAAATGTGAAGAAAAACAGACGTTTTCAGGTAGCAAACGGCTCGGCATACTCTGGTAAGAGCAACCATCTGTTTATGAATGGCATGATGAGGAAGGAAATGCAAGTATGATGAGAATTTGCAGCCACAAGCATTTCTGGTTCTCATTTCAAGTGACTTTATTTAATAATTCAAGTGACGGTAAATGGTGATAGTTATAACGTTGTGGAATGTCAGCTGATTATTATTGACACTACTCAATTTCTTTTGTATTAAGTCAAGTGACATTTTCAGTCAGCTTCACTGCGTGAAAGTCACGATGTTACATTGTCATGTTAATAAAAGCTCCCATTGTACTCTAAGGCACCACATATTTGTTCAATCTAGTCAGTGGATAAAGAAGTATTGCCTATGGTCTATAATAAAAGTAATAAATAATTACGTTGTATTCTGTGTACCATAATTTCTGTTTTGAAGCCATGTTTGCTAACAGTTTCCTGACTAATTTACTTATGCAATTTCCAAAATGTTGTGATGAAACAATGAATACATGTACATGTTGAATGAGTAAAATAATTACTTAAATATAAAAATAACAAATTCACTGTCACATCCGATCATCCGAGGGTTCGTGGCTACACTATAGTCAGTATTTGGATTCCATCAGATATTATGAAAAGTGAACATAACTGGCTAGACTTTATTACACACAAAGCTACATGTATGATGGTTTTTAACAATACAAACTGGAATTCACTTTCATCATTTGATCAGAAATAATGCAAGCTTCCATTGAGCTATAATCTGTCATTCACAGGTCTGTATTTCATAATCCTCATCAGGCGCACCCAAACTTCTCTGATATTACAGTATATATTATACTACACATTTCTACATGTAGTTATTATATCATGATTATAGTTCTAAGGGATTCTTTGCTATACACATACATGCACTATGAATAATGTACATTGTACATGAATTTTATAATTATTTGTATTACAGTAATGTAGATTTTGAAGGCAACTCCTGAGTACATATGAACTTTGGAACTATTAAGCTTGACCTAGACTTGAACCACTAATGTGCAATTGTATGTATATTGTCTGGTTAATCATTAACATGTCAAGACTGCACCTATGACTTCTGTAAAATTCCTTTCATGTAAATGGTAATTGTGTTGTTCCTGGTACCTTGCACTTTTTCACCATTTCAGCCAACGCCCTGTACCACTATTGATGTGTTGAAGATTTTGCCAATTTTAATTCAGCTAAATTCTGTTTAATTTCACTTCATTTTCTGACAAGTCTACTGCATCTTGTATGGTAAGTACTAGACAGCATTTATAATTGAATACTTTGGACAGAAAACTCTAAAACTTTGTACCTCTGGAGATATAAATTCAAATGTAGATTTATATACGTAGGCCTATGTATACTGCATCTTGCTTGGAGAGATGTTGGGCTCCATTTACTGATTTATAATATTTGAACACAAACAATCTACATGTAACTCTTTGTGGGGGGGGGGGGATCCAATGTGTGTTGTTAACATGACATTTCTCCCAATGTTCTACTTTACAAGTAAACAGATTTCTTCATTTGTGGCTATAGCATACCTTTGACTACAATTGAACTGAGTAATTGGAATTAGGATCAATGATTGGGTTTAAAGCTACAGCTGATTCCAAAATTACAAAAATTGATTTCTAAAAAAAATTGCCATGAAGTTCATGATGGTATCAAACATCTCTTGAAATCTTTCTGTCTGAGGTGATATTATTTTTAAGAATAGTCAAATATTATTTCCAATACTTTAAGTCGGAATTTTTATTTAAAAAAAAATTGAATTATAATAACTATGTTAGAATGAATACCAAGTTTGTGTCTGCCCATCTATTAATTGTTAGGTAAAAACGAAACAATAATAACAAAACGAAACAATAATATGAGCTGAAATTTTAACAGCTGAGGTGTTTATTATATAAATCTTTATTCACAATGAGTGAGCCACAGTAGAATGACAGTTAAAGTCTCCAGTTTCTGATCTCCAAGCAGGTCATGTCAGACTAGCGCGTTGGCATTTTTAGTTTTCTTTATTGTTTGCTATGAAACGATGTCCAATTGCAGTCAAAATGCTGGATCGATTGGAATTTTGCTGTGCTTTGTTTTAAATGACTCACATAGGGGTGTGAACGTTTACCCAATTTGTGAGGCCTCTCTTAGCCACCATACTTTGTGTATAGAAATTTGGTCTGGTTACAGTAATGGCATATATGTATCAGATATTTATCACTAGTTGGCAAAAATTTAAAAAAATTGTGTTAATACATTGATTTGTTTGCATTTCCTTTTGCAAAAATTTAATATAATATAATTGATGACCATAACAGAAGGGGGGAGGGGGGATACATAGATACTACTGGTTGTGTAGATCAAAACACACACTGAGGAAAATAACAACTCCTGTGTATCATGTGTATTGACCAGTGTCAGGAAATTGATAAATAATCAACTTAAAATTACTCTTTTCTCAAAATGTTTGGACACAATTGAGTTGAAACTTTCACAAGTTGATTTCTATACTTGACTTGATCTTCAGCCAAAAATGGGGATAATGAAGGTTGTGCAAAATGTACATAGAGACTTTCACCATCATCTTCATCCTCACCATGTTGAACTCAAGAGACCTTATTGTGGTATTACCACAAACCTACTCCAATTAGAACAGTTATTGTTATAAGTTTATGTGTATTTTAATACAACTTACAAACTTATCCTAAAAAGGAATTCATCAACCTATACTAGTTTAACTGCCTTACGCTGTTAATACAACTTACAAACTCATTCTAACATTTATACCATGTTGAAATTAGAAATTAATAAATAAATAAATACTGTGAGTTTTTTCTACCAGGCCAAAGAACTGCTTTTGCTGTTAGCAAAATCACTGTTTTATTTGAATTGTGATGTTTCTTATTGTGTACACTGTCCCTTGGTCTATCAATCCAGGGGCGTGTTTCGACCCTGACCAGAAACATGTTTATGAGTTCGGTCATTGGTTAAGTGTTTTCGCACGTTCGGTTATACTGTGATGACTTCATTGCTCTGACCAATCGTCAACTGAAATTTGTGATCATTTCAAGATGGCGGATTGTATAAAGTAACAAAAGCTTTGCTAATTATTTGTTAAAACATGATGGAATGATTGTTCTTATACAAGTATATCTTTCAAGTTTATTACTTGCACTCACAAATAAGTTCCATTTTGCCAAAATGTTAATTACACCATATATTTTGAGGGAATGAACACGTCACAAACTGAAAACAATTTTCTGGTTACGTTCTCGTTTTCACGTAGCTATGCCGTCTTGTTTCTGGTAAAGAATGTGACATCAGAAACAAGTTTCTGTTCACGTTCACCAAAGCACGTCCCTAGTATCAGTCCTTCTATTTAACCACTAGTATCAGTCCTTCTATTTAGCCACTAGCCTCAGTCAAGATGTACAATGAGGATGGTAGAGTGTCATTTCAGTTCACCACCCTGCCACTGAATGAGGTCGATAAGACAGATGTGGATATCAGAAGTGTTACAGCCAAGAAGGATGGTAACATCCTTGTGGGTGATGTAAAGAGAATGGTAGTGACTGAGCACAGACCCACTGATGGTGGATTAATAAGTACAATGCCAGTCACTACACGACCCATCTTCCTGGCTGTAGACAACAGTGGCAGAGTGGTGGTCAGTGGTGGAAAGCAACAACAAGTGGCTGTCATTGATGAGAATGGTTGTACACTATTCACCATAACTCCAACCATTGATGGTCAGAAAGTTAAATACTGCACATGTGTATGCTGTGACACATCAGGTTTATACATTGCAATGTGCAATGATTCTGACACTGGTCATATTCACCACTATGATCCCAATGGTAGATTTATCAGCTGCATTGCTAAGGGTCTGTTTGCACCAAATGGAATCACATTCACATCAGATGGGAAACAGTTGGCTGTAGCTGACTTTGACTCAGTCATCAAGATATATCACATTGTATGATATCATCCAACTTGATGATGTTGAATGGCAATCTCTCTTACTATAGTCATGGTACAATTTTACATACATGTACATGTAGTTCAGTTCAAGATATTATAACACAAACACCCTCCCAAAGAACATGAAGCCAAAACAAAACAACAAATTGAAAATAATAATTCCAGGCTTGCAGCCTCACCCTCTTTTAAAACTTGTATTTGGGATTTAAAATTGTGTTAATACATTGATATTTTTTAGTTCCTTTTGCAAAAATTAAATATAATACAATCGATGACCAAAACAGAAGGGGGCAGGGGGATACATAGATACTACTGGTTGTGTAAATCAAAATACACACTGAGGAAAATAACAACTCCTGTGTATCATGTGTATTGACCAGTGTCAGAAATTGATAAATAATCAACTTAGAATTACTCTTTTCTCAAAATGTTTGGACACAATTGAGTTGAAACTTTCACAAGTTGATTTCTATACTTGACTTGATCTTCATGTATTATGAATGTGACACAAAATCTCCTTTTGTGAATTTTGGCTTTAAATACATGAAATATGCACAGTAATACAGCTTTATAGCGAAGCCAAAGGCCACCCCCCTTCTCCCCGGACTTGTTGGAACAATAGTGTTTGTCTGTAAATTCACAAACTTGTTGGTATTTGTGAAAATACTTTCACAAGTTGATTTCTATACTTTACTTGATCTTCATGTATTATGAATGCAACAGAAAATCTCTTTGTAATAAAGTGTGATTTGGGGCTTTAATGTTACATGATATAATGTACATTATACAGTGTACAGTAGGTATGTACATTATAATACTTCTGTCTAGAGACCAATGGTGGTGTTGAGATACAGTGATATTGACCCAGTGACCAGGGGAAATAAGGGAGGACATCTTTAATGGTGGTCTTGAGATACAGTGATATTGACCCAGTGACCAGGGGAAATAAGGGAGGGCATCTTTAATGGTGGTGTTGAGATACAGTGATATTGACCCAGTGACCAGGGGAAATGAGGGAGGGCATCTTTAATGGTGGTCTTGAGATTAAAGTGATATTGACCCAGTGACCATGGGAAATAAGGGAGGGCATCTTTAATGGTGGTGTTGAGATTAAAGTGATATTGACCCAGTGACCAGGGGAAATAAGGGAGGACATCTTTAATGGTGGTGTTGAGATACAGTGATATTGACCCAGTGACCAGGGGAAATAAGGGAGGACATCTTTAATGGTGGTGTTGAGATACAGTGATATTGACCCAGATACCAGGTGAAATAAGGGAGGGCATCTTTAATGGTGGTGTTGAGATACAGTGATATTGACCCAGTGACCAGGGGAAATAAGGGAGGACATCTTTAATGGTGGTGTTGAGATACAGTGATATTGACCCAGTGACCAGGGGAAATAAGGGAGGACATCTTTAATGGTGGTGTTGAGATACAGTGATATTGACCCAGATACCAGGTGAAATAAGGGAGGGCATCTTTAATGGTGGTGTTGAGATACAGTGATATTGACCCAGTGACCAGGGGAAATAAGGGAGGACATCTTTAATGGTGGTGTTGAGATACAGTGATATTGACCCAGTGGATTCAATCAAAATTAGGCATCAACCATGTTGAACTCAAGAGACCTTATTGTGGTATTACCACAAACCAACTCCAATTAGAACAGTTATTGTTATAAGTTTATGTGTATTTTAATACAACTTACAAACTCATCCTAACATGTTTATACAAAAAAAAATAATAATTCATCAACCTATTTTAAAGTTTAACTGCCTCACGCTGTTAATACAACTTACAAACTCATTCTGTTTTGTTTGAATTGTGATGTTTCTTATTGTGTACACTATCCCTTGGTCTATCAAACCATGTTTTCGACCCTGACCAGAAACATGTTTAGAGTTGAGTCATTGGTTAAGTGTTTTCACGCTCGTTATGCTGCGATGACTTCATTGCTCTGACCAATCATCAACTGAAATTTGTGATCGGTTTCAAGATGGCGGATTGTATAAAGTAACAAAAGTTTTGTTAATTATTTGTTAAACATGATGGAATGATTGTTGTTCAGATACAACAAAAGTATATCTTTCAAGTCTATTACTTGCACTCACAAATAAGTTCCATTTTGCCAAAATGTTAATTACACCGTATATTTCGAGAAACATTGAGGATTGAACATGTCACAAACTGAAAACGAGTTTGTGGTTACGTTCTTGTCTTCACATAGCTATGCCGTCTTGTTTCTGCTTAAGAATGTGACATCATAAACAAGTTTGTGGTTATGTTCTCGTTTTCACATAGCTATGCCGTCTTGTTTCTGGTCAAGAATGTGACATCAGAAACAAGTTTCTGTTCACGTTCGCCAAAGCACATCCCTCAGGCTAGTGGGCTAGTGACAACTTCGACCCTTGAATATAAAATACCTGGCAGTGTAGGGGTTTACAATTTGACAAAAGTCAACATACCTTTTCTTTTGTGATCTAAGTTGCTTCCATAATTCACACGGCTCAAGTTTTCCACAAACAGTTCCAGAACATTTTGTCTATGTTCTCCACCCTGTAGAGCCACAAGAGATATAACATCTTATTTGTATCTATTCTATCAAATCTTTTGAGATCACATGTCTATGTTCTCCACCCTGTAGAGCCACAAGAGATATAACATCTAATTTGTATCTATTCTATCAAATCTTTTGAGATCACATTATTTTGTCTATGTTCTCCACCCTGTACAGCCACAAGACATATAACATCTAATTTGTATCTATTCTATCAAATCTTTTGAGATCACATTATTTTGTCTATGTCCTCCACCCTGTAGAGCCACAAAAGACATAATGTAACATCTAATTTGTGTCTATTCTATCAAATCTTTTGAGATCACATTACTTTGTCCATTTTCTCCACCCTGTAGAGCCACAAGAGATATAACATCTAATTGTATCTACTCTATAAAATCTTTTGAGATCACATTCAAGTCAGACTTTAATTGAATAATACACTGCCACCTGAAATCGCAGCTCTTTCAGTGAGTAAAACAACTGATAACAAGCAACTCCGCAAATCTTCAGTGCTTATTAGAAACGCAATATATTTGCAGTCTGCAAACCCATAGCTCTAGGTTTGCCGACTGAAATTTTTTTTCTGGACCAACCCTTGTTCTAGTAGCTTTGATGCTTCATTTGCCGACTGGAAATTTATTCTGAACCAACCCTTGTTCTAATAGCTTTGATGCTTCATTTGCCGACTGAAAATTTATTCTGGACCAACCCTTGTTCTAGTATCTTTGATGCTTCATTTTCTGACAGAGGCACTAAATGCCAACTGAGAAAATTATTGAGAAGGTGTCAACCAACCAACCCCCCCCCCCCCCCCCGCCAACCCCCTCGCTACGGCCCTGCTTACCATTTAAGGAAATATACACCATTTTGGTAAAGACAACCGAGTATATTATTATCTAAAAACTTACTTTGTTGTAAGATGGTCATAGTAAGTACAGAAAATTGTATTCAAGTATGTGTACGAGAACTGTATGTCTGCTTGATTCTAATTAATGCATACAGACATCTCAACAAAATGTGTTTGGATTGTAATTTTAATTACATGTAAGTATGTATGGAAGGAAGGTTCAAAAATAAGGGTTGTTAGTTGTATGCCTGGGGCATGCCTTAATTTCATTGGGGCAGCTAGTTTAGCAATATCAGTTCCCCATTGGGCAACATCAACTTTTTTGTTAAATCAAATTAAAGTTTTAAATACCAGCTTAAACAGGTTATTTCCTCTTCCATCTTAATTATAAAGATCATTTTGTCCACTGATGTTTCCTGTTTGAGTCAGCTGGTAGGGTATGAATGTCTCTTTTCTTACCTTGTAAGATTAAGAAAAAAACGGCACGATGTTGTCTTGATAACATCTGTCAATCTCTCCTAGACACAGATGTAAGGTTTCTCCTGAATCATCGGTGTCTTTTCTCCTGAGAAAACCATGCCAATCCAAACATGAAGATAAAACATCTCATCTATGACAAATTATAAATGATTCAAAGGAGTAGAGTAAAGTCTGTGGTAGCAACATATGTGAACAATCTCCAATAGGAGTTGCAATATCGTTGGTTCTGAGAAGAACCGGTGACAAGAACCAACAATTATTACAATTCCTAGTCTCCTGAGAGATTGTTTTCATGGTGCTACCACAAACCTTACTCCTATTATACTTCCATCATTCAAAGCTTCAAATTCTACTTATTCTATTGGAAATTATAACTTCCTTATATTGGTAGGATCTTGTATCCTAAATTTTTAAAATGTCAGACTATTAAAAGATATCTTGTTGCTTTGAAAAATCAGAATGGATTTCACCTACTTTGCAAGCTGGGGTAAATTATCATTCTTACTTCCCATTAATAAATGCCCATCTTGATTTCATTTTTAAAGTTAAGTAATCATAAACTCCCAATCATAAACTATCATAAACAAAACCAAAGTCATAGCTGCCAACATTTCAAAATTCCAATTTGTAATGAAACCGACCAAGACATAACAATTTGTATTAAAACTAAAACTAAAATGGTCAAGATGACCAACTGCAAATAAATCAAACAAAAAACCTACTACAAAAATGTACGTAAATCAATTTGTTCTTTCGTAATTCCTGAAAAAAATCTTAATAATTACGAAAAATTTGTAATAGTTGGCAGCTATGCAAAGTTTGAAAGGCACAAGTCTATTTTGGACATAAGCCTCGTTTTGATTCTCATTGACTTGTGTATTAGAAAAACAAAATGGTTGCTGTATATCTTACCCATCGTAGATCACACTCTACCAGATGTAGTCTTCTAGACTTGCACCATACTCGCAAATGTGGAAATTGAGCAAAATCTGGATTTAGAAATATATTATTTGTTTATAAATCTGTTTAACTTTCAGTTATTTCCATTTCTGAATAGCGGTGAATGTTTGGATTACTGTTCAGAGCCTCAGTTGACCTGAAATTTCAACCTACAATTATGATTCAAATTGTTGAAATTCTTACACATGTATAATCAGTACCTCCCACGCCTCCTTCAAGAGCACTGTGCTTGTACTCTTTGCACACAATGTTTCATGTGAGCAAATTTACTCAACATAACATTGGGTGCAGGGAGGATAGAAGCGTTTCATGTAATTTGAAGAAACCTTTTCATATAGCGCCATGTTTTTGATAGGGCTAAATTGTTTATTTCGAACACTCATTGCCATCAGCGACCAGGCGTTTAAACTTAACGCACACTTCAGACGCGTGCGTGAAGTTCAAACGCCCAGTCTTAGACAGCAATGAGTGTTGGAAATAAACAATTTTGCCCCATCAAAAACATGGCGCTATTACCATGAAAGGGTTTATTATTATTATTATTATTATTATTATTATTATTATTATTATTATTATTAATCATTTCTGGTAATGAAACCAAGGGATGCCTCAGAAAAGCGCACTTAAGCACTGTAAGCTCGAAAGCCTGAGGAAACCTGTAAACAAGGGCGCTTGCAATGTGAACCAGAAACACCGGGGTAAACCCCTTACACTTCCACGATAAGTTTCTGGGTTCTTTTACGTGCATTACTTAATCTAGTACACGGGACCTACGGCTTAACGTCCCATCCGAAGGACGAAGCAATTATGGTTAAGTATCTTGCTCAAGGACACAAGTGTCACGACCGGGGCTCGAACCCACACCCTGCTGCTGGCAACACCAGAACTTGAGTTCGGTGCGCTAGACCGCTCGGCCACGACACTCCACTAAACGATTCTCAACTCTTGCAAGTGAGAATGTACAGGGAGAACCATGGGAACTTCACAAGATCTTCTCTACGTTTCGATTATTGTGCTCTAATCACTGTCAGGAGAATGAAGAGGTTTGGAGATATGCAGCTCTTTTTCTTACCTCCTTAACCAAGATTTCCCTTTCAGCATAAAAATCCTTAAATGTGGACGACACAAAGATTCAGACATTCTTCCATCCTCACCTCTGGATTACCAACTTCTTGTTGCCCTTTGACCCCTTGTTGATAGTCCGGTCAACCTTATCCCAGGTCTGAAGGACGGAATATTTGTATCACTTGAGCTTGAGGGGACGACGCCCATGGACTGGGAGGAGCCACATCCCATCGTGTGGCTTTGTTGATTAATCTGAAAACTAGTTTCAAAAAGACAAAATTACGTCTAAAATACCAGATAGGTTGATAAAATTCTTGCGTCAGGTGATAAACAATTGATTTTATTTTTGACCTACACCAATAAATATGTGTATATAGCTAGCATGGCACTGCATAAACAGTGATTTCCGAGTGTCTGTGAAAAAAACAACTTCACAGGCAACTTGGGTGGGATTTTGAACCCATGACCTACTGCTTCTACTACTATAGTATTACTAGTAGGCTACAGACATCTTAACCCGGGTCTCGACCACCGAGCCATGCTAGCTGTGCTTGCTCGAGCTTGCCAGAGCTTAAAATACCTTTAAAAAAACTAACAATGATGTACATCTACAATGTAGCTAGAATTAGAAACAATTGCAAGCTTATAACTGATCTACCATGCCTTTCTGCTATATAACTAGTTACACTGTCTATCACTAGCAGTAGCATGGGGGTCGATTCCAAAGGGTTGGGGAGGTGGGAACATGTCCCATCCACCGCGCAAGGGCGACTGGACTTTACTTACAGCATGCGCAGGCGATTTAATGAAACGTGTTCTGCCGCGCCGCGCAATCGATGTACTGACCCCAAGGTCATCGCTCATGCGCATTATTCAGCATGAACGGCATGAAAAGTTTACACAGATTGGCCGTTGCTCTGCCAAATGTCTGGGAAATACTCTTTTTTTAGACACCTTTCAGTTTCAGCCAAAATCATTTCTCCAAGAGGCAGTTAAGAAGTTACAGTACCTGCATTTCCTCGGTTCAGCCAACGAAGACAGGTAAAAAAGGGAGAAAATTCAGTGAAAACTTTACAGGTATACGAACAGGAAGAACTCTTGCCTTGGTCATGACTCTATCGTAAGTGTACTGACTGTAGTGTCACTGAGTGTCAGTCCGGGAAAACTCCAAATACGGCAACGTTGGTGTTGCTATAATACGGCAACCTTGAGTTGCTTAATACGGCAATGTTTCATTATACGGCAACGTTAGGGTTGCTGTATACGGCAACTCTTTCATTCAAACGCAAAAAGGGAAACGAAATATGCAAAATTGGATTAGTGAAAATCATAAAAATATGTTCTTTGGTTCCTTACCCAAATTCCTAGCTATCTCATATCTGCGCACATCAAAAAGTTATCTGTGCATTTTCTTGCAAATGACCGGGCACAATTGTCTAGACTCTAATACCCCGCAACTAACACAGTCTAGTCCTTTTGTAGCCACGGCTACTGCTACAAATACTACGTCACGCTTGATCGGCTTTGTGTACTGTACTGCTGCGCTACTCTTGTTCACAGCAAGCCTCTCGAACGATGAACGACCCATAGGCGTTGTGTATTCATCCACGTCACACTTCGAGGTCGTGTAAGAACATTGGGGTCCGTTCAGTGCGTTGATTTTTTTCACTGCTAAACCATAGAAAACTACAAGGCCTGTTTTGCCACGGATTCGACAGGGGACCATGGCCGGGGCGAGATCACGCTGGCTATGGAGTCAACAGTTAAGGGATAGAGAGTTCTTCCTATCCCTTTACTGTTTACTCCATGGCCAGCGTGTGTACGGAAAAAAAAAAGTCGCGGTCAGGTATTACCCACGGTTACAAATAGAGCATGACGCAACCAAGCCGGAGGTCAATGTCACTGAACATGCGCAGTGACTGTTTTTTGGGACTTCGCAATTTTTCTTTTTTTGGGACTTCGCAATTTATTGATTTGAGAGCCACAAATTTATTCACTCGAGAGCCACAAATCAGAAAAAGAACAGGTCATATCTATTTCAATATTGTAGGAGTCAATTTATCATAATACAAAATAATTTGTTCTTTTTGGGGATGAAAAGACCAATTCTAAAACCACGCCGTCCAACTCATAACCTAACTATTACTAAGCGGATTTGTTTCCTCTCGACCATTAGGACGTGGTCGAACACTATAGATCACACTATAGATCACATCATATCATATCATATCATGTCATGAAAATTCTTGTGAAATCAAATGTTTTATGAAAGCTCCTGGTTATTTGAATATGATGAAAATTTTCAATAAAGTGATGCTCCTGACTATTTAAATACTACTTTATAATTTGAGGCAAAGTTACATTGTCTTAATTTATTTACGTAATAACACCTGAAAACAAACATCAAAGTGTTTAGGAAAACAACCAAAATGGTTTACTTTATTTGAACATTTTGTAAAAATCACATCAACATGACATGTGAAATGACATCATCAATTTAGGTTGCGTATACATTTAGTAAGGTTGTGCCATGACTAAGTAAAATTTTGAGGACCATATATTTTATGGCTCTGTCAATTCCGTGTATAATAACCTACTTGCTATTTGGAACACTTCCTAAAGAAGTACATCTGAGCATTTCCCACCTATACAAGTTAACATTACAAACACCTTTTTATGTACAAACCGCAATACTTCAACAAAGAAAACACCAAGTGATGTGCTACAAAGACGCACTAGCTCAGGGGAATATGAGTGACATGTACCCCACGGGGTACATTACCTTGATCGTGCTCACCGTAAGTCGTTCATAATACATATTGCTTCGTTCTCATAAGTCATGAAACATATTGCTTCGTTCTCATAAGTCATAATACATATTGCTTCGTTCTCATAAGTCATGATACATATTGCTTCTTTCTCATAAGTCATGATACATATTGCTTCGTTCATATAAGTCATGAAACATATTGCTTCGTTCGCATAAGTCATAATACCTGTTGCTTTGTTCGCATAAGTCATCATACATATTACTTCGTTCTCATAAGTCATAATACATATTGCTTCGTTCTCATAAGTCATGAAACATATTGCTTCGTTCTCATAAGTCATGATACATATTGCTTCGTTCTCATAAGTAATGATACATATTGCTTTGTTCTCATCGTATTCTCACCATGCAAAGTTTCAAATCATACTTGTTGTACTCATAACTTCCAATTGTTCTTGATTTACTTTCCAGAAAAGTGACAGTGATGTGTCACGTGATAGTGTTCAATTCATAATGGAAATAAAGGCCGCCACATACAGCGGCCATCTTGATTGTGTTTGCAGCCTGTAATTAGAAGTTCCAATTATATCACAATTTAATTAATTGCATATTTTTAACATGCTACTAAGTAATGTCATACATTTACTTTACATAATTCATGAATTACATTCTTCCCACTCTTTACATATTTTAGAACATGCGACTTTCCTATTCAAATCCCACATTTAATTAAGTCCGTCGGGAAAATATCTGACTTCTCCATGTTCTAATCTCAGCCCTCGTAAGTTATACAAATAACATTCTACAAACCGAATATCATTATGTTGTTATTTCATACACCATCCATTGTTACAATGCAACGCAACCATTAAATTAATATTGTTTTATGTTTATTAAAATGCTGTAATAAATTGCTTTCTTTACAACATAATTACATCCTCTTCTAAAACTGTCAATTTCTTTGTTTAAAATTACTTCATGTCGTCATGGCCCATAAAAACTTATAAATTATTATTACAACCTCCCATTCCTTTACAAGCAAACTGCTTCTACACACGTTTCAAATGGGCATATCACTGTACCTACAGTAGCCGCGTACCCACTGTACGACAGACACTTTGGACTTGCACTATTATTCCAATCCTCCCATTGCTTTTGCACGCAAGCCTGCTTTACACGTGTTTCATATTTAACAGTCGCTGTAGCCAAAGTAGCCGCGTAGCCACTTTACTACAGACACTTTGGACTTAGACCATTTTCCAATCCTCCCATTGCTTTTCAAGCAACACTGCTTTTACACGTGTTTCATATAGAACAATCAGTGTAGCCAAGTAGCCGCGTAGCCACTGTACCACAGACACTTTGGACTTAGACCATTTTCCAATCCTCCCATTGGTTTTCCACGCAAGACTGCTTTTACACGTGTTTCATATAGAGCAGTTAATGTAGCCAAAGTAGCCGCGTAGCCACTAGACTATTTTCAAAATGTCCACTTACCAAAATGCCCATTGGTTTTGTACACACCTGGTGATACCATTTGAACAGTGTTGGTAGCAAGCTTAACTACCATTCATATCCATTCAAATGGTTTTGAATGGTTGTTACACTACACCTTGGTGTGTTTCCATAGCCGAATGGATTCAAATGGTGAATGTACTTCACAGTGGCTTATCATTCAAATGGTTTTTAAATGGTGGATACATTACACCTTGGTGTGGTTTCACATACACATGTAGCCGAAAAACAAAACCTGCATTATGTAGATAAAGTGGACTATCCATCATCTCAGTACCCTATGGAGTTTTAACACATGGTGGCCAGTGTACAAGTAATTGATCTACCACTTAAAAATGGCACTAGGGTCTTGAGGGTATAGCAGACCTGTCATTTAAAACCATTTACTCATGTCACCGGCATAGAGGATCCATTGATTCACCACTTAGAAGTATCCAAACAAGGTTTTGTATTAGCTGACCTACCATTCAAAACCATTTGGGAATCAATACTGTACACAGTTATTTCACCATTCAAAACCACAAAAGCGAATGGTTTCAAATGGTGGGCCAACTTGTATGAAAAAGGCACCACTGTGACCAGAAGTAGGAGGGCTAATACAGTTGTTCAATTTATAAGACCATGCTCTTCTGCCAAGTAGATTGCTTACACTGCTGGTAACCAAGCAATCAAGACACCAGCCCCTCTCCCCAATCCACCAATTACACACATATTTCTACTGCCGCACCCTACTGGTCACACCCCGCCCCATCCCCACCCAATCCCCAGCCAATCCCCAGCCAATCCCCAGCCAATCCCCAGCCAATCCCCACCCCATCCCACCCCACTACATCCCACCCCACTACATCCCACCCCACTATACCACACGACCCTATCCACATTGATTTGAACAATGATTAAGATGTTTAATTAAAGACACAAAACAATAAAAACATCGGTTATTCAGTAGTTTTCTATAAATTTAAGCCCCTTAGCTGTATTTCGCGTTTACACACCGGAAGTTGCATTATTCGGCAACTGGTTGCCGTATTTGGAGTTTTCCCGGACTGCTGTAGATAGGGTCCTATCAGGGCTAGCACATTTATGCAGTGCACCCACGGCTTATACAGCAGAAGCAACCTCATCATGTGTGGGATATTGGCAGTCACTGAGTTAATCTAAAACTAGTCCACATGCCTCTTCTGTTCACAGTCTCCTATTTTTAGAATGATTATGTAATTTGTCAGCAAAAAATTAGTTATTACTAATCCAATTCCGATAAGCACAATCAGTTTAGTGTTTTTGCAAAATCACATTGGATACAAATACACGGTTCCTATTGTCATCTTTTTAAAATTAATTATTTACTTTTGTTTGTTTGCCCGAAAAATGGATTTATGATTCAGATTAATTTATATAAATTATGTGCTAACAGATGAGATGGCACGTACCCCATACAATTTTCAACTGCATTTTTACCCAAATTTTGATTTGGCTTACAAGGAGATTTAGGACTAAATGGCCTCTTAGTCCTTCCCCTTACCATGGTTGCAGATTTTAAACTGTGATGTGGAGTCAACTATCCAGTTTAAACCACAGCTGCAGTCAAGTCACTGTAGTGATGACTTCAGCTGTGGTTTAAACTGGATGTGTTGCAATAGTCTTTATCATCAAGTCTTTAATCCCATCAATGGGATAATGGAATTAAAGGTTTTAAGCCCATTAGCAAAGAGATTAAAGGATCTTTACTCCCATCAATTAATAGGTTTTTAATCCCATAAGTAAAGGCTCTTTACTCTAATGGATTGGATTAACTTGGGATCATTATTCCCTAGGGGATTAACCCTTGTATACATGCAGTCTCCAAAATGCCACAAAACAAAAACTGCTAAGTACACAATGCTTTTTCTATGCATGCCTCAAAATATTGCATACTGTACACAAGAATGGTACATGGATACCCCAAAATGCCCATCTGGTCTGGGACAAAAACAAAGTGTTCTGACCTTCACACAGTATGTGTATACCCCAAGGTACTGCACTGGTTTATTTCAAGTTAGCATTGCAATGAAACAAAGCAGGTGGCTGCTTCAGTTTACCTCATCTTTCTGAAGTGCCTTGGGCTATGCCATTAATCTTTAGATAAGAAAGTGTGTACCGCAATATGTCCCAGTTGAGACATTTTGAAGTATGGGTCCACTTTGTAAAGAACAACACTGATAATAGGAGGGTTAATCCCATCTATTGGATGTCATAATCTCTATCTGTCTTTAACATTTTAATATTTTGTTACAAACAGAAATGGCTACTGGATCAGAATTATTAAGCTCAGCTTTGCAGACGATAAGTGAAAACCATCTGCAATGCGTCTTCTGTCTTGAGAGGTACAAACATCCAAAAATATTAGAATGTCTACACAGCTTTTGCCAGCATTGTTTGGAAGAATACTACAATACCAAATATAAAGATGCAACAGAGATACCATGCCCTGTGTGTCGGAGGTTGATGCAAGTTCCTCAGACAGGCATTCAGGGACTCAAAACCAATTTCTATATAATTGCTCTCATTGATGAGGTAGCCCTACAAGAGAAGGTGGTGAGTTCCGGCACTGCCAAGCTAAGCTGTCAGTTTTGTAAAGAAGACGTCGAGGCCACACACCGCTGTCTGGACTGCGCATGCAATATTTGCTCAAACTGCTGCCAAATACACCCACGAATTCCTGCAACATCAACACACACCATCGCCACCCTGGAGGACATCCGTCAGGAGAAGGTGACGTTGAAAAAAATAGCGCAAGACGTCGGGCCCAGATGTCCCAAACACAAGGGAGAGGTGCAACGATTTTATTGCGAGGCATGTGAAGCGTTGATATGCCGAGACTGTACTGTTGTCGACCACTGTAAACCTGAACATCAGTATACCGATTCGGAAACTGCCGCACTCAAACGCAAACAGTTACTGAGAGATGCATTCCATGATCTCAACACAGAAATAAAGAAACTGGAAGAATCTTTGGCTGCTTCATCTCAAGCTAAGCAAGAATTCAGAAACAATGTCATAACAACTATGAAAGAGGTGAAGGAGACAGCAGATCAGATGAGAGCAAAGGTTACAGCTGAGGAGAATAAGATGATTGATGCCATCAAGACCCTTGAACAGGATCGTATGGCAGCATTTGATGAGCATGAGAAAGCAGTGGGTATGATGCTACAAAGGAAACAACATTCTCTGGACACGGCCAATGATGTTACAAATACAGCAACAGACAGTGACTTTCTGTCACTGTATCCCATCATCAGTAATGAGTTGAGATCACTGACCAGTCACCGCTGTCCTCTGATTGATCGTAGACTTTCAAGTCTGCATCTCAATAAGACTCTGAGGATTGGTGACATCAGTCTGGGTAAGCTGGTGTGGGAAGACATTAAGTGGGAGTTGCGTCATACATTTGGCAAAAAGGGAAGTGGTCTGGAAGAATTCAACTATGCCCGGGGCATTGCTGCTTTACAACCCAACAAGATTGCAGTGGCTGACACGAGCAACAACCGAGTAGTGATCTACAGCATTGAGGGCCAACACGAGAGAACTATTCAAATGGAAAAAAGTGGACGTAAGTTCCGCATAGTGCATACAATAAATATTATGTAAATAGCAGGGTTGGCTAGGGAATATAAGCGTGGTGTGTCTTTTCCCACCCTGAGGTACACATAATTCTTTTACATGTAAATTTGTTGTATGCTCGTGAACACCAGCCACCACACTGCATACAAAAATATTAGCACTATCAAAACTCGGATTTAGTTTTCATCATGAATGTAGGCCAACCTACCGTGGTTTCATCTTGAGAATACAACTTAAAAATCCCAACATACATTTTGTCATACATACATTATGTCAGGGCAGTTTGGATGAGTTTATTCTACACTGAACAGTTTATGTACACATAGTATATGTATGCTGATGACTGCACTGTTTGTACAAGGTCACAGACAACTCAGGATCACAGCCTTATCTGAATGAAAAATGTAACTATTATAATTATGGCCTTGGTACAACTGCTACACAGACAATTTCTTGCTTACTGCGTACTTGTCATTTCATTGCACTGATTATACTGTTAAACGTAGAAAAAGCCATGCTTACTAGCAAATGAGTGATGCATCAATACAAATCTATGGTTAAGCAGGTAGATGTGCACATGACTTAACGAATTATCTTGCTAACCTGTGAAAATGCGCTAATTATGTCTAGCAGATAATGTGTGCTGTAGTTAGCAGGAAAAATTGCTTACCGGTAAGCAGCGCTATGAAATTAGCCCCTGGTTGCAGCATACATACTTAGTACATATACTTATTAGCCATAGTTTTCATTGGCCAGATGACCCCCTGAAGAGTAATGAAGGCAGATGTGACCAATCTGAACATAGATCCATCCAACTTTCGTGCACAGTAATTTTTTACGCAGCTTGAATTTCATAAAATAAACTACAAGTGAAACTGTCTTTTACACAAATCAAATATTTGAGTGAACAAGAAGAAAAAAGAGTTTAATGGGACTCAAACTGATGACCTCCAGATAATTTAATAGATTTTATTCAGGCATTATGCATGTCATTTGAAAGTTGTAATTTTGGTGACGTTTTAGCAAAAAAAATCAGAAATATATGTCAAATTAGACTTAACGGGACAATATCATCACGATCACAGCACACATTCAACAGGGCATGGAATCAGTGCCCTCGTTTAAGATGAACACAGTGACTGACAATTACTGGCTCATTTATGCAGCAGTAATGGTAATATGACCTTATAATATGGGGTATTATTTTTCACTCTGAGTTAATCTAAAACTAGCACTCTGATTCCATGCCCTGTTGATTGTGATGATACTGTCCCTTTAAAGGTTTGCATGGTTGAAAGTGATTATAGAGTAGGTTTGTGGTATAACACCAAATCTCAGATTGTCTTCATTAGACGGTCACAGCACACTGACTGAAACGTTGAGTTACCCAAAGGTATTTCTCTGTACCGCACAACTCAATAATTATTATTACATGGTTTTACTGCAAACATACTCTGTAATATAAATGTTCAAGGTAAAATCAGCTATGAGCACAGAACATGCATCTTAAACAAATTTATAATAATATGCATGAACATCCAGATCAGGTTTACAAAAAAGAAAACAGAAAAAAGAAATGTTCACTTGTTGCCACATATGTGGTGTATTCAAAACAGACTCAATAACCAGAAGCTAACAATATGCATGAACGTACATGTACAGATAAAGTTTACAACAAAAATGGAAGAAAAGAAAAGAAATGTGTAACTATTGCTACATGTGTGCTGTATTACTTGATAATAACTAATACTAAACATGCTTTTCTTTCAGATCCCTTTGCCATTGCAAGTATCAACAATCAGTTCATGGTTGTAGATCGCACCAACAGTGTCATCAAGATGTACAAAGAGGATGGCACCCTGGCATTTCAGTTCACCACTCTGCCACTGAATGAGGTTGGTAAGACCACTGTGGACATTAAGAGTATAGCAGCCAAGAAGAATTGTAACATCCTAGTGGGTGATGTGAGCAGGAATGTAGTGACTGTGCACAGACCCACTGATGGTGCAGTCCTATACACCATGCCAGTCACTACAACACCCTACTTCTTGGCTGTTGACAGCAATGACAGAGTAGTGATCAGTGGCTTTGATGAGAAACAAGTGGCTGTCATTGATGACAACGGTACTACACTACTCACAATCAAACCAACCATCGATGTTAAGCAAGTCGAATACTGCCAGGGTGTATGCTGTGATGGATCAGACATCTACATAGCAGTGGTCAATGGTGATGACACTGGTCATATTCACCACTATGATTCTGATGGGACGTTCATTAGGTGTATTGCTAAGGGCCTTCATGACCCACATGTAATCACATTCACATCAGATAAACAGCTAGCAGTAGCTGACTACTACTCAGTCAAGATTTATCATAATGTATGATATCAGCTAACTTGATGATCTATGCCATCTGGCAATCTCCATTGTCATCATCACAATGACTGATGAGGAGTAGCTAGTAGTGCCTGACTGGCACTAAAGGGGTCATTATCACCAAGGGTACTCCCCAATGGTAACCCAGGCAATCTCAATCCTATACATACGTTAATGCTGAAGGGGGTCGCTGTCACCCAGGGTACTCCCCAATGGTGCCCA
This sequence comes from Zoroaster sp. YZ-2022, assembly GCA_029582265.1. Lineage (NCBI taxonomy): Eukaryota > Metazoa > Echinodermata > Asteroidea > Forcipulatida > Zoroasteridae > Zoroaster > Zoroaster sp. YZ-2022. The sequence goes on from CM055816.1 coordinate 10,816,392, forward strand.
GTCCTATACATACGTTAGGAATGGTGAAGGGGTCGATGTCACTGAGGGTATTACCCATTGGTACCCAGACAATCCCAATCATACATTCAAGGACATTTATGATTGCCTGGGTACCATTGTGGAATACCCAGGGTGACAACGACCCCTTCAGCCTGACTGGCTCTCGGTCAAGATTTATCACGTGTGACATGATGGCATCCAATATGATGATTCTGAATGTCAATCTCTGTTGTCATCCTCATGAGGAACTATAGATGTAGTTATACAAACAGTAAGTGACTATCAACAATGTCAGATGTTTATGTGGGAGCTCGGCTAAAAATTAGTGAAGGAAATTGTTTTCAGTTTTCATTACTTTTTCATGTGACTGGTCAGGTGATCCAGCACAGTAGACTTGTGTACTTGCTGAAGAAAAGAAAGACTTCACTACGCAATCCAAAACGGATAAAATAACATGCATCACGTCAAGAAAATATAAAAAGTGAAAATAACTTAATATTTTGTAAAATATTAAGTCAATAAAAATTGTTTAATATTTTGACAATAACTGTGTATACATCATCTCTAACCTGGATCCCAACACTCAAAAATACTATTCTTGTTTAAAGCAAAATATCGTTTCGGTTTGCGGTAACACCATGTGTTTATCTCAACTAACGTGAAGCTGAGATACAGGTTCTGAAAAGAACCGTATCGCACAATCGTGTTACCGCAAACCGAAACGATATCGATATTCCACCATGCAAAGCCTCAAAACTTATAAAGCAAAATAGTTGAGGTAAATCACATACATGTGTAACTGTACATGTAATTAAGTTTATATTATACTTATGTATATTAGACCGTATCCTTCTCTTAAGTAATTACATTTATCTCATTCCAATCACATGTATCATTGTATGGGCTGGGAAGCATTCATTTACATTGTAGTCTACTTCCAGACCAAACTTCATCACATTTAAACATTGGATACTGTATGCAATTGTCAGTGTGTAAATCAACAAATAACAGTTTCAAAATGTTGATAATTCCATTGCGTAGTTAAAAAAAAAAAAATACCAAGATATGTCAACATGACATCATAAAGTGAAACCACACATTTGAGAATAGTTACATTTGTTTTTAAGATAAGGGAGGAGTGCCAAAGTCGTAGTACAGGCAAGACTTTGAGAAGCCAGGCCAGGCACTAGCCATTGCACAAAAGACAATCTCCAGAAGACGATCAGAGCATACTGATCAAAAAGAGGTGTTTTAACCTCCAGTTCTTTTCAGAAATAATTACTACTCAAATGAGATTTTCACATGGTGTCACCGCAATTAGTCTTTACTTATCCTCTTTAACATGCAAAGCAACATGTTTTACCTAATTTGCAGTAAATAGCTGTTATTGTTAAGACAGACTTGACTGACGCCTCAGCTGTCTTTTGTTCACAACTGCAGCTATTATAATGAGCTCTACTTGGCTGGGCTAGGCCCTCCAGACGCCCAGGTTATTTTGATTGGCAGGTACTGTTAATTTTGTTGTTTTTCTCCAAAAAAAAAAAAAAAAATGTGTACCTAATGTGATGAAATATTCACATGTTAGTTTTATGAGGTATTTCTTGAAAACTAGTGGGTTGAAATGAACGTATGTTACCCCTTCCATTTTAACTCCTATAAATTGCTGCTACCAAAATGAAATAACTCATAATATGCGTGTATAAATGCTGATCAAGTTTAAAGATACTGCAGGATTGAAATGTTTGAATCTGTTTATACTGAATTAAATTAAATTTACTTTGACAAAGGAATACAATATTAACTTTAGATGCATTCCCTGTGTTTTGGACTTTTCACAGATGATTCCTGGTAATTTAATTAACGACTGTTTGCGTAGTAAATGGAACTGGTTGGTTATTACAAGTCGTTGTTTCGATCAGTATACTCTGATCTGTTTTCAGGAGAATAAACATGGTGTCACCGCTAACATTCTTTACTTATCTTTTCCACCACAAGTCTTACCCAACAATTTTTTCATCTTAAAAATAAATTTTCCTTAAAAAAAAATAATTAATTTTGGAACTTTATTTTTATCAACAAAAAATGCCTTTGAAAATGTTTGTGAAAATTTTCCGACAAAAAACTAAATTGCCAGGCATCTCCGGTGAAATACATGTAGTCAAAAATACAGGTAATGCATCTTTACAAAATGAATACAAATTGTTTTCATAATTCTGATAATTTGTGTTAGTTTATTCCCACATTAATTTGAATTTGTCTACAGTTCTGTAATTATGACACCATCAATTTTTGTTAAATATATTTCATTGTAAAATATAACATAATCCTCATCATGAATTTATACATGAATTATTTTTCACACTGGAATATCCTCATCATTGGTTACATGAACTATTTCACCCAAGCTGTGTTTGTCAGTGAAGGTCAGTTTGTCGTTGCCATGGTGAAGCTCAAAGATGATAATCTGAAATTGAAATTGAAAAAAATAAAAATAAATTGTAAAGGATAGCGGAGAAATCACACAAGCATTTCTAATTGACTCAATTCAAGTCCCTATATACACCTTAGTTAATTAACCGATAATAAAATTACCCAATTATAATCGTAAAACTTACTTGAAGTGAAGTTGATGTTACTAAACATCCTAAGATATTACATGAAGTATATTACAATTCCCTGGACTATCAAACCTAGTAGATGTAGTCGTCCTTATCAAAACCAGTTGGCAAAATATTATCCACTAGGGGTGAAGTTGCTCTAGAAGACAACACCAGTGAGTTGACTGTTTTTGACCAGTCACTGTGACAAATTGGTGGACAATAATTGTTTTGCGAGTAGGAGTGTTTATGGGGCATCCACTGAATACAGAGCCATGCTTACCTCATTACTACATTGTACCATATTTTAGAAGGGGTCCTGGTAGATAGTACGTCGATGTAGGACCTATGTTCCAATAGCGACCTAGGTTGAAACCATTGATAAAAATAACTCCCTTTTCCTATCCCTGTTGATAAAAAGAAAAAAAAATTGTTATGAGATTGGCAAACTAACTGAAAATAAACTGAAGGATTACTATCTAAAAGCTTGGTTACACCAAACATCCTGAGAAGATATATTGTGTCTGACATGTTGTAGTTTCAAAGAATGATTGATCTTGTATTGTATAATGCTACACACAATTCACAATTCACTTCTCAAAATCAGCGTAAAATGCACACAAACTTCTACCTATAAATTTTGCTTTGCAAACTAATTGAGATGGACGCAAGAAAAAAGAACAAATTAAAAGATGTATTGCCAATAGTTTTTAGCTATTTTAATGGCAATTTTAGTTGTCATGGGAACACTGACAATTTCAGAAAGGTAAACAAAAATTGTGAGATGAGTTTTTAAAAGAATACTTGTCAGAAGCTTGGTCTTACCAAAGGTCTTACAGTCATTAAATGCCCAAATTATAATTTATGAAGGGAACAAAATAATCATTAATTCATTTCTGGATAAGTTTTCAATAAAACCATGCTTTTTCGCAATTATTTTTTGAAATTTTTTTGAGAGATTCTTTTGAGAGAGTGTTATTTTTTAAGGATTATTTAGGTAAAACTTGTTATGATTTTATGACGTTTACCCATCATGAGTTCATTTCAGGACATATTTTCTGTAAAACCATGCTTTTCGCAATTATTTTTAGAGATTATTTTGGGAGAGTGTTATTTGCTGTTCTTGCCTCCAATAAAATAGCTATGTTCTAATGTGTAAGAAAACGGCCGTAAATTTATGGTAAGATAAGACAAAACACGGACAATTCATCTTTGGATTCAATAGTATGTACGTGAACATACCGTCATATCCACAAACGTGTCTTTAGGTGTCTTATCTTTAGATTCAATAGTATATACATGAACATACCGTCATATCCACAAACGTGTCTTTAGGTGTCTTGTCTTTGGATTCAATAGTATGTACATGAACATACCGTCACATCCACAAACGTGTCTTTAGGTGTCTTATATTTAACATCTAGAACTGCTTTATAGAGCGCTGGTCGCTTTACATCGACTGTAAATTCCTTCCATTTTGATGAGGATGATACGCTAGGAAAGATTAACAGAACAGAAAGGATCTAAAATTAGTGAGGAATGAAAGGGAAAATGCAACAATAATAATGTTGAAAAAACTGCAGGTTATATGTAAGTATGCTTAAAGGGACAGTATCATCACGATCAGAAGATTTTTGACAGGGCATGGAATCAGTGTCATAGTTTTAGATGAACTCGGTAACTGAAAATAATACCCCATGGGCGCATGCCCCGACCTAGATAATGGGGCACGATAAGATGATATTACTGTTGCTGAGGCTAGATAACAGGGCATGATAAGATCATATCACCATGGCTGATGAATAAATATCATTATTAGATAGATAATGGGGCACGATAAGATGATATTGCTGTTGCTGAGGCTAGATAACAGGGCATGATAAGATCATATCACCATGGCTGATGAATAAATATCATTATTAGATAGATAATGGGGCACGATAAGATGATATTACTGTTGCTGAGGCTAGATAACAGGGCATGATAAGATCATATCACCATGGCTGATGAATAAATAGATAGATAATGGGGCACGATAAGATGATATTACTGTTGCTGAGGCTAGATAACAGGGCATGATAAGATCATATCACCATGGCTGATGAATAAATATCATTATTAGATAGATAATGGGGCACGATAAGATGATATTACTGTTGCTGAGGCTAGATAACAGGGCATGATAAGATCATATCACCATGGCTGATGAATAAATATCATTATTAGATAGATAATGGGGCACGATAAGATGATATTGCTATTGCTGTTGCTGAGGCTAGATAACAGGGCATGATAAGATCATATGACCATGACTGATGAATAAATATCATTATTATACAGTCATTGGCTTATTATTTATACATCAGCCAGAGTAATATGAACTTATTGCACCCTGTTATGTAGGCTAGTGGGTGCTCGCAGGAAATTACTTTCAGTCAGTGAGTTCATCTAAAACTAGGACACTGATTCCATGCCCTATTGAAAATGTTCCTTTAATACTCACTTTGAATCAAGATATACATTGACAGATTCAGCTGTGAACGTTTTGATTTTGTTTTTATACAACATTATGTCATTAAAGGGAAGGTACAACAACATTGGTAATGTAGTCATGTGAAATTAACAGTTAATTCATGTGATTAAACTGATTGCCTCGCTTTGCACGAGCCGTGCATTGTGACTGCGTGCATGAATTTATGTAGAAAATAATATTTTGTTCTAAGAATACAAAAAATTAAAGTTTGGGGTTTATATTGTATGTTTTGGAATAATAAGGGAGTCGGTGTTTGGAGAGAGATGAGTGAGCAGCTGATGAGTTTCCATGAGATTCTAATAAAACTTCTTGTCAACATAAGAAACATTGTTCGTCTCCGTTATTTAGCCTAATTACCGACTCAACTTTAGTGAAGCCTGCACTTATCAAATTATCACATTAGACCTAACACAGGTACTCTGTTGGCAATTAACAAATGTTCACATGATCACATTAGACCTAACACAGGTACTCTATTGGTAATTAACAAATGTTCACATGATCACATTAGACCTAACACAGGTACTCTATTGATAATTAACAAATGTTCACATGATCACATTAGACCTAACACAGGTACTCTATTGGTAATTAACAAATGTTCACATGATCACATTAGACCTAACACAGGTACTCTATTGATAATTAACAAATGTTCACATGATCACATTAGACCTAACGTACACAGGTACTCTGTTGGTAATTAACAAATGTTCACATGATCACATTAGACTTAACACAGGTACTCTGTTGGTAATTAACAAATGTTCACATGATCACATTAGACCTAACACAGGTACTCTATTGGTAATTAACAGATGTTCACATGATCACATTAGACCTAACACAGGTACTCTATTGGTAATTAACAAATGTTCACATGATCACATTAGACCTAACACAGGTACTCTATTGATAATTAACAAATGTTCACATGATCACAGACCTTACACAGGTACTCTATTGGTAATTAACAAATGTTCACATGATCACATTAGACCTAACACAGGTACTCTATTGGTAATTAACAAATGTTCACATGATCACATTAGGCCTTACACAGGTACTCTATTGATAATTAACAAATGTTCACATGATCACATTAGACCTTACACAGGTACTCTATTGATAATTAACAAATGTTCACATGATCACAGACCTTACACAGGTACTCTATTGGTAATTAACAAATGTTCACATGATCACATTACACCTATAACACAGATACTCTATTGGTAATTAACAAATGTTCACACGATCACATTAGACCTAACACAGGTACTCTATTGATAATTAACAAATGTTCACATGACCACATTAGACCTCACACAGGTACTCTATTGATAATTAACAAATGTTCACATGATCACATTAGACCTAACACAGGTAATAATAATAATAATAATGTATAGATTTATATAGCGCACGTATCCACCAACTACATGTAAGTGGCGCTCAAGGCGCTCAAGTGGCGCTCAAGGTACTCTATTGAAGCCTGCACTTATCACATTAGACCTAACACAGGTACTCTATTGATCATTAACAAATGTTCACATGATCACATTAGACCTGACACAGGTACTCTATTGATAATTATAAAAACAAATGTTCACATTAACACATTATTATCTAAAAGTTGACTTGGTGTAAACTTGAAAAATTATTCCCTCCATATTCCAAAGTACTTTCATCTTGGAGGAAAAACAATTGTTATGTTGAATTTAGAAAAAACAAATTGGTGACTGGTAACTTTTTGTAAAATATAAAAAACGAGGTGTACTTACGCCTCTAAAAATGGCTTTTTGAATTCAAAGGGAAGCATGTCCCATTTTTGCCGAGGTTTACCATCAATCTGAACACCACCCAGTATTCCTGTAAATAAAAAAGAAGAAAATGATTTGGTAGCCCCGGCAACAGTGTATATTTTTTTCTTTAAAAAAATCTTCCAAAATAAAGTGTTTACCATCAATGTGAACACCACCCAGTATTCCTGTATAAAAAGAAGAGAAATTATTGGTATCTCAGGAAACATTGTAGATTTTTTTCTTTAAATAAATCTTCCAAAATTTGTTTTTGATTGAAAATTTCGAATAAAATGTGTAAATCTTCTTTAAAAAATTAAAACAAACAAATAATATATAAAAAGTCAAATAGTGAAAGAGTAACTAAATTCCTCTTCACTGCCAAGGACATATGATGTATACAAATATATATGATACAGTTCCTCGACCACCAAGGGCAGTAAGAAACATCCTTAATCAAACATTTACAACAAGCTCTGCTAGCTCAATAAAAAAAATACCATCTGTGGATAAAATGACTGATGGGTTATTATACAGGATTATTTACAATCCGGGAGTCATTGAATAAAACAATTTGGGATTATAGACAATAGAAAAGGTATTAAACAATTACAACCTGATAATTAAAAGCACAAGATATTTAAACATGAAAACTAACAAATTCAGAAAAGAGCAAGGAATGGATTGGAAGATTAGAATAAAGCACAATAAAAGTTGAGAAACTCACAGACACTCTTCAAGATGGTAGTTTCTTAAACATAGTAAGAGGAGCAATAAAAAAATCAACATAAATTGCACAGGAAAAGAAAAAAACAAGATTGCACTAGAACATGTAGAATACTGAAAAACTATCTTGAGTAAAATTTAACAAAAGAACATACATTTTCCTTCTAAAAAACCCACCCTTGTGTAAATAATATGCGTTATATGATGTGTACATGTACCACGGTAGCTTTAGTGTACATGTATTTTAAAAACTATTCAACCTGGCCTTAACTTGAACCAGGATTTACCATTGTTGAAAATTGTGCACATATTTTCTGGTTCATGAAGTGTGTCAACTCTGCATTGGTGTATTTCTGTACAATCCTTTCAGAGTTTCAATGGTAACTACATGTATGTAAAGGTGTTCCTGGTAGACAGTTGGTCATGTATGCTCTACCCAGTTGGTCATGTATACTTTATTGCCGGAATACCAATGAACTCTCCATGTCACATGAAAGTTTACACAAGGAGACTGTTTACATCACTTTTTCACCATTTGAGCCAACGCCCTGTGCCACTATTGATGTGTTGAAGATTTAGCCAACTTTAATTCAGCTTTATTCTGTCTCAACTTTTCTTGTTTTTCTGAAAAGTCTACTGCATCTTGTATGGTAAGTGTTTATAAATCACCAGACAACATTTATAATTTAATACTTTGGACGGAACATTCTCAAACTCTTGTACTTCCAGGGATAGCAATTCAAATGTACATTGCACATACTGTACATAAGTATGTTTACTGCATCTCGCTTGGACAGTTGAACTACATTTACTGAATTATAATATTTGAACATAAATACAAACAACTTAACTCTAACTTCGTGGGGGAGGATCCAATTGTTAACATACATCTGAGATTTCTCCCACAATGTTCTCCTTTACAAGTACACAGATTTCTTCTTTTAATAATGGCTGTATAGCATACATGTACCTATTGAATAAATGTGAAGTGAGTAATTGGTTAGGGTCAAAGATTTGGATTTAAAATGACAGCTTTGGAACTGATTCCAAATTCCATGTACAAAAATTGATTTCTAAAAGAAGTTGATATGAAGTTGGTATTTAAAGTTGATGATGGTATCAAACATTCCTTGAAATCTTTCTGTCTGAGGTGATATCATTTGTGAGGATAGTCAAATATTATTCCCCAATAATTTAAGTCAGAATTTTTATAATAACTGTATGTTTGAATGAATATACAAAGTTTGTGTCTGCTCATAAATTATAATTTGTTTGTAATCAATTTTGCTATTTTCTTGTAAACAAAACAATAATATGACCTGAAATTTAAACAGGTTAGGTGGTTTATATAAATACGTAAATCTTTATTCAAATGAAGAATAAGTTAAATTAAGAGCACAATGTGTAAGCAATATTTCAAGGCTGTTTGATACTGTAACGTGGTTAGTAACATGTTTATTTTATGGGTCTTTCTCTATTCTGTTGCAAAACACATACAGAACAATTAGTAAGAGCCAGCAGTCGGTTTTTAACTCCACTGTTTTATTTCAACTCTGAAACACGTCAACTCAGAAAACACATCTACTCACAATCAACTTTATACATATCCCAGTGGGAACACAATGTCTTATAGACGTCGTTTTACATTATCTAGTCGTGTGTACTACAGCGGTCGTGACCAAAAAACAACGTCTTAAAGACGTCTTTCTCCATATCCGGAACTCATTCCCACCCGGCAAAAAACAACAAAAAACACGACGTCTTTATGACATCGTTTTACGGTCGTTATAAAGTCGTGTGTACTACATCGGCTGTAGCCAAAAAAACAACGGCTCAAAGACGTCTTTCTCGCCCTACCCGAAAACTCATCCCCACCCGCCAAAAAAACCCAAACAAAAGCAAGAAAAAAAGAGAAAAAAAACATGACGTCTGTACGACGTTGTATATGGTCGTTATAGTCGTTTGTACTACAACAGCCGTGACCAAAAAAAAAAAAATTCTATATCTATGCCAGTGGGCACACAACGTCTTTAAGACGTCTTATAGACGTAAATTATTGACGTCTTATAAATGTCTTATATTGGTCGTATATGCAAAACAAAACGACATCTTTTTCTGACAACTAAACGACGTTGTTTAGTCGTCAGAAAAAGATGTTGTTTTGTTTTGCATGACGTCAATAATTTACGTCTATAAGACGTCTTAAAGACGTCATGTGCCCACTGGGATCATACACTGAATATATCTCATGACTCTACCGGAGACAGTAACAAAAGCGATCTATATTTAGAACAAGGCTGGTTCATTCTATTCTTCAAGGTTCTGCAGTAACAGTTCAATCAAAGTTCATAGCAAGGATCATCGTCCCAGCTTTGATGGCCGTCTGGAAGCAAATTCTCCGGCGGCGAAGTTGCAGTCTCTTTGTTACAATTAATCTACTTTACATTATACGTACATTTGAGTTCATTTTGTAGAATGCTAGTATAGTAATCAAGAAGGATGTTCTGATACCACTGTAGTCAATTTGGTTTTATTAATTTGTATACTGCACTTTCCCTTGTGGATTATTTGGTGATGCAAGTAACCTTAAGATAAACCATGGATCATCAGTGACCACTAACCCAGACTTTTTGAATTCTCTTTCATTTGTTAACAGAACAAAATGGCTACCAGTACTGGAGAATTAGGAGCCTTGCAGAAGATAAGCCGGTATCATCTTGAGTGTGGCATATGCCATGACCGATACAAGCAACCCAAAATATTGGATTGTTCTCATTGTTTCTGTGAGACCTGTTTAGATGAATACTGGGACACAACCTGCAGACGCACTCCTAACATTCCTTGTCCTGTTTGTCGTCAGGAGATTCTCATTCCATCGACGGGCATTCAAGGACTCAAAACCAATTTTCACTTGATTGGCATCGTAGATGAAGTATCGCTACTAGAGAAGGTTGCCTGTTCAGGTAACTCCAAGCCACTCTGTGAGTTATGTGATGGAGGCAATGAGGCTCTTAATCGATGTCTTGACTGTGCCCAAAATATCTGCTCTAACTGCAAAAAGATACATCTACGAAGCAAAGCATCATCCAATCACAATGTAGCTACACTGGATGACATACGTAAGGGTAAGGCAACAGTGAAAAGACCAGAAGAGGCTTCTACATGTCACAAACACAAGGGAGAGATCAATCGATTCTACTGTGAGACATGTCAAGTCTTAATCTGTCGAGACTGTACCGTTGTGGACCATCGTCACCCTGAGCATCAGTACATTGACATTGCAGCAGCTTCTCTGAAATACAACAAGGCAATGAAAGATATCTTGCCAGATTACTGCAAAGAAATAAAGAAACTGGAAGAATCTTTGGCTGCTTCATCTCAAGCTAAGCAAGAATTCAAAGACAATGTCATAACAACCATGAAAGAGGTGAAGGAGACAGCAGATCAGATGAGAGCAAAGGTTACAGCTGAGGAGAATAAGATGATTGATGCCATCAAGACCCTTGAACAGGATCGTATGGCAGCATTTGATGAGCATGAGAAAGCAGTGGGTATGATGCTACAAAGGAAACAACATTCTCTGGACACGGCCAATGATGTTACAAATACAGCAACAGACAGTGACTTCCTGTCACTCTATCCCATCATCAGTAATGACTTGAGATCACTGACCAGTCACCGCCCTCCTCTGATTGATGGCAGACTTTCATATCTGCGGATCAATCAGAGTAAGAGGGTTGGTGAGATCAGTCTGGGTGAGCTGGTGCTGGAAGACAGCAAGTGGGAGCTAAGTCATGAGTTTGGCAAGAAAGGACGTGGACGTACAGAATTCAATGGGGCATGGGGTATTGCTGCTCATCAACATAATCAGCTTGCTGTGATAGACATTGGCAACAGACGAGTAGTAATCTACAGCAGTACAGGTCAACACCATAGAACCATTGACATGAAAGCAGGTAAGTGTGTCACACACTACTATACATACACAATGTGGTTTTGACAACTGCAGACATTCAGTACAAAAAGCATACAACAAAATATTGAACATATTTAAAAGTGATGCTAAATTCACACACTTAAACTAACACATGTCAATGAATAATAGAAATGTATCATGCATTATTTGATATTTATGATGCAGTTTTCCCTTTATAATATAATGTTTACTTATTTTTCCTTTAGGTCCACGAAAAATTGCAAGCATCCACAATTACTTAGTAGTAACAGATGAGTCCAACCGCGTCAAGATGTACAATGAGGATGGAAGAGTGTCATTTCAGTTCACCACCCTGCCACTGAATGTGGTCGATAAGACAGATGTGGATATCAGAAGTGTTACAGCCAAGAAGGATGGTAACATCCTTGTAGGCGATGTAAAGAGAATGGTAGTGACTGTGCACAGGTCCACTGACGGTGGAATAATAAGCACCATGCCAGTCACTACAAGACCCTCCTTCTTGGCTGTAGACAACAATGGCAGAGTGGTGGTCAGTGGTGGACATCAACAACACGTGGCTGTCATTGGTGACAATGGTTCTACACTATTCACCATAACTCCAACCATTGATGGTCAGAAAGTCAAATACTGCAAAGGTGTATGCTGTGACACATCAGGTTTATACATTGCAATGTGCAATGATCCCGACAATGATCCTGACACTGGTCATATTCACCACTATGATCCCAATGGGAGATTTATCAGCTGCATTGCTAAGGGTCTGTTTGCACCAAGTGGAATCACATTCACATCAGATGGGAAACTAGCAGTAGCTGACTTCTACTCAGTCAAGATATATCACATTGTACGATATCATCCAACTTGATGATGTTGAATGGCAATCTCTCTTGCTTGTCATGGTACAATTTTACATACATGTAGTTCAGTTCAAGATATTATAACACAAACACCCTCCCAATGAGCATGAAGTCAAAACAATACAACAAATTGAAAATAATAATTCCAGACTTGCAGCCTCAACCTCTTTTTAAAAACTTGTATTTGGGATTTAAAATTGTGTTAATACATTGATATTTTTTAGTTCCTTTTGCAAAAATTAAGTATAATACAATTGATGACCATAACAGAAGGGGGCGGGGGATACATACAATTAGATACTCCTGGTTGTGTAGATCAAAACACACACTGAGGAAAATAACAACTCCTGTGTATCATGTGTATTGACCAGTGTCAGAAAATTGATAAATAATCAACTTAAAATTACTCTTTTCTCAAAATGTTTGGACACAATTGAGTTGAAACTTTCACAAGTTGATTTCTATACTTGACTTGATCTTCATGTATTATGAATGTGACACAAAATCTCCTTTTGTGAATTTTGGCTTTAAATACATGAAATATGCACAGTAATACAGTTTTATAGCGAAGCCAAAGGGGGCGGTAAGGGGGAGGCCACCCCCCTTCTCCCCGGACTTGTTGGAACAATAGTGTTTGTCTGTAAATTCACAAACTTGTTGGTATTTGTGAAAATACTTTCACAAGTTGATTTCTATACTTTACTTGATCTTCATGTATTATGAATGCAACAGAAAATCTCTTTGTAATAAAGTGTGATTTGGGGCTTTAATGTTACATGATATAATGTACATTATACAGTGTACAGTAGGTATGTATATTATATACTTCTGTCTAGAGACCAATGGTGGTGTTGAGATACAGTGATATTGACCCAGTGACCAGGGGAAATAAGGGAGGACATCTTTAATGGTGGTGTTGAGATACAGTGATATTGACCCAGTGACCAGGGGAAATAAGGGAGGACATATTTAATGGTGGTCTTGAGATACAGTGATATTGACCCAGTGACCAGGGGAAATAAGGGAGGGCATCTGTAACGGTGGTGTTGAGATACAGTGATATTGACCCAGTGACCAGGGGAAATAAGGGAGGACATCTTTAATGGTGGTGTTGAGATACAGTGATATTGGCCCAGTGACCAGGTGAAATAAGGGAGGACATATTTAATGGTGGTGTTGAGATACAGTGATATTGACCCAGATACCAGGTGAAATAAGGGAGGACATCTTTAATGGTGGTGTTGAGATACAGTGATATTGATCCAGTGACCAGGGGAAATAAGGGAGATCATCTTTAATGGTGGTGTTGAGATACAGTGATATTGACCCAGTGACCAGGGGAAATAAGGGAGGACATCTTTAATGGTGGTGTTGAGATACAGTGATATTGACCCAGTGGATTCAATCAAAATTAGGCATCAACCATGTTGAACTCAAGAGACCTTATTGTGGTATTACCACAAACCAACTCCAATTAGAACAGTTATTGTTATAAGTTTATGTGTATTTTAATACAACTTAAACACTCATCTTAACATGTTTATACAAAAAAAAAAATAATAATAATTCATCAACCTATATTAAAGTTTAACTGCCTCACGCTGTTAATATAACTTACAAACTCATTCTGTTTTTGTTTGAATTGTGATGTTTCTTATTGTGTACACTATCCCTTGGTCTATCAAACCATGTTTTCGCGACCCTGACCAGAAACATGTTTAGAGTTCAGTCATTGGTTAAGTGTTTTCGCACGTTCGGTTATGCTGCGATGACTTCATTGCTCTGACCAATCATCAACTGAAATTTGTGATCGGTTTCAAGATGGCGGATTGTATAAAGTAACAAAAGTTTTGTTAATTATTTGTTAAAACATGATGGAATGATTGTTCGTATACAACAAAAGTATATCTTTCAAGTCTATTACTTGCACTCACAAATAAGTTCCATTTTGCCAAAATGTTAATTACACCGTATATTTTGAGAAACATTGAGGGATTGAACATGTCACAAACTGAAAACAAGTTTGTGGTTATGTTCTTGTTTTCACATAGCTATGCTGTCTTGTTTCTGGTCAAGAATGTGACATCAGAAACAAGTTTGTGGTTATGTTCTTGTTTTCACATAGCTATGCCGTCTTGTTTCTGCTCAAGAATGTGACATCATAAACAAGTTTGTGGTTACGTTCTCGTTTTCACATAGCTATGCCGTCTTGTTTCTGGTCAAGAATGTGACATCAGAAACAAGTTTGTGGTTACGTTCTCGTTTTCACATAGCTATGCTGTCTTGTTTCTGGTCAAGAATGTGACATCAGAAACAAGTTTGTGGTTACGTTCTCGTTTTCACATAGCTATGCTGTCTTGTTTCTGGTCAAGAATGTGACATCAGAAACAAGTTTGTGGTTATGTTCTTGTTTTCACATAGCTATGCCGTCTTGTTTCTGCTCAAGAATGTGACATCATAAACAAGTTTGTGGTTATGTTCTCGTTTTCACATAGCTATGCCGTCTTGTTTCTGGTCAAGAATGTGACATCAGAAACAAGTTTCTGTTCACGTTCGCCAAAGCACATCCCTCAGGCTAGTGGGCTAGTGACAACTTCGAACCTTGAATATAAAATACCTGGCAGTGTAGGGGTTTACAATTTGACAAAAGTCAACATACCTTTTCTTTTGTGATCTAAGTTGCTTCCATAATTCACACGGCTCAAGTTTTCCACAAACAGTTCCAGAACATTTTGTCTATGTTCTCCACCCTGTAGAGCCACAAGAGATATAACATCTTATTTGTATCTATTCTATCAAATCTTTTGAGATCACATGTCTATGTTCTCCACCCTGTAGAGCCACAAGAGATATAACATCTAATTTGTATCTATTCTATCAAATCTTTTGAGATCACATTATTTTGTCTATGTTCTCCACCCTGTACAGCCACAAGACATATAACATCTAATTTGTATCTATTCTATCAAATCTTTTGAGATCACATTATTTTGTCTATGTCCTCCACCCTGTAGAGCCACAAAAGACATAATGTAACATCTAATTTGTGTCTATTCTATCAAATCTTTTGAGATCACATTACTTTGTCCATTTTCTCCACCCTGTAGAGCCACAAGAGATATAACATCTAATTGTATCTACTCTATAAAATCTTTTGAGATCACATTCAAGTCAGACTTTAATTGAATAATACACTGCCACCTGAAATCGCAGCTCTTTCAGTGAGTAAAACAACTGATAACAAGCAACTCCGCAAATCTTCAGTGCTTATTAGAAACGCAATATATTTGCAGTCTGCAAACCCATAGCTCTAGGTTTGCCGACTGAAATTTTTTTTCTGGACCAACCCTTGTTCTAGTAGCTTTGATGCTTCATTTGCCGACTCAAAATTTATTCTGGACCAACCCTTGTTCTAGTATCTTTGATGCTTCATTTTCTGACAGAGGCACTAAATGGCAACTGAGAAAATTATTGAGAAGGTGTCAACCCCAACCCCCTCGCTACGGCCCTGCTTACCATTTAAGGAAATATACACCATTTTGGTAAAGACAACCAAGTATATTATTATCTAAAAACTTACTTTGTTGTAAGATGGTCATAGTAAGTACAGAAAATTGTATTCAAGTATGTGTACGAGAACTGTATGTCTGCTTGATTCTAATTAATGCATACAGACATCTCAACAAAATGTGTTTGGATTGTAATTTTAATTACATGTAAGTATGTATGGAAGGAAGGTTCAAAAATAAGGGTTGTTAGTTGTATGCCTGGGGCATGCCTTAATTTCATTGGGGCAGCTAGTTTAGCAATATCAGTTCCCCATTGGGCAACATCAACTTTTTTGTTAAATCAAATTAAAGTTTTAAATACCAGCTTAAACAGGTTATTTCCTCGTCCATCTTAATTATAAAGATCATTTTGTCCACTGATGTTTCCTGTTTGAGTCAGCTGGTAGGGTATGAATGTCTCTTTTCTTACCTTGTAGGCCTAAGATTAAGAAAAAACGGCACGATGTTGTCTTGGTAACATCTGTCAATCTCTCCTCGACACAGATGTAAGGTTTCTCCTGAATCATCGGTGTCTTTTCTCCTACTGAGAAAACCATGCCAATCCAAACATGAAGATAAAACATCTCATCTATGACAAATTATAAATGATTCAAAGGAGTAGAGTAAGGTCTGTGGTAGCAACATGTAAACAATCTCCAATAGGAGTTGCAATATTGTTGGTTCTGAGAAGAACCGGTGACAAAGAACCAACAATTATTACAATTCCTAGTCTCCTAAGAGATTGTTTTCATGGTGCTACCACAAACCTTACTCCTATTATACTTCCATCATTCAAAGCTTTAAATCCTACTTATTCTAAGGAAATTATAATTTCCTTAGCCTATATTGGTAAGATCTTGTATCTTAAATTTTTAAAATGTCATAGACTATTAAAAGATATCTTGTTGCTTTGAAAAATCAGAATGGATTTCACCTACTTTGCAAGCTGGATAAATTATCATTCTTACTTCCCATTAATAAATGCCTATCTTGATTTCATTTTTAAAGTTAAGTAATTATAAACTCCCAATCATAAACTATCATAAACAAAACCAAAGTCATACATGTAGCTGCCAACATTTCAAAATTCCAATTTGTACTGAAACCGACCAAGACATAACAATTTGTATTAAAACTAAAATGACGGTCAAGATGACCAACTGCAAATAAATCAAACAAAAACCTACTACAAAAATGTACGTAAAACAATTTGTTCTTTTTCGCATTCTGAAAAATCGTAATAATTACGAAAAATTTGTAATAGTTGGCAGCTATGCAAAGTTTGAAAGGCACAAATCTATTTTGGACATAAGCCTCGTTTTGATTCTCATTGACTTGTGTATTAGAAAAACAAAATGGTTGCTGTATATCTTACCCATCGTAGATCATACTCTACAAGATGTAGTCTTCTAGACTCCCACCATACTCGCAAATCTGGAAAGACCTAGAGATCACGGAATTAATACGAAAGAAATTGAGCAAAATCTGGATTTAGAAATATATTATTTGTTTATAAATCTGTTTAACTTTCAGTTATTTCCATTTCTGAATAGCGGTGAATGTTTGGATTACTGTTCAGATCCTCAGTTGAGCTAAAATTTCAACCTACAATTATGATTCAAATTGTTGAAATTCTTACACATAATCAGTACCTCCCACGCCTCATTCAAGAGCACTGTGCTTGTACTCTTTGCACACAATATTTCATGTGAGCAAATTTACTCAACATAAAATTGGGTGCAGGGAGGATAGAAGCATTTCATGTAATTTGAAGAAACCTTTTCATGGTAATAGCGCCATGTTTTTGATGGGGCAAAATTGTTTATTTCGAACACTCATTGCCATCAGCGACCAGGCGTTTAAACTTCACGCACACTTTAGACGCGTGCGTGAAGTTCAAACGCCCAGTCGCAGACAGCAATGAGTGTTCGAAATAAACAATTTTGCCCCATCAAAAACATGGCGCTATTACCATGAAAGGGTTTATTCTCAACTCTTGCAAGTGAGAATGTACAGGGAGAACCATGGGAACTTCACAAGATCTTATCTACGTTTCGATTATTGTGCTCTAATCATCGTCAGGAGAATGAAGAGGTTTGGAGATATGCAGCTCTTTCTCTTACCTCCTTAACCAAGATTTCCCTTTCAGCATGAAAATCCTTAAATGTGGACGACACAAAGATTCGGACAGTCTTCCATCCTGACCTCTGGATGACCAACTTCTTGTTGCCCTTTGACCCCTTGTTGATAGTCCGATCAACCTTATCCCAGGTCTGAAGGACGGAGTATTTGTAGTCACTTGTGCTTGAGGGAACGACGCCCATGGACTGGGAGGAGCCACATCCCATCGTGTGGCTTTGTTGATTAATCTGAAAACTAGTTTCAAAAAGACAAAATTACGTCTAAAATACCATATAGGTTGATGAAATTCTTGCATCAGGTGACAAACAATTGATTTTTGCCCTACACCAATATGTGTATAGCACTGCATACTCAGTGCTTTCCGAGTGTCTGTGAAAGAGAAAACTTCACAGGCACCTCGGGTGGGATTCGAACCCATGACCTACTGCTTCTAGTGCAGACATCTTAACCTGGGTCTCGACCACCGAGCCATGCCTGTGCTTGCTCAAGCTTGCCCGAGCTTGACCGAGCTGAAAATAACTAACAATGATGTACATCTAGCTAGAATTTTAAACAATTGCAAGATAACTGATCTGCCATGCCTTTCTGCATATTATATAAATTACTCTGTCTATCACTAGCATGGGGGTCGATTCCAAAGGGCGGGGGAGGGGGAACATGTCCCATCCAATATTAATGATGGGGAGGGGAGGATACAGTAAATTATTCAAAGTGCACAAGTCATTACTTTAATCAACTGTATTTTTGGAAGGAATGTCGAACTCAACTGCCACTTGTGCACAATGTCTAACGTTAACATTAAGCATGTGTTTTTAGCAGACGACAAAGTGGCCAACATCATTTGATGTGCATACATTCATTGCTCAAAATCACAAAGAATGTAGAATACAACCATGAAAGCTCTTCCTCCATGATACAACTCCCACTTTTCTATCCAAATGTGATAAATATCACAGATTTTGATTTAGAAGGTGATTAGGACATATTTCAGTTATTAAGGAGAAAAAGTGTAATCAAGACTCAAGGGGTCCTACTAATTGCCGACCCCTGCCGACATCTACCGACAACTCTTAAAAACCTACCGACATCTCATTGGGTCCTACTAATTGCCGACCCTGCCGACTTATTATTCTCCTTGGTTACCATCACCCTCGTGTATAATGGTACAGTCCATGTCGTATCTCGAGCGCATAAGACTAAGAGTTGTCGGTAGATGTCGGCAGGGGTCGGCAATAGTAGGACCGAGACTCAAGTGATTGAACTTTGAAGTGAAACAATATTTTTTGAGATTTTTATTTATTTCTTTTTTCAAAGGTGCCCAGAAAACCTGTAAACAAGGGCCATTGCTTTTGTGAACCAGAAACACTACGTAAACCCCTACTCATCTACGATAAGTGTTGTAGGTTCTTTACGTGCATTACTTACATGTTATCTATAGTATCGATATTGGCTTAGCATTTCTCGGAAAACTTATGGCGTATTACTGGTTGCATAAACTTATTTAAGTTGTGCTTGTTACATTTTCTGTGCCCCCATCAACTTAGTTGATGGGGTGAGTAGTTTGGGGGTGAGTCATTATACCAACATCAATTTTTTTATGACAACAATTCTGTGCATCTCAAAAAACGGCGCTCAAGACGTCCACGCATATGATCATGCATTGAAATTCAGCATTTTACAAGAGAATCCTTCACTGAAACAAACTGAAACACCAAACTGCTAATTTAATTTGTAAGTTACTGTCCAGTTGATGATATAACCTTAGGTGCGTCATTTAGGGTAAATTGAGGATACACAGGACCTATGATTTATGAATTGAGAAAAGAATGAACATTCAACATGTAGCTAGGCCAAGGTGACAGCTGCCATGTGCCTGTTCTCGCAAACTACATGTAACATATTACAAAATACAACTGAGAACAAACTAAAGGAGAGGAAATGTAGTCAAGTGAGGTTTGGAAACGATTATTGTTGGAGACTTTGAGTAATGAATTTTCAATTTGTGCACATCTTTTATTTATTAATTTAATATGTTGGCCATTTTGTCGTCTGCTAAAACCATGGAACCTCCATGCTAAAACTAACACATGCAGTTACACGCATAATTTGTGCACAAATGGCGGTTGGATTTGACATTCTTTGAAAATTGCCTGCTAAGAAAAGACAATAAAGAACAGATCTGAACTTACTTCAAGGTACGACTAGGAGTAGGAGTTGATATTTTTATTTTTTAAGTTCCCTTTAGCATCAACAACAACAACAACAACATTATCTGTGGGCTGATCGACTGGTGGGCACGTACTGCCACGCCGCAGTGACATTACGTACGTATATCTAGCTTACAATGCAGTATCACTCGAACTAAATTGATTGATCGTTTCCAACACAACATAATAATAGACGCGATATCAGCATGCCATCTGCAAACTAGACTTTTACTAGTCTTGGTCCAATACCTCGTTCATTATTAATTCGTTACAGATAATTGACTTGTGCAAATTGATATTCCATTTGATTGCCTTCATTGGGTAATTTGCCAAATTAAACAGGGTTTAATATTGGTTATCAAAAAATACTGTTTCTAGTCAGCTTCAAAATTGGTGCCGTGACGCGCTTTTTTAAACTGTGAAAAAATTGTAAGTGTAACCTTTTATTTTACTTTGCCAAGCAGTGAGAGACATTAAATATACGTTGGCTGTGTACTTGGCCCAGATGGTTTATCCATTCTTCTACCTCCATGGTTTATCGTCCATTCAGACGGTGTATGGTGGAAGTAACGTCGTTAAATGTTTTCTATATGTTTACCAAGAAACGTCTTAAATGAAGACTAGCTTTGAACCCGGAAGTGACCTTAATAGCTAGCATGCATGTAATGTACATAGACTTGATTTCAAGTCTGAGATCGCGGTTATTTTTTTGTCTGCATCAGCCACGCAAAACGCCGTTTACCCGTACTGGCTATCACGAAGGTTAATGTCGGAGGTTAATACACAAGAGGGCGCTATTTAATGCAATACTATGGCTTCAGGCAGACAAAAAACCACGATCACAGACTTGGAACTAAGTCTAGTAATGTACACGGAATAGGAGCACACGACACAGAACGGAGTCATTATATCTATATCTGGGATGGGCCAAGTACACAGCCAACGACAAGCATTGGTCTGATGTTGAAATGGAACATTCATCATGGTTCACATATTAAGCACCTAATATTTTCAGCCATGCCAAATAATAATAACTGAGAATATTCTTTGTTTTTCTGCAGCATCTTTTTCGGTAAGTCAGCGCTGATGGAACGAGTTAAATAATAAACTAAAGTTACACTAAGTTCTGCCATAGGGACAATATCGTGACCGTGGTCATGATTCAGAGCAGACTTTCAACAGGGCATGGAATCGGTGTCGTAGTTTAAGATGAACACAGTGACTGAACATTACTGGCTCATTTATGCAGTGCACCAACGGCTTATACAGCAGAAGCAACCTCATCATGTGTGGGATATTGGCAGTCACTGAGTTAATCTAAAACTAGTCCACATGCCTCTTCTGTTCACACTCACATGACTCACACAGTCTCATAATCATATTTTAGAATAATTATGTCATTTGGGGTAGAATGTCGTATCTGGCCGCCACTATTTTTCATTAAATATAACCAATAATGTAATCTTACCTACCTGGTAAGGTGGAGAACATATGGATGATGATGGACATATACTTCAAATTATTCCAGGATATTTATTTCATGAAGTGTTGTGGCCGAGCGGTCTAGCTTACCGGACTCAAGTTCTGGTGTTAGCAGCAGAATATGGGTTCGAATCCCGGCCGTGACACTTGTCGTGTCCTTGAGCAAGACACTTAACCATAATTGCTTCTCTCCACCCAGGGGTTAAATGGGTACCTGTGAGGGCAGAGTTGGTTGATTAGCCCTATATGCGCTGTAATGGCAGCAATTGAGCTGTATACTCCCCAGGGAGCTGAGATGGTTTCAGGAATGATTTATGAGCCTTATGAGCAGGGGTAATAATATGCGCCTTGAGCACCACTCAGTTGGTGGATACGTGCGCTATATAAGTCCACACATTATTATTATTATTATTATTATGAAAAATCAGGCATTTTTGTATCTGTGGTGACCGCAGCCCTACTACCTGACTTTTACAACTTCTGTCATTAACGGACGGTTAATGACAGAAGTTGTAAAAGTCAGGTAGTAGGGCTGCGGTCACCACAGCTAGCATTTTTGGTATACGATGACTTCCTCAGTCATGTCAGTCTGATCTTGTAAACTCCACAATTAGTGACCAACACAGCCATTGTACATGCGTAGTGGCAACTATAATAGGATCCTTCTATTTTCTGAAGGGGAGGATTTTTTAGAAGGGAAATCAAGTCTGAAAACCATCATAAAAGTGGATTTTAAAGATAGTTTTCGCTTTCTGTACCACCAAAAATCGATAGAATGATTTTTTTAACTGGTTTATAGTGGTTGCAATTTTTTTTTTTAAAGCCCTTAAAAAGTGGCGGCCGGATACGACATTCTTTCCGTAATTTGTCAGCGAAAAATTAGATAATCTAAAATTACTAATCTAAAACTAGCACTCGGTCTCCAATTCCGATAACCACAATCAGTTTTGTGTTTTTGCAAAATCACATTGGATACACATGCAGGGTTCCTATTGTCATCTTTTTAAAATTAATTATTTATTTGTTCGCCCGAAAAATAGATTTATGTTTCAGATTAATTTATATAAATTATGTGCTATACAGATGAGATGGCACCCCATACAATTTTCAACTGCATTTTTACCCATATTTTTATTTGGCTTACAAGGAGTTTTACGACTAAATGTTTTACCTACATGTAGTCCTTCCCTTAACATGGTTGGATTTTAAACTGTGATGTGGAGTCAATTATCCAATTTAAACCACAGCTACAGTCAAGTCTAGTGATGACTTCAGCTGTGGTTTAAACTGGATGTGTTGCAATAGTCTTTATCATTGGGTTAAATGGTCTTTACTCCCATCAATGGGATAATGGGATTACTGGATAAATGGATTTTTAATCCATCAGCAATGGGATTAAAGGATCTTTGCTCCAATGGATGGGATTAACTTGGGATCATTACTCCATCTAGGGGATTAAACTGTTTTTACTCCTATCAATAGGATTAAAGGGTCTTTAGTCATATCAATGGGATTAAAAGGTTTTTAATCCCATCTATGGGATTAAAGTAATAACAAAAAGGTTTAACTGTTGATGCTAGCAGTATAATGGTGGCTCTTTCAACTCTTTTTATTCTCCATTAGGCTAAATGTAATATCATATTCTCTATCTGTCCTCAACATTTTAATATTTTGTTACAAACAGAAATGGCTACTGGACCAGAATTATTAAGCTCAGCTTTGCAGAAGATAAGTGAAAACCATCTCCAATGTGTCTTCTGTCTTGAGAGATACAAACATCCAAAAATATTAGAATGTCTACACAGCTTTTGCCAGCATTGTTTGGAGGAATACTACGATACCAAATATAAAGATGCAACAGAGATACCGTGCCCTGTGTGTCGGAGGTTGATGCAAGTTCCACAGACAGGCATTCAGGGACTCAAAACCAGTTTCTATCTAATTGCTCTTATTGATGAGGTAGCCCTACAAGAGAAGGTGGTGAGTTCCGGCACTGCCAAGCTAAGCTGTCAGTTTTGTAAAGTAGACGCCGAGGCCATGCACCGCTGTCTGGACTGCGCATGCAATATTTGCTCAAACTGCTGCCAAATACACACCACAATTCCTGCAACATCAACACACACCATCGCCACTGGAGGACATCCGTCAGGAGAAGGTGACGTTGAAAAAATAGCGCAAGATGTCGGGCCCAGATGTCCCAAACACAAGGGAGAGGTGCAACGATTTTATATTGCGAGCATGTCAAGTCTTAATCTGTCGAGACTGTACCGTGGACCATCGTCTCCCTGAGCATCAGTACATTGACATTGCAGTAGCTTCTCTGAAATACAAGAAGGCAATGAAAGATAGCATGCCAGATTACCAAAAGAAATAAAGAAACTGGAAGAATCTTTGGCAGCTTCATCTCAAGCTAAGCAAGAATTCAGAGACAAAGTCATAACAACCATGAAAGAGGTGAAGAGACAGCAGATCAGATCAGAGCAAAGGTTACAGCTGAGGAGAATAAGATGATTGATGCCATCAAGACCCTTGAACAGGATCGTATGGCAGCATTTGATGAGCATGAGAAAGCAGTGGGTATGATGCTACAAAGGAAACAAGATTCTCTGGACACGCCAATGATGTTACAAATACAGCAACAGACAGTGACTTCCTGTCACTGTATCCCATCATCAGTAATGAGTTGAAATCACTGAGCAGTCACCGCTCCTCTGATTGATCGAGACTTTCAAGTCTGCATCTCAATAAGACTCGAGTGATTGGTGACATCAGTCTGGGTAAGCTGGTGTGGGAAGACAAGTGGGAGTTGCATCATACATTTGGCAAAAAGGGGAAGTGGTCTGGGAGAATTCAACTGTGCCCGGGCATTGCTGCTCTACAACCCAACAAGATTGCAGTGGCTGACACATACAACAACCGAGTAGTGATCTACAGCATTGAGGGCCAACACGAGAGAACTATTCAAATGGGAAAAATGTGGATGTAAGTACCGTGATAGTGCATCGATAAATATTATGTAAATAGCAGGTTGACTAGGAATAATATTATAAGCGTGATGTGTCTTTTCCCTCCCAGAGGTACACATAATTATTGTACAAGTGAATTTGTTGTATGCTCGTGAACACCAGCCACCACACTGCATACAAAAATATTAGCACTATCAAAACTCGGATAAATAGATTTCATCATGGAATGTAGGCCAAACCTACCCTGGTTTCACTCTGAGAATACAACATCCCAACATACATTTTGTCGTACATTATGTCAGGGCAGTTTGGTGGAGTTTATTCTACACTGGACAGTTTATGTACACATAGTATGTACACGTATGCTGATGACTGCACTGTTTGTACAAGGTCACAGACAACTCAGGATCACAGCCTTATCTGAATGAAAAATGTAACTATTATATGGCCTTGGTACAGCTGCTAGTGCTACACAGCTAATTTCTTGCTCACTGTGTACTTGTCATTATTAAACGTAGAAAAAGCCATGCTTACTAGCAAATGAGTGATGCATCAATACAAATCTATGGTTCAGCAGGTGGATGTGCACATGACTCACCGAATTATCTTGCTAACCTGTAAAAATGCACTAATTACATCTAGCAGATAATGTGTGCTGTAGTTAGCAGGAAAAATTGCTTACTGGTAAGCAGCACTATGAAATTAGCCCCTGGTTGCAGCATACATACTTAGTACATATACTTATTAGCCATAGTTTTCATTGGCCAGATGACCCCCTGAAGAGTAATGTAGGCAGATGTGCCCAATCTGAACATAGATCCATCCAAAATTCAGAAATATATGTTAAATAATATTTAACGGGACAATATCGTCACGAACACAGCTGACGTTCAACAGGGCATGGAATCAGTGCCCTTAATTGTTTAAGATTAAGATTTAGTGACTGACAATTATTGGCTCATTTATGCAGCAGTAACAGTAATATGACCTTATAATATGGGGTATTATTTTCAGTCTAAGTTAATCTAAAACTAGCACTCTGATTCCATGCCCTGTTGATTGTGATGATACTGTCCCTTTAAAGGTTTGTATGGTGGAAAGTGATTATAGAGTAGGTTTGTGGTATAACACCAAATCTCAGATTGTCTTCATTAGACGGTCACAGCACACTGACTGAAACGTTGAGTTACCCAAAGGTATTTCTCTGTACCGCACAACTCAAGAATTATTATTACATGGATTTACTGTAAACATACTCTGTAATATAAATGTTCAAGGTAAAATCAGCTATGAGCACAGAACATGCATCTTAAACAAATTTATAATAATATGCATGAACATACAGATAAAGTTTACAAAAAAGAAACGAACAGTAAAAAAGAAAAGTTCACCTGTTGCCAAATATGTGGTGTATTCAAAACAGACTCAATAACGAGAAACTAACAATATGCATGAATGTACATGGACAGATAAAGTTTACAACAAAAATGGAAGAAAAGAAAAGAAATGTGTAACTATTGCTACATGTGTGCTGTATTACTTGATAATAACTAATAATAAAACATGCTTTTCTTTCAGGGCCCTATGCCATTACAAGTATCAACAATCAGTTCATGGTTGTAGATAACGCCAACGATGTCATCAAGATGTACAAAGAGGATGGCACCCTGGCATTTCAGTTCACTACTCTGCCACTGAATGAGGTTGGTAAGACCATTGTGTGCATTGTGAGTATAGCAGCCAAGAAGAATTGTAACATCCTGGTGGGTGATGTGAGGAGGAATGTAGTGACTGTGCACAGACCCACTGATGGTGCAGTCCTATGCACCATGCCAGTCCTGATAAGACCCAGCTTCTTGGCTGTTGACAGCAATGACAGAGTGGTGATCAGTGGCTATGATGAGAATCAAGTGGCTGTCATTGATGACAACGATACTACACTACTCACAATCAAACCAACCATTGATGGTAAGCAAGTCAGATACTGCCAGGGTGTATGCTGTGATGGATCAGACATCTGCATAGCAGTGGTCAATGGTGATGACACTGGTCATATTCACCACTATGATTCTAATGGGAAGTTCATTAGATGTATTGCTAAGGGCCTTCATGACCCATTAGGAATCACATTCACATCAGATAAACAGCTAGCAGTAGCTGACAAATACTCAGTCAAGATTTATCATATTGTATGATATTATCCAACTCGATGATGCTGTCTGGCAATTTCCATTGCCATCATCACAATGACTGATGAGGAGTAGCTAGTAGTGCCTGACTGGCACTGAAGGGGGTTATCACCTAGGGTACTCCCCAATGGTAACCCAGGCAATCTCAATCCTATACATACATAGTAATACTGAAGGGGTCGTTGTCACCTAGAGTACTCCCCAATGGTACCCATGCAATCTCAATCCTATACATATGTTAGTAGTATAATGCTGAAGAGGTCGTTGTCACCCAGGGTACTCCCCAATGGTACCCAGGCAATCTCAATCCTATACATACGTTAGTAATGTAGAAGGGGTCGTTGTCACCCAGGGTACTCCCCAATGGTACCCAGGCAATCTCAATCCTATACATACGTTAGTAATGCTGAAGGGGTCGCTGTCACCCAGGGTACTCCCCAATGGTACCCAGGCAATCTCAATCCTATACATACGTTAGTAATGCTGAAGGGGTCGCTGTCACCCAGGGTACTCCCCAATGGTACCCATGCAATCTCAATCCTATACATACGTTAGTAGTAATGCTGAAGAGGTCGTTGTCACCCAGGGTACTCCCCAATGGTACCCAGGCAATCTCAATCCTATACATACGTTAGTAATGTAGAAGGGGTCGTTGTCACCCAGGGTACTCCCCAATGGTACCCAGGCAATCTCAATCCTATACATACGTTAGTAATGTAGAAGGGGTCGTTGTCACCCAGGGTACTCCCCAATGGTACCCAGGCAATCTCAATCCTATATACATTCAAGGATATTTATGATTGTCTGGGTACCATTGTGGAGTACGTACCCTGGGTGACACCTACCCCTTCAGCCTGACTGGTTCTCAGTCAAGATTTATCACGTGACATGATGGCATCCAATGTGATGATTCTGACTGGCAATCTCTGTTATCCTCATAGCAAATAACCTCTTCAAGATGTTGTAAAGCATCTTGAGCAGTATCTTGAGTGTTCATTCTTGTTATCATCCAAGATCTATTTTTTAAACAAGCAACTCATTAAAATTTGTTTGATAATCCAAATCACATGATCTCCCCATGATCTGCATTCCACCAATCAGAATGTCTTACAGGTTTGCTGATTTTGATACTCCCAACATATGTTTTATATCTGTATAAGGTAGGCTTGGAATGACTATTATTACATCATCATTAGGAATATTTTAAATACGAGTCAAAAAAGTGTGGTTGGAGAAGTCCCTGAGAAAACCTACATGGACACTACATGTACACAACCCATGGTAATGCTTTTGATGATGTCATAAGCAATTTGCTGTCATCAGCAGCTGAGTATAAGCCAGGATTTGGAAATAAAGGCGTCCAAATGTGTTATTCTTTGAAAAACATGGTGTCCAAATGTTTAACTTGCAATACTTTTGCATGTGTATTACAAATAAAACAGGGAGTCCTTTTAATTAGCAAACAGGGCGTCCAAAAGACACCGGTATTGCTGGCTAATGCTTTTGATGTCATTAGCGATTTGCTGTCATCAGCATAACGATCAGTGAAAAGCTGTGGTTAGCAAAACTAAAGAATGCATGATATATATAGTATGCTATAAATACAACATGGTAAAACGTGTGTCAGCACGTACGTCACACGCTCATTAGCGAGGTTTATTCTTCAAACAGAATCCGAGTAAACTTGGATACCATGATGTGTGTGCCATATTCACTTATAATTCAGTTGATGACGTCATTTGAAGAGTCTGTGTCTCTTTGGTATTTCTAGAGACCCGCTTGAAGACAAGATTTGAAGACGTGTTATATATTTTGATTTGTAATATTGACAAGCCTACCGACATTATAAAGCTAAAAGGTTTATGGTGGAGTATTGATATCGTTTGGTTTGCGGTAACACCAAGTGTTTATGTCAACTGTACCTCACTTAACGACAGTTGAGATAAACATATATGATATTACTGCAAACCAAAACGGTATTATCAAGCTATGAAACATTATGTTACACTGTCGTCATGAAGTAACGTTTAATCTATTGGGCAATGACAAAAGAGCTATGAAACATTACATCGCGAGTTTCTATTTCAGCAAACTTTAAATGTCTTACATGTTTATTATAATAACCTGTATAGCGCACATATCCACCAAGGAAGCTCAAGGTGTCTTTATAACCCACTTCTCATCAGGCTCATTAATCATTCCTGAAACCATCTCAGCTCACTGCAGAGTACACTACTCAATTGTTGTATGTATACACATCAGGTTAATCAAACACAACAACCAACTCCGCCCAAACACCCATTTAGTACTCCTGATTGGTGGACACAAGCACCATGCATGGTCGCAGTCAGGATTTGAACGCGAGGCATTTATGAATGTGATTAAAACTTAATTTGGTTATAAAACAGCCTGCATAGTACCGTGAATTCCATACTGGGCCAATACAGATGTGCCAACATTGGTATTGCCTAAATAGGTCCAGCATATATAGGGCCGCTACTATGACCTGTTTTGTGAAGGCCCTGTACAAAGGGCCATTATAAAATCAATATTGGCGATACATCGGCAGAATACTGGCAGTACCACTAGAGTACTGCCAGTAGAAAATACAATCAAGTACATTGTATATCATTTATAACAAACTTTGTTTGCAAAGTTTATTTCCAAGATTTATCAGTTTAGTTAATGGTAAAATAAAACAGACTCAATAAATAGAAATTTTTCTTAATTCCAGACATAATGTAAACAAGTAATTTCTAATCAGTATCACACAAATATTCACATCCAAATATAATTGTGTGCAGCAAATATTCTTATAATACAAATAATTAAACTTCATTAAAATGTGATGCAAATATACAATTATTGCCAAAACGAAAATTTATGGAAAGAATTTTAAATATGAAATCATGCCAATTATTAAAAATTATTACTTGAAATACAGGTCTATCTAATTAATAAGTTTTGTTTCCCTTCTATTTTCTAATGATGTAATCTATATAAAAATAAAGCACCTTTTATATTTCTGAATTGAAGTTTATTTACCAATTTCTTTGCACTGAGAAAGTTATAGAAAAACTACTTTTTGCGGCAGATACATGTACAAATACTTTACGCCAAAATACACTTGGTATTCCTTTAATAAAAATTCCAGTTTTACATAAAACTTACTTGATGTTTTCAAATTATATCATTTTAGTTATATTATTTCCATATGGGAAATTTCTGTCTTCCGAATACAGAAATTCCTCATCGGAATAAGGAAAAATCTGAAAGCACTTTTTGTTAATGACAAAATTTAATAAACTGAAATGTTGACATGTTTGGATATTTTCTTGATTTTCATAAAGTATGGATTTACTTCCCACTTCTGAACTTATTTCAACCTGGAAATGTCAGATTTTGTGGTAATTTGACTGAATCCAACCTGTATGAGCAACTATAGATGTAGTTATACAAACAGTATAAGTGGAGGTTTTTAATTGCTGTATACATGTAAGTGACTATCAACAATGTCAGATGTTTATGTGGGAGCTCATCTGCATGTTTCTGAAAATTTGTGTATGAAATTGTTTTCAGTTTTCATGTAAAATGCTTCTTCCGTTCAGTCTCCAACAATTATGACATTTTTCTAAAAATAGGAGACTTTGAACAGAAGAGGCATTTGGACTAGTAAAATGTTGGTTGCTTTAAGGCTGTTTATCTGAGAATCTGAGAGTTCACTAAAATATACCGACCCTTGAAAACGTAACTGTATCAGCAGAGCATCTACATACTCGAGTTTGGTATCGTTGGAAAGCTTATTGACTACTCATTCATGTGATGTACAAGCTACATACTTGTGAATTTTCTGATTTTGATGGAACGGATCACATTTGCTTACGTGGTAGCACAGCAGACTTGTGTACTTACTTAAGAAAAGAAAGACTTCACTGTCACCTCATCTGTCTTTTGTTCACAACTGCAGCCATTATAATGAGCTCTACTTGGCTGGGCTAGGCCCTCCAGAAGCCCAGGTTATGTTGCTTGGCAGGTACTTTATTGTTACAGAATTAGGACACACAAAAGACAGATTAAGAGGCAGGTACATAGGTCTAGGCCTGGCCATGCTTCTCAAAAGCTTTGTCATCCTCCCTACGACAAAAATGTGGCCACCTTTATTGATCTGTTGGGCATGATATTAAAAAGTAAAAATTGTAATATATGTAAATAAACCACGAGGGAAACTGAATAGTTACATGTACATAAAGCATTCCTATGTTATGATACAACCCAAAAAGTTAAATTTTAGGGCTATGCATTTTTTCTACAGCAATGAGTAACTGATATGGATGAGAACTGATTAAATTTGGCAAAAATTTGCAAGGAATCTAAACTTTTGAGGATTCAATATTGGATAAAATGGATTTGTAAAAAAAAAATTAAGTGAAGGTACAATGTTTGTAAATATACTGTAGTAGATTATTATCGAGAAGGTAATTACTTGGTGTAAAGTTGATACAAGTATCAATCACTTTAAGAATTTATTCCATCTCAAGTGATTTAGTCTTAAAAAAAAATTGTTTTGTTGAATTTACAAAAATTGCTGTCCGGCAACTTCTTGTAAAACATAAAAAACAGTGTTAATTTTGTTGTTTTTTCTAAAAACACATGTGCACCTGTTGTGATGAAACATTCACATGTTAGTTTTATGATGTATTTCTTGAAAACTAGTGGGTTGAAATGAACGTAGGTTACCAAAAGTTGTACCTTCCCTTGCTATAAATTGCTGCTACCAAAATGAAATAACTGATAATCTGCGTTTTAAGATACTGTAGGATTGAAATGTTTGAATCTGTTTATATTGGATTTAATAAAATTTACTTTGACAAAAGAATACAATGATACTACCTTTAGATGCATTTCCTGGAATTTTCACAGGTGATTCCAGGTAATATAATTAAAGATTGTTTATTGTGACAGTATGTAAAAATTCTCTTGAGTACCAAATAGAACCGGTTGGTTATTACAACTTGACATTTTGATCAGTATGCTTTCATCTGTCTTCAGGAGAATAACCATGGTGTCACTGTAAACAGTATTTACTTATCCTTTTCACCATGCAAAGCTACAAGTCTTACCCGGCAATTTATTTTCCTAAAAGAAATAAAATTAATTTTGGAACTTTATTTCTGCCAACAAAAAAATGCCTTCGAAAACATTTGTGAAAATTTCTCATTTAATATCATATGGTTGCCTTTCTACAAGGAAAATATTTATTTAAAAAAAATCTCCGGTGAAATACATGTAGTCAAAAATACAGGTAATGCATCTTTACAAAATGAATACAAATTGTTTTCATAATTCTAATAATATTTAGTTTATTCCCACATTAATTTGTATCAAAATGTATTTGAATTTGTCTACAGTTCCATGTTGAATTTCTTGTTCAGTAAATTGTAATACTTGCATTAAGTACATCATTTATTATTATTTAAAAAAAAAAATTTTTCATTGTAAAATATTATAATATAATCATCATCATGAATTTATACATGAAATATTTTTCATACTGGAATATCCTCATCGTTGGTTACGTGAACTATTTCACCCAAGCTGTGTTTGTCAGTGAAGGTCAGTTTGTCGTTGCCATGGTGAAGCTCAAAGATGATGATCTGAAATTGAAAAAAATAAAAATAAATTGTAAAGAGAAGCGTTTCAAATTGACTCATTTAAGTCCATATACACCTTAGTTAATTAACCGATAATAAAATAAACTTACTTGAAGTGAAGTTGTTACTAAACATCCAAAGATATTATTCAGTCTGACAATCATTTGTTGATAAAACATGAAAAATATTACAATCCTCTGGACTATCAAATCTAGCAGATGCATGTAGTAGTCCTTATCAAAGTTATAATACTCGTACATTTCTCTGTACTCGTACTCATGGAAAAGGTACTTGACTACAAGTGTGGTCCTTATGTTAATCTACTAGCCTCAGGCTAGGAGTGTCGTGGCCGAGCGGTCTAGCTTACCGGACTCAAGTTCTGGTGTTAGCAGCAGAATGTGGGTTCGAATCCCGGCCGTGACACTTGTGTCCTTGAGCAAGACACTTAACCATAATTGCTTCTCTCCACCCAGGGGTTAAATGGGTACCTGTGAGGGCAGAGTTGGTTGATTAGCCCTATATGCGCTGTAATGGCAGCAATTGAGCTGTATACTCCCCAGGGAGCTGAGATGGTTTCAGGAATGATTTATGAGCAGGGGTAATAATATGCGCCTTGAGCACCAATCAGTTGGTGGATACGTGCGCTATATAAGTCCACACATTATTATTATTATTATTAGTACTTGACTACAAGTCTGGTCCTGATGTTAATCTACTAGCCGTGGGCTAGCTATAGTGGGCTAGTACTTGACTACAAGTCTCGTCCTTATGTTAATCTACTAGCCTCAGGCTAGTGGGCTAGTACTTGACTACAAGTCTCGTCCTCATGTTAATCTACTAGCCTCAGGCTAGTAGGCTAGTTGTAATTTCAATCCCAGCTGTATGTTGCGTCAAAAATAGCCTGCACCAGTCATGCTATTCCTTGAAGGGACATTATCTTCATGATCATATTAGACTTTAGACGGAATGTTATCGGTGTCCTAGTTTTAGAACTCAGTGACTAGAAGTAATACCCCACTTCCTGAGTATTATTTTCACATAATTTCATCTAAAACTAAGATACCAATTCCATGCCCTGTCAAAAGTCTGCTCTTGTAGATCATGACGATACTATCCCTTTCAGCACCGACAGGAAGGTCAAAATAGTGATATTAGAAATACAAATTATGGCAAATCACCAGTCAGGTCAAAACCAGTTGGCAAAATATTACCCACCATGGGTAAATTTGGTCTTGCAGACAAAACAAGTAAGTTGACTGTTTTTGACCAATCACTGTGGCAAACTGGTGGACAATAATTGCTTTGAAAGTAGGATGGTTTACGGGGCATCCACTGAATATAA
Organism: Zoroaster sp. YZ-2022; assembly: GCA_029582265.1. Lineage (NCBI taxonomy): Eukaryota > Metazoa > Echinodermata > Asteroidea > Forcipulatida > Zoroasteridae > Zoroaster > Zoroaster sp. YZ-2022. The sequence goes on from CM055816.1 coordinate 10,850,392, forward strand.
AACCAGAGCCTTCCTAAATTGTTACCTCATTACTACCATTTTTTGGTGGACAATTGTTTAGAGAGTAGGAGGGTTTATGCTACATCCACTGAATACAAAACCAGAGCCATGCTTACCTCATTACTACCATATTTTAGAAGGGGTCCTGGTAGATAGTACGTCGATGTAGGACCTATGTTCCAATAGCGATCTAGGTTGAAACCATTGATAAAAATAACTCCCTTTTCCCATCCCTGTAGATAAAAAGAAAATAAATTAAATTGTTATGAGATTGGCAAACTAACTGAAAATAAACTGAAGGATTACTATCTAAAAGCTTGGTTACACCTAACATCCTGAGAAGATATATTGTGTCTGATATGTTGTAGTTCAAAGAATGATTTATCTTGTATTGTATAATGCTACACACAATTCACAATTCACTTCTCAAAATCAGCATAAAATGCACACAAACTTCTACCTATAAATTTTGCTTTGCAAACTAATTGAGATGGATGCAAGAAAAAATAACAAATCAAAAGATGTATTGCCAATAGTTTTTGGCTATTTTAATGGCAATTTTAGTTGTCATGGGAACATTGACAATTTCATTTTATAAAGGTAAAAAAAAATTGTGAGATGAGTTTTTAAAAGATTATTTGTCAGAAGTTTGGTCTTACCAAAGGTCTTACAGTCATTAAATGCCCAAATTATAATTTATGAACGGAACAAAATAATCATTAATTCATTTCTGGATAAGTTTTCAATAAAACCATGCTTTTTTGCAATTATTTTTTGAAATTCTTTTGAGAGATTCGTTTGAGAGAGTGTTATTTTGAAGGATTATTTGTTATTCTTTCCTCCAGTAAAATGATTTTATGATGGTACCCATCATTAATCATTTCAGGACATATTTTCTATAAAACAATGCTTATCGCAATTATTTTTAGAGATTATTTTGGGAGAGTGTTATTTGCTGTTCTTGCCTCAAAAAAAATGACTATGTTCTAATGGATAAGAAAACGGCCGTAAATTGATGGTAAGATAAGACAAAACACGGACGATTCATCTTTAGATTCAATAGTATGTACATGAACATACCGTCATATCAACAAACGTGTCTTTAGGCGTCTTATCTTTAGATTCAATAGTATGTACATGAACATACCGTCATATCCACAAACGTGTCTTTAGGTGTCTTATCTTTGGATTCAATAGTATGTACATGAACATACCGTCATATCCACAAACGTGTCTGTAGGTGTCTTATCTTTAGATTCAATAGTATGTACATGAACATACCGTCATATCCACAAACGTGTCTTTAGTTTAGGTGTCTTATCTTTGGATTCAATAGTATGTACGTGAACATACCGTCATATCCACAAACGTGTCTTTAGGTGTCTTATCTTTAGATTCAATAGTATGTACGTGAACATACCGTCATATCCACAAACGTGTCTTTAGGTGTCTTATCTTTAGATTCAATAGTATGTACGTGAACATACCGTCATATCCACAAACGTGTCTTTAGGTGTCTTATCTTTAGATTCAATAGTATGTACGTGAACATACCGTCATATCCACAAACGTGTCTTTAGGTGTCTTATCTTTAGATTCAACAGTATGTACGTGAACATACCGTCATATCCACAAACGTGTCTTTAGGTGTCTTATCTTTAGATTCAATAGTATGTACGTGAACATACCGTCATATCCACAAGCGTGTCTTTAGGTGTCTTATCTTTAACATCTCGAACTGCTTTATAGAGCGCTGGTCGCTTTACATCGGCTGTAAATTCCTTCCATTTTGATGAGGATGATACGCTAGGAAAGATTAACAGAACAGAAAGGATCTAAAATTAGTGAGGAATGAAAGGGGCAATACAAGAATGATAATGTTGAAAAAACTGCAGGTTATATGCAAGTATGCTTAAAGGGACAGTATCATCATGATCAGAGAAGATTTTTGACAGGGCATGGAATCAGTGTCATAGTTTTAGATGAAGTCAGTGACTGAAAATAACACCCCATGGCACTGGCCTAGATAATGGGGCACGATAAGATGATATTACTGTTGCTGAGTCTAGATAACAGGGCATGATAAGATCATATCACCATGGCTGATGAATAAATATCATTATTAGATAGATAATGGGGCACGATAAGATGATATTACTGTTGCTGAGGCTAGATAACGGGGCATGATAAGATCATTATCACCATGACTGATGAATAAATATCATTATTAGATAGGGGCACAATAAGATAATATTACTAAGGCTAGATAACAGGGCATAATAAGATCATATCACCATGGCTGATGAATAAATATCATTATTAGATAGATAATGGGGCATGATAAGATGATATTACTGTTGCTGAGGCTAGATAACAGGGCATGATAAGATCATATCACCATGGCTGATGAATAAATATTATTATACAGTCATTGGCTTATTATTTATACATCAGCCAGAGTAATAATAAACTTTTTTTTTTTTTTGGCACCCTGTTATGTAGGCTAGTGGGTGCTCTTAGGAAATTACTTTCAGTCAGTGAGTTCATCTAAAACTAGGACACTGATTCCATGCCCTATTGAAAATGTTCCTTTAATACTCACTTTGAATCAAGATATACATTGACAGATTCAGCTGTGAACGTTTTGATTTTGTTTTTATACAACATTATGTCATTAAAGGGAAGGTACAACAACATTGGTAATGTAGTGATGTGAAATTAACAGTTAATTCATGTGATTAAACTGATTGCCTCGCTTTGCACGAGCCGTGCATTGTGACTGCGTGCATGAATTTATGTAGAAAATAATATTTTGTTCTAAGAATACAAAAAATAAAAGTTTGGGGTTTATATTGTATGTTTTGAAATAATAAGGGAGTCGGTGATTGGAGGGAGATGAGTGAGCAGCTGATGAGTTTCCATGAGATTCTAATAAAACTTCTTGTCAACATAAGAAACACTGTTCGTCTCCGTTATTTAGCCTAATTACCGACTCAACTTTAGTGAAGCCTGACCTAACACAGGTACTCTGTTGGTAATTATAAAAACAAATGTTCCCGCCATATTCCAAAGTACTTTCGTCTTGGAGGAAAAACAATTGTTATGTTGAATTTAGAAAAAACAAATTGGTGACTGGTAACTTTTTGTCAAATATAAAAAACAAGGTGTACTTACGCCTCTAAAAATGGCTTTTTGAATTCAAAGGGTAGCATGTCCCACTTTTGCTGAGGTTTACCATCAATCTGAACACCACCCAGTATTCCTGTATAAAAAGAAGAGAAATTGATTGGTATCCCAGGAAACATTGTAGATTTTTTTCTTTAAAAAAATCTTCCAAAATTTGTTTTTAATTGAAAATTTCAAATAAAATGTAAATCTTCTTTAACAAATTAAAACAAACAAAAAATATATAAAAAGTCAAATAGTGAAAGAGTAACTAAATTGCTCTTCACTGCCAAGGACATATGATGTATACAAATATATGTGATACAGTTCCTGGACCACCAAGGGCAGTAGAAACATCCTTAATCAAACATTTACAACAAGCTCTGGTAGCTCAATAAAAAATACCATCTGTGGATAAAATTACTGGGTTATTATACAGGATTATTTCCAATCCGGGAGTCATTGAATAAAACAATTTGGGATTATAGACAATAGAAAAGGTATTAAACAATTAAAACCAGGTAATTAAAAGTACAAGATATTTAAACATGAAAACTAACAAATTCAGAAAAGAGCAAGGAATGGATTGGAAGATTAGAATAAAACACAATAAAAGTTGAGAAACTCACAGACACTCTTCAAGATGGTACTTTCTTAAACATAGTAAGATGAGGAATACAAAAATCAACATGAATTCCACAGGAAAAGAAAAAAAAACAAGATTGCACTAGAACATGTAGAATACTGAAAAACTATCTTGAGTAAAATTTGACAAAAGAACATAGGCCTACATTTTCTTTCTACAAAAAAAACACCCTTGTGTAAATAATACGCGTTATATGATGTGTACATGTACCACAGTAGCTTTTGTGTACATGTATTTTCAAAACTATTCAGCCTGGCCTTAACTTGAACCAGGATTTACCATTGTTGAAAATTTTGCATATATTTTCTGGTTCATGAAGTGTGTCAAATCTGCATTGGTGTATTTCTGTACAATCCTTTCAGAGTTTCAATGTTAACTACATGTATGCAAAGTTGTTCCTGGTAACCATTTGGTCATGTATGCTCTACCCAGTTTATTGCTGGGATATACCAATGAACTCTCCATGTCACATGATGTGAAAGTTTACACAAGGAAACTGTTTGCGTCACTTTTTCACCATTTGAGCCAACGCCCTGTGCCACTATTGATGTGTTGAAGATTTAGCCAACTTTATTTCAGCTTTATTCTGTCTTAACTTTTCTTCTTTTTCTGAGAAGTCTACTGCATCTTGTATGGTAAGTGTTTATAAACCACCAGACAGCATTTATAATTGAATACTGTGGACAGAACATTCTCAAACTTTTGTACTTTCGGGGATAGTTATCCAAATGTACATTACACATACTGTACATATAAGTATGTTTACTGCATCTCGCTTGGACAGTTGAACTACATTTACTGAATTATAATATTTGAATATAAATACAAACAACTGAACTCTAACTTCGTGGGGGAGGGTCCAATTGTTAACATACATGTGAGATTTCTCCCACAAATAATGTTCTCCTTTACAAGTACACATATTTCTCCCACAATGTTCTCCTTTACAAATACACAGATTTCTTCTTTAATGGCTATATAGCATACATGTACCTACTGAATAAATGTGAAGTGAGTAATTGGTTAGGATCAAAGATTTGGGTTTAAACGACAGCTTTGGAACTGATTCCAAATTCCATGTACAAAAATTGATTTCTAATTGATTAAACTATCTCTTAATGTGAGTAAGACTAATTATATTATTTTTAATAATAATAAGAGAGACATTGTTAACGTGTCATTTAACATTAAAATGGATGGAAAGTGTTTAAACAGGGTGAATTATACAACTTTTTTAGGGGTTATTATTGACTCTGGCCTGACGTGGAATAATCATATCAAGTCCATTTCGACAAAGATTGCCAGAGGTGTTGGGATCCTTTCTAAACTGAAATATTCATTACCTAAGCATGTTCTTCGTTCATTGTACTTTACTCTTATTTATCCTCACCTGACTTATTGCATGACTGTTTGGTCTGGTACAACGTATTCTAATATTAAAAAGCTTTTGACTCTCCAAAAAAGAGCAATTCGCCATATATCGTCTGCTAATTTAAATGATCACACCAGCAAGCTATTTGCTTCACTCAATATTCTCAAACTTCCCGATCTAATCAATGTTCATATAGCCACTTTTGCATACCGTTCTATAAATAATCTTAATCCTTCCATATTCACATATTTTTGTTTGTACAACAAAGACATACATGTACACAATACGAGACAGGCCGATAATATGCACAAACCACGTCCTCGGACTAACATTGTAAAGCGGAGCTTACGTTATCGTGCTAATACTTGTTGGAATTCTTTGCCTAATACTATGAGAAAATATGTTTCACCACACTCATTCAAAAAGAATCTTAGTGCATATTATTCAAGTAGCTATTAAGTACGCTTCTTATATTATGTTCTGAATTTTGCTATATACCTTATTTCAGTTGATCTATCTATCAATCTGTTATTAATCTATTATTTATATTATACTATTATATATTTTTTTCTGCACAAGGGAGTGGCTCTACTCTTAAGCCTATCAAGGGTTTTAGATCACTTCCTTTCTCTTTGTATGTAACATACTATATATTGTTAATTAATACGTTGAATATCACATTGTATGTACACTGAGAAGAAACAAGTAAATGAAATGAAATGAAATGAAACTCCGAAACACTTCAACTCAAAAAACACATCTACTCACAATCAACTTACATATCATACGCTGAATATATCTCATGACGCTACCGGAGACAGTAACAAAAGCGATCTATATTTAGAACAAGGCCGGTTCATTCTATTCTGCAGTAACAGTTCATTCTATTCATTAAAGTTCGGCAGTAACAGTTCATTCTATTCATTAAAGTTCGGCAGTAACAGTTCATTCTATTCATTAAAGTTCCGCAGTAACAGTTCATTCTATTCATTAAAGTTCATGTAACAGTTCATTCTATTCATTAAAGTTCCGCAGTAACAGTTCATTCTATTCATTAAAGTTCCGCAGTAACAGTTCATTCTATTCATTAAAGTTCCGCAGTAACAGTTCATTCTATTCATTAAAGTTCCGCAGTAACAGTTCATTCTATTCATTAAAGTTCGCATGTAACAGTTCATTCTATTCATTAAAGTTCGGCAGTAACAGTTCATTCTATTCATTAAAGTTCGGCAGTAACAGTTCATTCTATTCATTAAAGTTCGGCAGTAACAGTTCATTCTATTCATTAAAGTTCCGCAGTAACAGTTCATTCTATTCATTAAAGTTCCGCAGTAACAGTTCATTCTATTCATTAAAGTTCCAGTAACAGTTCATTCTATTCATTAAAGTTCCGCAGTAACAGTTCATTCTATTCATTAAAGTTCCGCAGTAACAGTTCATTCTATTCATTAAAGTTCGGCGGTAACAGTTCATTCTATTCATTAAAGTTCCGCAGTAACAGTTCATTCTATTCATTAAAGTTCCAATAACAGTTCATTCTATTCATTAAAGTTCGGCAGTAACAGTTCATTCTATTCATTAAAGTTCCGCAGTAACAGTTCATTCTATTCATTAAAGTTCCGCAGTAACAGTTCATTCTATTCATTAAAGTTCCGCAGTAACAGTTCATTCTATTCATTAAAGTTCGGCAGTAACAGTTCATTCTATTCATTAAAGTTCACAGTAACAGTTCATTCTATTCATTAAAGTTCCGCAGTAACAGTTCATTCTATTCATTAAAGTTCCGCAGTAACAGTTCATTCTATTCATTAAAGTTCGGCAGTAACAGTTCATTCTATTCATTAAAGTTCGGCAGTAACAGTTCATTCTATTCATTAAAGTTCCGCAGTAACAGTTCATTCTATTAATTAAAGTTCCGCAGTAACAGTTCATTCTATTCATTAAAGTTCCGCAGTAACAGTTCATTCTATTCATTAAAGTTCGGCAGTAACAGTTCATTCTATTCATTAAAGTTCCGCAGTAACAGTTCATTCTATTCATTAAAGTTCCGCAGTAACAGTTCATTCTATTCATTAAAGTTCCGCAGTAACAGTTCATTCTATTCATTAAAGTTCCGCAGTAACAGTTCATTCTATTCATTAAAGTTCGGCAGTAACAGTTCATTCTATTCATTAAAGTTCGGCAGTAACAGTTCATTCTATTCATTAAAGTTCCGCAGTAACAGTTCATTCTATTCATTAAAGTTCCGCAGTAACAGTTCATTCTATTCATTAAAGTTCCGCAGTAACAGTTCATTCTATTCATTAAAGTTCGGCAGTAACAGTTCATTCTATTCATTAAAGTTCCGCAGTAACAGTTCATTCTATTCATTAAAGTTCCGTGATAACAGTTCATTCTATTCATTAAAGTTCGGCAGTAACAGTTCATTCTATTCATTAACAGTTCATTCTATTCATTAAAGTTCCGCAGTAACAGTTCATTCTATTCATTAAAGTTCGGCAGTAACAGTTCATTCTATTCATTAAAGTTCCGCAGTAACAGTTCATTCTATTCATTAAAGTTCCGCAGTAACAGTTCATGCCTATGCCCAGGCTGAAATTTGGCCCAGTAAGCACCGCACCCACAGACAGTCACTTGAGTATTTTTGGTTGCATTGCCAATTGTTCACACATGTGTATAAGGGTGCTGGAGATAGTGGCAAAGTCAAACACACTTGTGTATGTCTTACAAGTTATATGCAGAGTCACACAGAGCTGTGTATGTACTGCATAAGTTACAGTCGAGTGGTTTTGATTTGACCTCCTACCAGAGCCACATGTCCTTGCATTTATTTGAGTTCACTGCACAAAGTCAATGGGTTGGAAGTGACATACAAATTTTGAGTGTCTTTGATTGTTAAACCTGTACAAGGGTTAAAGTTCCGCAGTAACAGTTCATTCTATTCATTAAAGTTCTGCAGTAACAGTTCATTCTATTCATTAAAGTTCCGCAGTAACAGCAGTAACAGTTCATTCTATTCATTAAAGTTCCGCAGTAACAGTTCATTCTATTCATTAAAGTTCCGCAGTAACAGTTCAATCGAAGTTCATATCAAGCGTCAGCTTTGATGGTTGTTTGGATTTGGAAGCAAGTTCTCCAGCGGCGAAGTCACAGTCTCTTTGTTACAATTCCTCTACTTTACATTATACGTAAATTTGAGTTAATTTTGTAGAATGCTGGTATGGTAATCAAGAAGGACGTTCTGATACCACTGTAGTCAATTTGGTTTTATCAATTTGTATACTACACTTTCCCTTGTGGATTATTTGGTGATGCAAGTAAGTTTAAGATAAACCATTGATCATAAATGACTTCATCATCAGTGACCATTAACCCAGACTTTTTGAATTCTCATTCATTTGTTAACAGAACAAAATGGCTACCAGTGCTGGAGAATTAGGAGCCTTGCAGAAGATAATCCGGTATCATCTTGAGTGTGGCATATGCCATGACCGATACAAGCAACCCAAAATACTCAATTGTTCTGATAATTTCTGTGAGACCTGTTTACATGAATACTGGGACATCACCTGCAGACGCACTCCAACAATTCCTTGTCCTGTTTGTCGTGAGGAGATTATCATTCCATCGACAGGCATTCAGGGTCTCAAAACCAATTTTCACTTGATTGGAATCGTAGATGAGGTATCACTACAAGAGAAGGTTGCCTGGTCAGGTAACTCCAAGCCACTGTGTGAGTTATGTGATGGAGGCAATGAGGCTCTTCATCGATGTCTTGACTGTGCCCAAAATATCTGCTCTAACTGCAAAAAGATACATCTGCGAAGTAAAGCAACATCCAACCACAATGTAGCTACACTGGATGACATACGTAAGGGTAAGGCAACAGTGAAAAGAGCAGAACAGGCTTCTACATGTCACAAACACAATGGAGGGATCAATCTATTCTACTGTGAGCCATGTCAAGTCTTGATCTGTCAAGCCTGTACCGTTTTGGATCATTGTAAACCTGAGCATCAGTGCATTGACATTGCAGAAGCTTCTCTGAAATACAAGAAGGCTATGAAAGATATCTTGCCAGTTTGCCTCACAGAAATAAAGGAACTGGAAGAATCTTTGGCGGTTTTATCTCAAGCTAAGCAAGAATTCAGAGACAAAGTCATAACAACCGTGAAAGAGGTGAAGGAGACAGCAGATCAGATCAGAGCAAAGGTTACAGCTGAGGAGAATAAGATGATTGATGCCATCAAGACCCTTGAACAGGATCGTATGGTAGACTTTGATGAGCATGAGAAAGCAGTGGGTATGATGCTACAAAGGAAACAACATTCTCTGGACACGGCCAATGATGTTACAAATACAGCAACAGACAGTGACTTCCTGTCACTGTATCCCATCATCAGTAATGACCTGAGATCACTGACCAGTCACTGCCCTCCTCTGATTGATGTCAGACTTTCATATCTGCGGATCAATCAGAGTAAGACGGTTAGTGATATCAGTCTGGGTGAGCTGGAGCTGGAAGACAGCAAGTGGGAGCTAAGTCATGAGTTTGGCAGGGAGGGAAGTGAATGTGGAGAATTCAATGAGGCTATTGGCATTGCTGCTCATCAACATGATCAGCTTGCTGTGATAGACATTGGCAACAGACGAGTAGTAATCTACAGCAGTACAGGCCAACACCATAGAACCATTGACATGGAAGCAGGTAAGTGTGTCACACACTACTATACATACACAATGTGGTTTTGACAACTGCAGACATTCAGTACAAAAAGTGTACAACAAAATATTGAACATATTTAAAAGTGATGCTAATTTCACCCACTAAAAAAGTAACACAAGTATTCTAGTTAATGAATATACTTCAAGAAAAAATAATTATTGTATTAAATTTATGAAGAACTTTACATGATACAGGTAATCAGAATGTTTGCATTAATGAATAAAATAAAACAATTTCAATAGTAATTCTTTAAAATGTTTGTTATGTGTGTATAACTTTATGAGAACAAATGTATTTTGTTTAAGGTCATGCATCAGTAACAACATGTATTATTAACAGTGCATTGCATTGCATTGTTCACAGTTCATATTACAGAATATAATTCATTTCTACAAAATGAGGCTTTATAATGGATGGTGTGATGTGGCATCAGGCTTTATAATGGATGGTGTGATATGTGGCATGAGGCTTTATAATGGATGGTGTGATATGTGGCATGAGGCTTTATAATGGATGGTGTGATATATGTGGCATGAGGCTTTATAATGGATGGTGTGATATGTGGCATGAGGCTTTATAATGGATGGTGTGATATGTGGCATGAGGCTTTATAATGGATGGTGTGATATGTGGCATCAGGCTTTATAATGGATGGTGTGATATGTGGCATCAGGCTTTATAATGGATGGTGTGATATGTGGCATCAGGCTTTATAATGGATGGTGTGATATGTGGCATGAGGCTTTATAATGGATGGTGTGATATGTGGCATCATTTAAATGTATTCACTAAAAATAAACAAATATATAATAAACAAAAATATGCATTAATAGAAATGTATCATACATTATTTGATATTTGACATTTATGATGCAGTTTTCCCTTTATAATGTTTACTTTTTATACTTATTTTTCCTTTAGCTCCACGAAAAATTGCAAGCATCCACAATCACTTAGTGGTAACAGATGAGACCAACCATGTCAATATGTACAATGAGGATGGTACGGTGTCATTTCAGTTCACCACCCTGCCACTGAATGAGGTTGGTAAGACAGATGTGGAGATCAGAGGTGTTACAGCCAAGAAGGATGGTAACATCCTAGTAGGCGATGTAGAGAGAATGGTAGTGACTGAGCACAGGTCCACTGACGGTGAAAAAATAAACATCATGCCAGTCACTACACGACCCTCCTTCTTGGCTGTAGACAACAGTGGCAGAGTGGTGATCAGTGGTGGAAAGCAACAACAAGTGGCTGTCATTGATGACAGTGGGTCTACATTATTCACCATTACGCCAACCATTGATGGTCAGAAAGTCAAATACTGCGGAAGTGTATGCTGTGACACATCAGGTTTATACATTGTAATGTTCAATGATGCTCACAATGATTCTGACAATGATTCTGACAATGATTCTGACACTGGTCATATTCACCACTATGATCCCAATGGGAGATTTATCAGCTGCATTGCTAAGGGTCTGTATGAACCACGTGGAATCACATTCACATCAGATGGGAAACAGTTGGCTGTAGCTGACTACTTCTCAGTCAAGATATATCACATTGTATGATACCATCCAACTTGATGATGTTGAATGGCAATCTCTCTTGCTCGTCATGGTACAATTTTACATACATGTACTTCAGTCCTCCCAAAGAGCATGAAGCCAAAACAATACAACAAATTGAAAATAAGAATTCCAGACTTGCAGCCTCACCCTCTTTTTAAAAACTTGTATTTGGGATTTAAAATTGTGTTAATACATTGATTTGTTTGCATTTCCTTTTGCAAAAATTAAATATAATATAATTGATGACCATAACATAAGGGGGATACATACTACTGGTTGTGTAGATCAAAACACACACTGAGGAAAATAACAACTCCTGTGTATCATGTGTATTGACCAGTGTCAGAAATTGATAAATACTCAACTTAAAATTACTCTTTTCTCAATATGTTTGGCCACAATTGAGTTGAAACTTTCTTAAGTTGATTTCTATAATTTACTTGATCTTCATGTATTATGAATGTAACACAAAATCTGCTTTTGTGAATTTTGGCTTTAAATACATGAAATATGAGTAGTAATACAGCATTATTTATAGCGAAGCCAAATGGGAGGCGAGCAGGGGGAGGCCGCCACCCCCTGGCAGCAAGGGAGAGGCCGGCCAACCCCCCCCCCCCACTTGTTGGCAAAATAACGTCGGTAAATTCACAAACTTGTTGGTATTTGTGAAAATACTTGTCCGTTAAACAGTGGCAACATAGGCTTGGAAAAATTTGATGTTGCCCAGGTCACCCAAGGTACTACTTCTTGCATTGTGCAATTTTATTGTTTTTTTTCTAGTTCTCCTCCGTGAATGTGCCTTGTCTAAATATTTGGTACTTCCTTTTATTTCTTACGTAATTTTCAGTGTTTTGTAAATTACTCTCCCCCCACCCCTGATTTAAAGTGTTTTTCTAGAAGTGCAAATTTATTGTTTGTTAAATGTTATATGTAGGTTTTAATGATAATCATTGTAACATTCATGGAAGTTGGCCTTTTGGCCAAAAGAATAAAACGAACATAAATAGAAAATGTAATAAAAGACAAGAAAAATTGTACATAAAGTGTTATTTTAAACAGTGTTTTATTTATTTATTTATTTTTTTTGGGGGGAGGGGAAATAACCTGTACCAGGGAATATACATGCAGTAAGTGCAAAAATATAATAGGCACACTTACACCCCCCCCCCCCCACCTTGCTTACTAAAATTTCATGTTATAAAAATACAAAGTTCATGATACGGATACAAAATTTTAAATACAATTTTCAATATTTTCTTGTTAACGAAACACTGTAAGAGTTGAAACTTTGACAAGTAATCTTTTATCTTTTTTCGCATAAAGTGAGAGTGAGAGAGAGAACATAAAGTGAGAGAGCAGAATGGTAGTTTACCAATGGTATATTTTGTAATAAATAAAGAATTAGCTGTTGTAAACTGTTTACCAACCATAAGGATCTGTAGTATCAATGTAATAATGGTAGTTTACCGATGGTATATTTTGTAATAAATAAAGAATTAGCTGTTGTAAACTGTTTACCAACCATAAGGATCTGTAGTATCAATGTTATAATGGTAGTTTACCGATGGTATATTTTGTAATAAATAAAGAATTATGTTGTAAACTGTTTACCAACCATCTGTAGTATCAATGTAATTATGGTAGTTTACCAATGGTATACACATAGTTTGTAACAAAGAATTAGCTGTTGTAAACTCAGTGCTTACCAACCATTAGATCTGCTACGTAGTATCAATGTAATTTAATGGTAGTTACCTTCAAGAAACACCCTGCTACATGTATATAGGGTCATTAACCTTTGACCTTTAACTACCAATGTTGTATGTTGACTTTGTTCATGCTTTATAAAGGAATTGTACAAATAACGCTCAAATTTCAATTGCTTTGTATTATATTATGCTCATATTAAAATAATTTCTTGTATTGTCAATTTAACCCTCGTACTCTACCTGCACTTTAATGGGAAGTTGCTATAGAGGTCAAAACCAGTCAACTGCCCGTTTTGACTGTTGAACCAAATGTGCACACAGGGGCATTTTGACTGGTTTTTACTGTCATTTTGACCACCCTGAACAATACCAGACAATGCTTTTTACCAGTCAAAAACGGTTGACTTATTTTGACCTGTAAATGTACTTAACACACGTAAGGTTTGACAGTGTTCGACTTTTAAGGGACCTAGATATACCTTGGCAAGTATCAACATTTTGACTGTTTTTGAACCTTGTCCGGTAGTGGTAGGAGGGTTAAATTGATGAGTAATTGTGGAATTATTTTTGTCCTAAGTCAGTCTGTCACAAACAGTGTGATGACCACACATTCATAATTTCAACTGTGACTTAAGGGACTGAGTCTATTCCAAGATTGATAAATATGTATGAGTCAACAGATCTTAGTGTATTTAACAATATATTACACTCATGAATATTCATATTTCACCTTGTTCATGCGTCAAACACTTGTTCATGCGTTGATATGCTGCCAGTTTGCCTTATTAATTATATACGGTGTATTCTACAAAATGTTCAAAGAGTCTGAATTTTGTTAATGAATGCAAACCCATTTCATCAACCTATGAATGCAAACCCATTTCATCAACCTATGAATGCAAATCAGTTGAAATTCAGGTTACAATAAAATGTGTAAATTCAACTTTTTTTGCTAAAATACATGTAATGTTATGAATGCAAGTTCTTTGTCCTTGTCTGTCCTTTGATATCTAATACAAATGTAGTTGCATAATACACAAGTCCAATAGGAATAGACAGGGCTGCAGCCAATTGGAGGTGGATTGTGTAACACCCCTCCCCCCCCCCATCAAGCAAAAATTGAAATTAACTTTCATAATTTAATCAAAAATAATGCAAGCTACATGTACAATAACATACACATCTGTATTTTATAATCCTCATCAGGTGCCCCCCCCCCACCCTCCTCAGGGGGAGGAAGATTCACCCTCGCCCTTTAAGCCAGACGTGTGTGACTGTACATGTTTATGGTGTCAACCCAGGATTTATATAACAAAAGGGAACAATGGGTCTTCAATCGGCGGTTCATGTTTGAAAATGTCCTCTGTTGTAAATCGTGTACAAATCAAATGGGATATGTGTAAAAGTCCAACAACAAAGGGAAAAATAGGAGGTCCAATAACTCTGTCTGCCATGGTGAATATAGAACTCTCCATTGACATCCAAAATTCCAAGAACTTTCCTGGAGTAACATGACTAAATTGATTAATTTCATGACTATTATTAATCAATGAATGTAGTTTGAGACCATACAAATGATATATCAAACCACAAGATTACTTCTACAATTCAATCAACTGAACTATGAACTTATGTATAGAAGTAAAATGAATCTTTTTCACCCAAGGGTTGGTAGAATATTGTTTCCATTGGGATGATAGTATAGTTGACATCAACCCTGTGATCTGTACTTTGACATCAGCCACATCATACAATCCCTTACAGGGCTTGCGCTAACTTTTTTTCCTGACTAGACCACCGGGCTAGTCAGATGTATTTTTGACTAGCCCTCACAAATTTTCAATAGCCCGACCATTTACACCACACGGGAAACTGACAGGGTAAAGGGACGATTTCGTTCAAAAATTTTGCATAGCAAAACTGCGATGCAAAAACTGAATTTGCATAGCAAAATATTTTTTTTGTATAGCAATCTGTGAATTTTGTATAGCAAATTTAAAAATGCTTAAAATTACAGTATGTAGTGTGCATAGGGAGTGTCGTGGCCGAGCGGTCTAGCGCACCGAACTCAAGTTCTGGTGTTGCCAGCAGCAGGGTGTGGGTTCGAGCCCCGGTCGTGACACTTGTGTCCTTGAGCAAGGTACTTAACCATAATTGCTTCGTCCTTCGGATGGGACGTAAAGCCGTAGGTCCCGTGTGTTGTATAATGCACGTAAAGTGGATTGTCGTGCGGTCTAGCGCACTGAACTCAAGTTCTGGTGTTGCCAGCAGCAGAGTGTGGGTTCGAGCCTGGCCGTGACACCTGTGTCCTTGAGCAAGACACTTAACCATAATTGCTTCTCTCCACCCAGGGGTTAAATGGGTACCTGTGAAGGCAGAGATGGTTTGCTCTCTATGCGCTAGAAATGGCAGCAATTGAGCTGTATATTCCCCAGGGAGCTGAGATGGTTTCAGGAATGATTTATGAGCCTTATGAGCCTTATGAGCAGGGATAATAATATAATGCGCCTTGAGCGCCACTTAGTTGGTGGATACGTGCGCTATATAAATCTATACATTATTATTATTATTATAGGTAAAGGTGTTTTTTTTTTAAGGCTTTACTGTCGTTTGGTTCATAATATGAATGTCCAAATTTTACCAGAAATAATCATTTTTAGTGTCCGGAAATTGAGCCACAGTTGGTAAAAAAAACTCACGTGTAACCGTTATTTCGCCAAATTGCAATCATTCATGAAAGTTAGTCCTCCGTCCATTTTCTTGTTTTGTTTACATTATTATCGATCGCTAAAACAGAGGCAATATCACGAAAACAAATTACCGACTGCGACATGTTCGGGTGCCAGTGCTTTTCAAAGTGAATTTCGCAGTGTAACGTTACTTTGTGGTATGATCAAGCTTGATTTTGATTATTAAAAATTCGTCAGGAAAATGAGTGGTTGATGAAAACGCAATCATATTGTGTGCGAAATGATTCTAAATCTCACCACTACATATATAAATGAATGCTCATTTTGTTAATTTTCAAAACTTTTATTATAAAGCGGTTACGGTAACGTTTCTAGAGTTTGTTGAATACGGCCGTAGTGATCGTATGAAAGCACACATGTCAACTGAACACGGTACTATTGTGTATAGGGGGTGGCTCAATTGCTCAATGTTCCAACCCCCAAACTCAGGAGAAGAAAAAATAAACACGTGCGAAGCTAAACAAAAACTGGGCGGTTGTTGCGTGTTTTCCATTTCGGGAATTTCGCTCGTAGTTAATTCATCAGCAGAAAAATAATGCATGCACATAGAATTTTAGGCATTGCGGAAAAAACCTTTACGGATTGCTGGAAAATAAAGTTGTGTTTACTGTTGCATCAACACCGCTAAGGCCGGGCGTGAAGTCATCGTTGAACCATGGAGGAAGAAAGATCTCTTTCTTCCTCCATGGTTGAACACGGGTAGGTACATCGCATGGACGTACCCCCGGCGTGGTCTGGAAACACGGAAACGAACCCAGTCGGGACGGATAGCTCGATATTTTTTGGTCGGAAATATACTTGTAAACGTTATTTCGGAAAAGGTTTGTGAATATGATTTCAAAAATGTTTATAAATCTGTCGAATTGTATCGCAAAATCTGCGATGCATTGTTTGAAATTCCATCGCAGATTGCCCAAATTACATCGCATTTTGCGATGCGATACAGGGGAAATCGTTCACTGTAAATTTAAAAAGATGAGTCATCTGATTCGTCTTCATCCAGGCCACGTCGGAGTTATATCTGTGTTTCTCCTCCTCTGATTCATCTGATTCGCATGCGTCATGCATGGTGCGGTTCCGGGCAATCGAAACACGCAATCACGTAAAGAGCGCCGGGTACCATTGATTCAGTGATCGTGGAGCTAGCTGCTGTGTGTGTGCATGTCGTATGTACGTGTACTGTAACGTCGTTTGTATGCCCATGCATACACGCCGTGCTCCGCTCTCGACATGCTCGATGTTGTAGGTCATTAACGTCCAGCCAAAAACATGAGTCAGTAATGAGTAACGACTGACAAAATTAACGACAATTAACACTCCAACGTTCAAGTTTATTTTTGTTTTATTTACATATTAAAAATCAAATATCACATAACAGCTAGAAAATTACAAAGGTAAGTTGTTAATTTTTGACTAGCCCGGCCGGGCTACCCAGAAGCAAGTTTGACTAGCCCGCGGCACTCTTGACTAGTGTTTGCACGCCGGGCTAGTGTCTAAATCGAGCCCTGCCTTATAAAAATCCACTATAGTTTTACTGAAGTAGGCCTATGTAAAGTTTTACTATAATAACTGTAGTAAAAATATAGTTTGCTTCCTATATTGGAGTAAATTTGAAGTAAAAATGAAGTAAAACTTCACATGTTTTACTTCAATAATACTGGAATTAAACTGTAGTATTTTAGTAAAACTGTAGTGGATTTTTTAAGGGATTTGAAAATGATTATTTGCAGTGTAAGTTTGAATATCCTGATGGTAGCTTATTTCTTTGTGAGTGATTCTGTGCAACACATGTACAATTGTACATGTAGATTACCATTTCCTCTTGTTAGCTACTTTATATAAGGAAATGATTTGGGCTTGGTTTGGTTTATTTGCTCATTCAACATCACAATCAAGTACAGTATAATCAATAGAAACAAAATGTCAAGACAGAAACCAAAAGTGGTTGATAAACCAGGATATAAAACCCATAAATCTACACAGGATTATTCCCAATGGGGTCCTTGAAAAAAAGATTGGATCTAAAGACAATAGAAATGGCATTAAACAATTACAACCAGATAAAACCAATAAATAATTTGCCTATAACTACCATTTTGCAAAATATTTAAACATGAAACTTAATATTTCAGAGATCAGACAAGGGCAAGAAATGGAAAGTTAGACACCCACATATACTCTTAAAGATAGTAACAGGAGGGATACAAAAATCACCATGATGGCACAAGAAAAAACAAAAACAAGATTGCACTGGAACTCTTATGGACGGGTATCCATGTGTGCGGTCATCAATCCCAACACTGTCCATGGGTTCGACAACGTAAAAATTACAGCAGAGGCAGAATTCTTGCAATAACCACCATTAGATGTTTTAATTTAAATATATCCTTTTAAATCAACTGTACAACATAAAGTACAATGTATATAAGTCAAGTAAAGGCCGACGACTCAGTAAGACACCACACGCACCATGAATACAGCACACCCAGACGCGCATACAACCGTTCTTTATACCCATCAGGTGTTTTGGTGTTACAGAATGTATAAGGAATGTTACAGGTGTATAATGAATTCAAATTAGAGCTTTCTCAAGCATTGATAAGTTTTTTAGAATTTTAAAAAAATTAAAAAATTGACAAAATCTTTCTACAATACGCATAAAAATAAAATGTATACAACAGTAATTAAGCTAGCATTTGTGTATGTAACATTGAACCTATTCAGCCTGGCCTTAACTTTAAACCAGGAACTACATAATGTACAATTATGTACCTTTCAGACTTTCATCTGTAATTACATGTATGTACAGTTGTTCCTGGTACCCGTCATTGAGATGGTCATGTGTGCCCTACCCAGTTTACTGGATACCAATGAACTCTCCATGTCACATGATCTGGAAGTTTACACAAGGAAATTAACATCAATTGTTCACAATTTGAGCCAAAACCCTGTGCCACTATTGACGTGTTGAAGATGTTACCAAATTTAATTCCGCTTAATGTTATATAATTTTTATTCATGTTCTGAAAAGTCTACTGCATCTTGTAAGGTAAGTGTTTATAAACCACCAGACAGCATTTACATGTATAATTGAATAATTTGAATAAAAAGTTCTCAAACTTGTATACTTCTGGGGATAGCAATTCAAATGTACATTACGCATACATCATGTACAGTGTGCATGCATTTATACTACAACTTGTTGTTTGGACAGCGGGACTGCATCACTGAATTATAATATTTGAACATAGAGGTAACACAAACAAACTATTAACTGTAACTTTGTGGGAAAGCCTAGGGCAGAAACCACAGTGTTTGTTAATAACATACATCTGAGATTTCTCCAAATATTCTCCATTACAATTAAACAGATTTCTTCTTCTTTTATAGCCAGAATACCATTGAATCAAAGTGAACTGAATAATTGGAATTAGAATCAATGATTGGGTTTAAAGCTACGGAACTGATTGCAAAATTACAGAAATTGATTTCTAAATAAATTACTTGATGTGAAGTTTGTATTTAAAGTTGATGATGGTATCAAACAACACATACAATCTTTCTTTCTGAGGTGCTATCATTTTAAAGAATACCGTAGTCAAACATTATTCCACAATAATTTAAGAATTTTCATAATAAGTAAGAGTTTTTTTTTTTATAATAAGTATATGTTAAGATGAATGAAAGGTTTGTGTCCACCCATTATAATTATAATTTGCTTGTAATCAATTGCGCTATTTTCTTGGCTTGTAAATAAAACAATAATATGAAATTTAACAGGTACACGTGTAAGTTGTTATACATGTATATACATCTTTATTCAAATGAAGTAAGCCACAGTAGAATGACAGTTCACCTATGGTATACTTTCCCTTTAAATCGAGACCACTATTTATTTATAAGCAATATTGGAATGGATGTTGGATACCATCTTTGTACATTTGGGTTCATTTTATAGAATACCTGTAGGGTAATCCAGAAGGTGTATGTTCTCATCCCACTGTATGTAGTCAATTTGTTTTGTTTAAGAAAATAATAACTTACACCAATTCTCTTCCCTTGTGGATTATTTGGTTATTCGAGATAAACCATTGATCATAAATGACCACTAACCCAGTCTTTTTGAATTCTCTTTCATTTGTTAACAGAACAAAATGGCTACCAGTACTGGAGAATTAGGAGCATTGCAGAAGATAAGCCGGTATCATCTTGAGTGTGGCATATGCCATGACCGATACAAGCATGCCAAAATACTGGATTGTTCTCATAGTTTCTGTGAGACCTGTTTAGATGAATACTGGGACACCACCTGCGGACACACCCCAACAATTCCTTGTCCTGTTTGTCGTCAGGAGATTCTCATTCCATTGACAGGCATTCAGGGACTCAAAACCAATTTTCACTTGATTGGCATCGTAGATGAGGTATCACTACTAGAGAAGGTTGCCTGTTCAGGTAACTCCAAGCCACTCTGTGAGTTATGTGATGAGGGCAATGAGGCTCTTCATCGATGTCTTGACTGTGCCCAAAATATTTGCTCTAACTGCAAAAAGATACATCTACGAAGCATTTCATCATCCAAACACAATGTTGCTACACTGGATGACATACGTAAGGGTAAGGCAACAGTGAAAAGACCAGAAGAGGCTTCTACATGTCACAAACACAAGGGAGAGATCAATCGATTCTACTGTGAGACATGTCAAGTCTTGATCTGTCGAGATTGTACCATTGTGGACCATCGTCACCCTAGGCATCCATACATTGACATTGCAGCAGCTTCTCTGAAATACAAGAAGGCTATGAAGGATATCTTGCCAGTTTGCCTCACCGAAATAAAAGATCTGGAAGAATCTTTGGCTGCTTCATCTCAAGCTAAGCAAGAATTCAGAGAAAAAGTCATAACAACCATGAAAGAGGTGAAGGAGACAGCAGATCAGATCAGATCAGAGCAAAGGTTTCAGCTGAGGAGAATAAGATGATTGATGCCATCAAGAGCCTTGAACAGGATCGTATGGCAGCATTTGATGAGCATGAGAAAGCAGTGGGTATGATGCTACAAAAGAAAGAACATTATCTGGACACAGCCAATGATGTTACAAATACAGCAACAAACAGTGACTTCCTGTCACTGTATCCCATCATCAGTAATGACTTGAGATCACTGACCAGTCACCGCCCTCCTCTGATTGATGGCAGACTTTCATATCTGCGGATCAATCACAGTAAGAGGGTTGGTGATATCAGTCTGGGTGAGCTGGAGCTGGAAGACAGCAAGTGGGAGCTAAGCTGTGAGTTTGGCAAGATCGCTGCTCATCAACATGATCAGCTTGCTGTGACAGACCTTAACATCAGACGAGTAGTAATCTACAGCAGTACAGGCCAACTCCATAGAACCATTAACATGAAAGGAGGTAAGTGTGTCACACACTACTCTACATAACCAATGTGGTTTTGACAACTGCAGACATTCAGTACAAAAAGTGTACAACAAAATATTGAACATATTTAAAAGTGATGCTAAATTCACCCACTTAAAGTAACACAAGTCAATGAATAATAGAAATGTATCATGCATTATTTGATATTTATGATGCAGTTTTCCCTTTATAATATAATGTTTACTTATTTTTCCTTTAGGTCCACAAAAAATTGCAAGTATCCACAATCACTTTGTGGTAACAGATGAGTCCAACCACGTCAAGATGTACAATGAGGATGGTAGAGTGTCATTTCAGTTCACTACCCTGCCACTGAATGAGGTCGATAAGACAGATGTGGATATCAGAAGTGTTACAGCCAAGAAGGATGGTAACATCCTTGTAGGCGATGTAAAGAGAATGGTAATGACTGAGCACAGGTCCACTGACGGTGGATTAATAAGCATCATGCCAGTCAGTACAAGACCCTCCTTCTTGGCTGTAGACAACAGTGGCAGAGTGGTGGTCAGTGGTGGGCATCAACAACACGTGACTGTCATTGATGACAATGGGTCTACACTATTCATCATAACACCAACCATTGATGGTGAGCAAGTCAAATACTGCATGGGTGTATGCTGTGACACATCAGGTTTATACATTGCAATGTTCAATGACCCTGACAATGATCCTGACACTGGTCATATTCACCACTATGATCCCAATGGTAGATTTATCAGCTGCATTGCTAAGGGTATGTATGCACCACACGGAATCACATTCACATCAGATGGGAAACTAGCTGTAGCTGACTTTTACTCAGTCAAAATATATCACACTGTATGATATTATCCAACTTGATGATGTTGAATGGCAATCTCTCTTGCTAGTCATGGTACAATTTTACATACATGTAGTTCAGTTCAAGATATTATAACACAAACACCCTCCCAAAGAACATGAAGCCAAAACAAAACAACAAATTGAAAATAATAATTCCAGGCTTGCAGCGCCTCACCCTCTTTGAAAACTTGTATTTGGGATTTAAAAGTGTGTTAATACATTGATTTGTTTGCATTTCCTTTTGCAAAAATTAAATATAATATAATTGATGACCATAACAGAAGGGGACAGGGGATACATAGATACTACTGGTTGTGTAAATCAAAATACACACTGAGGAAAATAACAACTCCTGTGTATCATGTGTATTGACCAGTGTCAGAAATTGATAAATAATCAACTTAAAATTACTCTTTTCTCAAAATGTTTGGACACAATTGAGTTGAAACTTTCACAAGTTGATTTCTATACTTGACTTGATCTTCATGTATTATGAATGTGACACAAAATCTCCTTTTGTGAATTTTGGCTTTAAATACATGAAATATGCATAGTAATACAGCTTTATAGCGAAGCCAAAGGGGGTGGTAAGGGGGAGGCCACCCCCCTTCTCCCCGTACTTGTTGGAACAATAGTGTTTGTCGGTAAATTCACAAACTTGTTGGTATTTGTGAAAATACTTTCACAAGTTGATTTCTATACTTTACTTGATCTTCATGTATTATGAATGCAACAGAAAATCTCTTTGTAATAAAGTGTGATTTGGGGCTTTAATGTTACATGATATAATGTACATTATACAGTGTACAGTAGGTATGTATATTATATACTTCTGTCTAGAGACCAATGGTGATGTTGGGATACAGTGATATTGGCCCAGTGACCAGGGGAAATAAGGGAGGACATCTTTAATGGTGGTCTTGAGATTAAAGTGATATTGACCCAGTGACCATGGGAAATAAGGGAGGACATCTTTAATGGTGGTCTTGAGATTAATGTGATATTGGCCCAGTGACCAGGGGAAATAAGGGAGGGCATCTTTAATGGTGGTCTTGAGATTAAAGTGATATTGACCCAGTGACCAGGGGAAATAAGGGAGGACATCTTTAATGGTGGTGTTGAGATTAAAGTGATATTGACCCAGTGACCATGGGAAATAAGGGAGGACATCTTTAATGGTGGTGTTGAGATACAGTGATATTGACCCAGTGACCAGGGGAAATAAGGGAGGACATCTTTAATGGTGGTCTTGAGATTAAAGTGATATTGACCCAGTGACCAGGGGAAATAAGGGAGACCATCTTTAATGGTGGTCTTGAGATTAAAGTGATATTGACCCAGTGACCAGGGGAAATAAGGGAGGACATCTTTAATGGTGGTGTTGAGATACAGTGATATTGACCCATTGACCAGGGGAAATAAGGGAGGACATCTTTAATGGTGGTGTTGGGATACAGTGATATTGACCCAGTGACCAGGGGAAATAAGGGAGGACATATTTAATGGTGGTGTTGAGATTAAAGTGATATTGACCCAGTGACCAGGGGAAATGAGGGAGGGCATCTGTAATGGTGGTGTTGAGATACAGTGATATTGACCCAGTGACCAGGGGAAATAAGGGAGGACATCTTTAATGGTGGTGTTGAGATACAGTGATATTGACCCAGTGACCAGGGGAAATAAGGGAGGACATCTTTAATGGTGGTGTTGAAATACAGTGATATTGACCCAGTGGATTCAATCAAAATTAGGCATCAACCATGTTGAACTCAAGAGACCTTATTGTGGTATTACCACAAACCAACTCCAATTAGAACAGTTATTGTTATAAGTTTATGTGTATTTTAATACAACTTACAAACTCATCCTAACATGTTTATACAAAAAAAAAATAATAATAATTCATCAACCTATATTAAAGTTTAACTGCGTCACGCTGTTAATACAACTTACAAACTCATTCTGTTTTTGTTTGAATTGTGATGTTTCTTATTGTGTACACTATCCCTTGGTCTATCAAACCATGTTTTCGCAACCCTGACCAGAAACATGTTTAGAGTTTAGTCATTGGTTAAGTGTTTTCGCACGTTCGGTTATGCTGCGATGACTTCATTGCTCTGACCAATCATCAACTGAAATTTGTGATCGGTTTCAAGATGGCGGATTGTATAAAGTAACAAAAGTTTTGTTAATTATTTGTTAAAACATGATGGAATGATTGTTCGTATACAAAAGTATATCTTTCAAGTCTATTACTTGCACTCACAAATAAGTTCCATTTTGCCAAAATGTTAATTACACCATATATTTCGAGAAACATTGAGGATTGAACATGTCACAAACTGAAAACGAGTTTGTGGTTACGTTCTTGTCTTCACATAGCTATGCCGTCTTGTTTCTGGTCAAGAATGTGACATCAGAAACAAGTTTCTGTTCACGTTCGCCAAAGCACATCCCTCAGGCTAGTGGGCTAGTGACAACTTCGACCCTTGAATATAAAATACCTGGCAGTGTAGGGGTTTACAATTTGACAAAAGTCATTTTCGTTTTCAAATTAAATTCAGACAAAATAAAAAATCAACATACCTTTTCTTTTGTGATCTAAGTTGCTTCCATAATTCACACGGCTCAAGTTTATCCACAAACAGTTCCAGAAAATTTTGTCTATGTTCTCCACCCTGTAGAGCCACAAGAGATATAACATCTTATTTGTATCTATTCTATCAAATCTTTTGAGATCACATGTCTATGTTCTCCACCCTGTAGAGCCACAAGAGATATAACATCTAATTTGTATCTATTCTATCAAATCTTTTGAGATCACATTATTTTGTCTATGTTCTCCATCACCCTGCACAGCCACAAGACATATAACATCTAATTTGTATCTATTCTATCAAATCTTTTGAGATCACATTATTTTGTCTATGTCCTCCACCCTGTAGAGCCACAAAAGACATAATGTAACATCTAATTTGTGTCTATTCTATCAAATCTTATGAGATCACATTATTTTGTCCATTTTGTCCACCCTGTACGTAGAGCCACAAGAGATATAACATCTAATTGTATCTACTCTATAAAATCTTTTGAGATCACATTCAAGTCAGACTTTAATTGAATAATACACTGCCACCTGAAATCGCAGCTCTTTCAGTGAGTAAAACAACTGATAACAAGCAACTCCGCAAATCTTCAGTGCTTATTAGAAACGCAATATATTTGCAGTCTGCAAACCCATAGCTCTAGGTTTGCCGACTGAAAAAAAATTTCTGGACCAACCCTTGTTCTAGTATCTTTGATGCTTCATTTGCTGACTGAAAATTTATTCTGGACCAACCCTTGTTCTAGTATCTTTGATGCTTCATTTGCTGACTGAAAATTCATTCTGGATCAACCGTTGTTCTAGTATCTTTGATGCTTCATTTGCTGACAGAGGCACTAAATGCCAACTGAGAAAATTATTGAGAAGGTGTCAACCCCCCCCCCCCCCCCACGCCAACCCCCTCGCTACGGCCCTGCTTACCATTTAAGGAAATATACACCATTTTGGTAAAGACAACCGAGTATATTATTATCTAAAAACTTACTTTGTTGTAAGATGGTCATAGTTAAGTACAGAAAATTGTATTCAAGTATGTGTACGAGAACTACAACTATGTCTCCAAAGTGCCCCTACTGAACCAGTTACACTATACTGCTTGATTCTAATTAATGCATACAGACATCTCAACAAAATGTGTTTGGATTGTAATTTTAATTACATGTAAGTATGTATGGAAGGAAGGTTCACAATTAAGGGTTGTTAGTTGTATGCCTGGGGCATGCATTAATTTCATTGGGGCAGCTAGTTTAGCAATACCAGTTCCCTGGTGGGCAACCTCAACTTTTTTGTTAAATCAAATTAAAGTTTTAAATACCAGCTTAAACAGGTTATTTCCTCTTCCATCTTAATTATAAAGATCATTTTGTCCACTGATGTTTCCTGTTTGAGTCAGCTGGTAGGGTATGAATGTCTCTTTTCTTACCTTGTAATTAGATTAAGAAAAAAACGGCACGATGTTGTCTTGATAACATCTGTCAATCTCTCCTAGACACAGATGTAAGGTTTCTCCTGAATCATCGGTGTCTTTTCTCCTGAGAAAACCATGCCAATCCAAACATGAAAATAAAACATCTCATCTATGACAAATTATAAATGATTCAAAGGAGTAGAGTAAGGTCTGTGGTAGCAACATATGTAAACAATCTCCAATAGGAGTTGCAATATTGTTGGTTCTGAGAAGAACCGGTGACAAAGAACCAACAATTATTACAATTCCTAGTCTCCTAAGAGATTGTTTTCATGGTGCTACCACAAACCTTACTCCTATTATACTTCCATCATTCAAAGCTTTAAATCCTACTTATTCTAAGGAAATTATAACTTCCTTAGCCTATATTGGTAAGATCTTGTATCTTAAATTTTTTAAATGTCACAGACTATTAAAAGATATCTTGTTGCTTTGAAAAATCAGAATGGATTTCACCTACTTTGCAAGCTGGATAAATTATCATTCTTACTTCCCATTAATAAATGCCCATCTTGATTTCATTTTTAAAGTTAAGTAATCATAAACTCCCAATCATAAACTATCATAAACAAAACTAAAGTTATAGTTGCCAACATTTCAAAATTCCAATTTGTAATGAAACCGACCAAGACATAACAATTTGTATTACTATTAAAACTAAAATAACGGTCAAGATGACCAACTGCAAATAAATCAAACAAAAACCTACTACAAAAATGTACGTAAATCAATTTGTTCTTTCGTAATTCCTGAAAAAAATCGTAATAATTACGAAAAATTTGTAATAGTTGGCAGCTATGCAAAGTTTGAAAGGCACAAGTCTATTTTGGATATAATCCTCGTTTTGATTCTCATTGACTTGTGTATTAGAAAAACTAAAAATGGCTGCTGTATATCTTACCCATCGTAGATCACACTCTACAAGATGTAGTCTTCTAGACTCGCACCATACTCGCAAATCTGGAAAGACCTAGAGATCACGGAATTAATACGAAAGAAATTGAGCAAAATCTGGATTTAGAAATATATTATTTGTTCATAAATCTGTTTAACTTTCAGTTATTTCCATTTCTGAATGGCAGTGAATGTTTGGATTACTGTTCAGAGCCTCAGTTGAGCTGAAATTTCAACCTACAATGCTGATTCAAATTGTTGGAAATCTTACACATAATCAGTACCTCCCACGCCTCCTTCAAGAGCACTGTGCTTGTACTCTTTGCACACAATGTTTCATGTGAGCAAATTTACTCAATATAACATTGGGTGCAGGGAGGATAGCGTTTTATGTAATTTGAAGAAACCCTTTCATGGTAATAGCGCCATGTTTGATTGAGTGCCATGGTCGAGCGGTTTAGTGCATCAGATTTGTGTTCTGATGGCCGAGTCGTCAGAATGTGGGTTCGAATCCCAACTGCGACCATGGTGCTTGTGTCCTTGAGCAAGACACTTTACCATAATTGCTTATCTCCACCCAGGGGTAAATGGGTACCTGTGAGGACAGAGTTGGTTGTTGTGTTCGATTAGCCCTATATGCGTTGGTGGATACGTGCGCTATATAAGTTATTTTTATTATTATTATTATTATTATTATGTTTTTGATGTGGCAAAATTATTTATTTCGAACACTCATTGCCATCAGCGACCAGGCGTTTGAACTTCACACACACTTCAGACGCGTGCGTGAAGTTCAAACGCCCAGTCGCAGACAGCAATGAGTGTTCGAAATAAACAATTTTGCCCCATCAAAAACATGGCACTATTACCATGAAAGGGTTTATTCTCAACTCTTGCATATGAGAATGTACAGGGAGAACCATGGGAACTTCACAGGGTGTTCTCTATGTTTCGATTATTGCACTCTAATCATCATCAGGAGAATGAAGAGGTTTGGAGATATGCAGCTCTTTCTCTTACCTCCTTAACAAAGATTTCCCTTTCGGCATGAAAATCTTTAAATGTGGACGACACAAAGATTCGGACAGTCTTCCATCCTGACCTCTGGATGACCAACTTCTTGTTGCCCTTTGACCCCTTGTTGATAGTCTGGTCAACCTTATCCCAGGTCTGAAGGACGGAGTATTTGTAGTCACTTGAGCTTGAGGGAACGACGCCCATGGACTGGGAGGAGCCACATCCCATCGTGTGGCTTTGTTGATTAATCTAAAAACTAGTTTCAAAAAGACAAAATTACATCTAAAATACCATATAGGTTGATGAAATTCTTGCATCAGGTGATAAACAATTGATTTTTGCCCTACACCAATGTGTATAGCACTGCATACTCAGTGCTTTCCGAGTGTCTGTGAAAGAGAAAACTTCACAGGCAACTCAGGTGGGATTCGAACCCATGACCTACTGCTTCTAGTACAGACATCTTAACCTGGGTCTCGACCACCGAGCCATGCCTGTGCTTGCTCAAGCTTGCCCGAGCTTGACCGAGCTTATCCGAGCTTGACCGAGCTTGACTGAGCTTAAAATACCTTTAAAAAAACCTAACAATGATGTACATCTCGCTATAATTTTAAACAATTGCAAGATAACTGATCTGCCATGCCTTTCTGCATATTATATAAATTACTCTGTCTATCACTAGCATGGGGGTTGATTCCAAAGGGCAGGGGAGGGGGGACATGTCCCATCCAATATTAATGATGGGGAGGGGAGGATACAGTAAATTATTCAAAGTGCACAAGTCATTACTTTAATCAACTGTATTTTTGGAAGGTATGTCGAATTCAACTGCCACTTGTGCACAATGTCTAACGTTAACGTTAAGCATGTGTTTTTAGCAGAAGACAAAATGGCCAACATCACTTGATGTGCATGCATTCATTGCTCAAAATCACAAAGAATGTACAATACAACCATGAAAGCTCTTCCTCCATGATACAACTCCCACTTGTCTATCCAAATGTGATAAATATCACAGATTTTGATTTAGAATAATAGAAGGTGATTAGGACATACTTCAGTTATTAAGGAGAAAAAGTGTAATCACGACTCAAGTGATTGAACTTTGAAGTGAAACAATATTTTTTGAGATTTTTATTTATAAATTTCTTTTTTTCACAGGTGCCCAGAAAACCTGTAAACAAGGGCGCTTGCTTTTGTGAACCAGAAACACTACGTAAACCCCTACTCATCTACGATAAGTGTTCTGGGGGGTAGAATGTCGTATCTGGCCGCCACTATTTTTCATTAAATATAACCAATAATGTAATCTTACCTACCTGGTAAGGTGGAGAACATATGGATGATGATGGACATATAGGCCTACTTCAAATTATTCCAGGATATTTATTTCATGAAAAATCGGGCATTTTTGGTATACGATGACTTACTCAGTCATGTCAGTCTGATCTTGTAAACTCTACAATTAGTGACCAACACAGTCATTGTACATGCGTAGTGGCAACTATAATAGGACCCTTCTATTTTCTGAAGGGGAGGATTTTTTTTAGAAGGGAAATCAAGTCCGAAAACCATCATAAAAGTGGATTTTAACGATAGTTTTCGCTTTCTGTACCACCAAAAATTGATAGATTGATTTTTTAACTGGTTATGGTTGCAAAAAAAATCCAAACAAGCCCTTAAAAAGTGGCGGCCGGATACGACATTCTTTCCGTTCTGGGTTCTTTACGTGCATTACTAACATGTTATCTAGTAATAGTATCGATATTGGCTTAGCATTTCTCGGAAAACTTATGGCGTATTACTGGTTGCATAAACTTATTTAAGTTGTGCTTGTTACATTTTCTGTGCCCCCATCAACTTTCAGTTTGGGGGCGAGTCATTATACCAACATCAATTTTTTGATGACAACAATTCTGTGCATCTCAAAAAACGGCGCTCAAGACGTCCACGCATATGATCATGCATTAAAATTCAGCATTTTACAAGAGAATCCTTCACTGAAACAAACTGAAACACCAAACTGCTAATTTCATTTGTAAGTTACTGTCCAGTTGATGATATAACCTTAGGTGCGTCATTTAGGGTAAACTGAGGATACACAGGACCTATGAATTGAGAAAAGAATGAACATTCAACATGTACTGTAGCTAGGCCAATTGTGACAGCTGCCATGTGCCTGTTCTCGCAACTGAGAACAAACTAAAGGAGAGGAAATGTAGTCAAGTGAGGTTTGGAAACGATTATTGTTGGAGACTTTGAGTAATGAATTTTCAATTTGTGCACATCTTTTAATATGTTGGCCATTTTGTCGTCTGCTATTACTACTAGTACTAGTAGTAGTACGCCCTAGAGTAAAACTAACACTTAGTTTCACAGTTACACGCATAATTTGTGCACAAATGGCGGTTGGATTTGACATTCTTTGAAAATTGCCTGCTAAGAAAATACAAAGAACACTGAACAGATCTGAACTTACTTCAAGGTACAACTAGGACTAGGAGTAGGAGTTGATATTTTTATTTTTTAAGTTCCCTAGGCTTTAGCATCAACAACAACATTATCTGTGGGCTGATCGACTGATGGCATGTGTACTGCCACGCCGCAGTGACATTACGTATCTATCTTACAACATGCACTGCAGTAGTACCACTCGAACGTATGTACAGCTAGGCCTTTGAGAATACCGGCCAGGCTCGGGCAGGGCTCAAGCCTTGCGGCCTTCGTTAATCCCCTCGCGCAAACAAAGAGGAGCCAACAGCTCCGTAGTCCCCATTGTAATATAAGACTTGACTGACAGCCCGACTAGTGGCACTGACTAACAAAAGAATTTATAGACGCCGGCAGTTCCAGCCTAAAACGTAGTCATGCATAACAAGAAGTTTTACGGCATAAGACAATTTTGATAAGCCCGTCTTATCAACAGCTAGGCTGGCCCACGCTTCAGCTATTGACGTAATACTGTCCGTGAATTACAGCTGCCGCGCACGTATTATGGCTCAGGAATAGATCCGACCACGTCATGTTCATTGAAAACTGCGACGTACGTTTTCAACGATGACTTTACGCAGACGCGACGGTGTTGATGCAACATTAAACACAACTTTATTTCCCAGCAATCCATAAAGGTTTTTTTCCGCAATGCCTAAAATTCCATGTGCATGCATTATTTTTCTGCTGATGAATTAACTATGGGCAAAATTCCTGAAATGGAAAACAACGCAACAACCGCCCAGTTTTTTTTTTTTTTAGCTTCGCACGTGTTTATTTTTTTCTTCTGAGTTTGGGGGTTGGAACATTGAGCAATTGAGCCACCCCCTGTACACAATAGTACCGTGTTCAGTTCACATGTGCGCTTTCATACGATCACTACGGCCATGTTCAACAAACTCTAGAAACGTTACTAACTTCGTTTTATATGTAGCAAATTTAAAAATGCTTAAAATTACAGTATGTAGTGTGCATAGGTAGCCTAAAGGTGTTGTTTTTTAAGGCTTTACTGTCGTTTGGTTCATAATATGAATGTCAAAATTTTACCAGAAATAATAATTTTTAGTGTCCGGAAATTAGTGTAACCGTTATTTTGCCAAATTGCAATCATTCATGAAAGTTAGTCCTCCGTCCATTTTCTTTTTTTGTTTACATTATTATCGATCGCTAAAACAGAGGCAATATCACGAAAACAAATTACTGACTGCGACATGTTCGGGTGCTTTTCAAAGTGAATTTCGCCAAGTGTAACGTTACTTTGTGGTATGATCAAGCTTAATTTTGATTATTAAAAATTCATCAGGAAAATGAGTGGTTGAAAGCGCGATCATATTGTGTGCCGAAATTATTCTAAATCTCACCACTACATATATAAATGAATGCTCATTTTGTTAATTTTCAAAAACTTTTATTATAAAACAAAGTTAATAGCAACGTTTCTAGAGTTTGTTGAACACGGCCGTAGTGATCGTAAGAAAGCGCACATGTGAACTGAACACGGTACTATTGTGTACAGGGGGTGGCTCAATTGCTCAATGTTCCAACCCCCAAACTCAGGAGAAGAAAAAAATAAACACGTGCGAAGCTAAAAGAAAAGAAAATGGCGGTTGTTGCGTGTTTTCCATTTCGGGAATTTCGCTCGTAGTTAATTCATCAGCAGAAAAATAATGCATGCACACAGAATTTTAGGCATTGCGGGAAAAAAAAAACTTCACGGATTGCTGGAAAATAGTTGTGTTTACTGTTGCATCAACACCGTCGCGTCGGCCGTCGCAAGGACTTAACCCCGGCGTGGTCTGGCCACGCGGAAACAAACCCAGTCGGGACGGATAGCTCGATATTATTTGGTCGGAAATATACATGTAAACGTTATTTCGGGAAAGGTTTGTGAATATGATTTAAAAAATGTTTATAAATCTGTCGAAATTTGTATCGCAAAATCTGCGATGCATTATTTGAAATTCCATCGCAGATTGCCCAAATTACATCGCATTTTGCGATGAGATACAGGGGAAATCGTTCACTGAGTTTATATTTTTGCCAACTGAGCACAATCAACGTAAACGCAGCAATTTATAGTGCATTGTAATGGAAATAACGGACGAAATGAAAACAAAAAGCACACAAAAATCATCATTTATTCCACTTTCTTTATACAAATTAGCTTTTTTGATTTATAAATATGAAAATACAGATACTAAAGAACCGAAATAATGGATAATCAGAAAATCAATTTAAATTTTTTTTCACATTCATCAACACTGTACGTGGAAATAGGCCTTGCGAGAAGCGACTCATTTTTGCAGAGCCCGTCACATATATTCACTGCAAGTCACTTGTGCAGAGATCGGGATGGGCATGACGTAAAATTTTATCCTGTTCTATCGGTCTTTAATAATTCATTCTACAATTTTACAACTATGCCCCGCTTTGAATTTAAGTAGGCAAGAATCAAAGTTATGGGAAAATAATGTTGGCCAGTCGAGCATTGTGTTCCATTTCTCCAGCCAGGTTTGGTGGTAATGAGTATACTCAAAGAAATTCCTCAAAATTGAACATTGGGCTTGCCGTATTACCATAACAAAAGACCATGATGTTGGGCAAGAGGCCAAGCCGTCCAGAAGTCGAGATTTTCTAATGAGCTTGTCTTCTATTGTTAACAACTCTAGTGGGCGGGCGCTGATAGCAGCCAGGCCGTCCAGAAGCCGAGATATGCTAATAACCATGCTCCTCTATTGTTAAAAGATTACGGACATAAACAGACGGATTAAGAGGCTCGAAGGCTTGAGCCTGGCTGGTATTCTCAAAGGCCTAGCTGTACTACCTATTTCGCCGTCCTCCCTAACTTGATTGATCGTTTCCAACACAACATAATTATAGACGCGATATCAGCATGTAATCTGCAAACTAGACTTTTACTAGTCTTGGTCCAATACCTCGTTCATTATTATCTTGTCTTGTCTTGTACTGGTTCGTACAGACAATTGACTTGTGCAAATTGATATTCCATTTGATTGCCTTCATTGGGTAATTTGCAAGATTAAACAGGGTTTAATATTGGTTATCAAAAAATACTGTTTCTAGTCGGCTTCAAAATCGGTGCGGTGAAAAAATGTAACCTATTATTTTATTTTACCAAGCAGTGAGAGACATTAAATATGCGTTTGCTGTGTACTTGGCCCAGATGGTTTACCGTCCATGGTTTCAGACGGTTGGTGGAAGTAACGTCATTAAATGTTTTATGAAGGTTTACCAAGAAACGTCTTAAATGAAGACTAGCTTTGAACCCGGAATTGACCTTACTAGCTAGCATGTAATGTACACGAAATAGGAGCACACGACACAGAACGGAGTCCATTAATATCTGGGCCAAGTACACAGTCTAGCCAACGCCTATTCAGTGTTCCTTCCTCCATGGTCTGATGTTGAAATGGAACATTCATCATGGTTCACATATTAAACAGCTAATATTTTCACCCATGCCAAATAATAATAACTGAGAATATTCTTTGTTTTTCTGCAGCATCTTTTTCGGTAAGTCAGCGCTGATGGAACGAGTTCAATATTTAAAGTAAACTAAAGTTACTACTACATTAAGTTCTGCCATAGTTATAAAAGGAACAATATCGTGACCGTGGTCATGATCAGTAGAGCAGACTTTCAACACGGCATGGAATCGGTGTCGTAGTTTTTAAGATGAACCATGGAGGACGGAACCTTCCTCCATGGATGAACACAGTGACTGAACATTACTGGCTCATTTATGCAGTGCACCAACGGCTTATACAGCCGGTTTCGATCCAACTCGGACCCAAACCATCTCGGACCCATGCCAACTCGGACCCACTACCAACTCGGACCCACGCCAACTCGGACCCACTACCAACTCGGACTCATGCCAACTCGGACCCACTACCAACTCGGACCCAAAACCAACTCGGACCCACTACCAACTCGGACCCAACCACTACCAACTCGGACCCATTATTCCATTTGACAATGTTTGGCAAATTTTAAAAGATATTGATTAGAATTTTATTTTGTGTCTGTCGCATTGTGAATGTTTGTACTTGCTTTTTATTTTTTGTTTGCTTCCGTATATAAGCATTTGTCTTGTTCTCTGTAGATAGCACTTTAAGTAACTTAGTATTATCTTTGCCCAGATTTAATTCTATTGTGGGGCAATTTGAGTTATTTTACATAAAGTGCAATACAATATGCATTTTTTTTAAATTATTATTATAAAATAATTGCAACATCGGTCACACCATTTTTTCTCAATATAACAACAGTTTTATGCATGATAGATATATTTATTTATTCAACCAATGATTAAAAACAATCACAGGAAATTATGTTTTAATCTTTCCGAGACTGGTTTGGGCCAACAACAAAAAAATCCACCGGCGAAAGCTTTCCAGGTCAAAACCTAAATATTCCTGAAACTACCAACAAGAACAGATTCAGTCATTGTTGGGTCCGAGTTGGTACTGGTTGGGTCCGAGTTGGTACTGGTTGGGTCCGAGTTGGTACTGGTTGGGTCCGAGTTGGTACTGGTTGGTACTGGTTGGGTCCGAGTTGGTAGTGGGTCCGAGTTGGTTTTGGGTCCGAGTTGGTAGTGGGTCCGAGTTGGCATGAGTCCGAGTTGGTAGTGGGTCCGAGTCGGCATAGGTCCGAGTTGGTAGTGGGTCCGAGTTGGCGTGGGTCCGAGTTGGCATGGGTCCGAGTTGGTTTGGGTCCGAGTTGACATGACACCATACAGCCAGAAGCAACCTCGTCATGTGTGGGATATTGGCAGTCACTGAGTTAATCTAAAACTAGGCCACATGCCTCTTCTGTTCACAGTCTCCTATTTTAGAATAATTATGTAATTTGTCAGCGAAAAATTAGATAATCTAAAATTACTAATCTGAAACTAGCACTCAGTCTCTAATTCTGATAAGCACAATCAGTTTTGTGTTTTTGCAAAATCACATTGGATATACATGCAGGGTTTCCTTTTGTCATCTTTTTCAAATTAATTATTTATTTTTGTTTGTTCGCCCGAAAAATGGATTTATGTTTCAGATTAATTTATATAAATTATGTGCTATACAGATGAGATGGCACCCCATACAATTTTCAACTGCATTTTTACCCATATTTTTATTTGGCTTACAAGGAGTTTTACGACTATAAATGTTTTACCTACATGTAGTCCTTCCCTTCACATGGTTGGATTTTAACCTGTGATGTGGAGTCAATTATCCAATTTAAACCACAACTAGGCCTACAGTCAAGTCTCCCTAGTGATGACTTCAGCTGTGGTTTAAACTGGATGTGTTGCAATAGTCTTTATCATTGGGTTAAATGGTCTTTACTCCCATCAATGGGATAATGGGATTAATGGATAAATGGAGTTTTAATCCATCAGCAATGGGATTAAATGATCTTTGCTCCAATGGATGGGATTAACTTGGGATCATTACTCCATCTAGGGGATTAAACTGTTTTTACTCCTATCAATAGGATTAAAGGGTCTTTAGTCATATCAATGGGATTAAAAGGTTTTTAATCCCATTTATGGGATTAAAGTAATAACAAAAAGGTTTAACTGTTGATGCTAGCAGTATAATGGTGGCTCTTTCAACTCTTTTTATTCTCCATTAGGCTAAATGTGATATCATATTCTCTATCTGTCCTCAACATTTTAATATTTTGTTACAAACAGAAATGGCTACTGGACCAGAATTATTAAGCTCAGCTTTGCAGAAGATAAGTGAAAACCATCTCCAATGCGTCTTCTGTCTTGAGAGATACAAACATCCAAAAATATTAGAATGTCTACACAGCTTTTGCCAGCATTGTTTGGAGGAATACTACGATACCAAATATAAAGATGCAACAGAGATACCGTGCCTGTGTGTCGGAGGTTGATGCAAGTTCCACAGACAGGCATTCAGGGACTCAAAACCAGTTTCTATCTAATTGCTCTTATTGATGAGGTAGCCCTACAAGAGAAGGTGGTGAGTTCGGCACTGCCAAGCTAAGCTGTCAGTTTTGTAAAGTAGACGCCGAGGCCATGCACCGCTGTCTGGACTGCGCATGCAATATTTGCTCAAACTGCTGCCAAATACACCCACGAATTCCTGCAACATCAACACACACACCATCGCCACCCTGGAGGACATCCGTCAGGAGAAGGTGACGATTGAAAAAAAATAGCGCCAAGATGTCGGGCCCAGATGTCTCAAACACAAGGGAGAGGTGCAGCGATTTTATTGCGAGGCATGTCAAGTCTTAATCTGTCGAGACTGTACCGTGGACCATCGCCTCCTGAGCATCAATACATTGACATTGCAGTAGCTTCTCTGAAATACAAGAAGGCAATGAAAGATAGCATGCCAGATTACCGCAAAGAAATAAAGAAACTGGAAGAATCTTTGGCAGCTTCATCTCAAGCTAAGCAAAATTCAGAGACAAAGTCATAACAACCATGAAAGAGGTGAAGGAGAGAGCAGATCAGATCAGAGCAAAGGTTACAGCTGAGGAGAATAAGATGATTGATGCCATCAAGACCCTTGAACAGGATCGTATGGCAGCATTTGATGAGCATGAGAAAGCAGTGGGTAAGTTGCTACAAAGGAAACAAGATTCTCTGGACACGGCCAATGATGTTAAATACAGCAACAGACAGTGACTTCCTGTCACTGTATCCCATCATCAGTAATGAGTTGAAATCACTGAGCAGTCACCGCTGTCCTCTGATTGATCGTAGACTTTCAAGTCTGCATCTCAATAAGACTCCAGTTGGTGACATCAGTCTGGGTAAGCTGGTGTGGGAAGACAAGTGGAGTTGCATCATACATTTGGCAAAAGGGAAGTGGTCTGGGAGAATTCAACTGTGCCGGGGCATTGCTGCTCTACAACCCAACAAGATTGCAGTGGCTGACACATACAACAACCGAGTAGTGATCTACAGCATTGAGGGCCACGAGAGAACTATTCAAATGGAAAAATGTGGATGTAAGTACCGCATAGTGCGTACGATAAATATTATGTAAATAGCAGGGTTGACTAGGGAATAATATTATAAGCGTGATGTGTCTTTTCCCTCCCAGAGGTACACATAATTCTTGTACAAGTGAATTTGTTGTATGCTCGTGAACACCAGCCACCACACTGCATACAAAAATATTAGCACTATCAAAACTCGGATAAATAGATTTCATCATGAAATGTAGGCCAAACCTACCCTGGTTTCACTCTGAGAATACAACATCCCAACATACATTTTGTCGTACATTATGTCAGGGCAGTTTGGTGGAGTTTATTCTACACTGGACAGTTTATGTACACATAGTATGTATACGTATGCTGATGACTGCACTGTTTGTACAAGGTCACAGACAACTCAGGATCACAGCCTTATCTGAATGAAAAATGTAACTATTATATGGCCTTGGTACAGCTGCTAGTGCTACACAGCTAATTTCTTGCTCACTGTGTACTTGTCATTATTAAACGTAGAAAAAGCCATGCTTACTAGCAAATGAGTGATGCATCAATACAAATCTATGGTCAAGCAGGTGGATGTGCAAATGACTCACCGAATTATCTTGCTATAACCTGTGAAAATGCACTAATTACGTCTAGCAGATAATGTGTGCTGTAGTTAGCAGGAAAAATTGCTTACTGGTAAGCAGCGCTATGAAATTAGCCCCTGGTTGCAGCATACATACTTAGTACATATACTTATTAGCCATAGTTTTCATTGGCCAGATGACCCCATAAAGAGTAATGTAGGCAGATGTGCCCAATCTGAACATAGATCCATCCAAAATTCAGAAATATATGTTAAATAATACTTAACGGGACAATATCGTCACGATCACAGCCGACGTTCAACAGGGCATGGAATCAGTGCCCTTAATTGTTTAAGATTAAGATTTAGTGACTGACAATTATTGGCTCATTTATGCAGCAGTAACAGTAATATGACCTTATAATATGGGGTATTATTTTCAGTCTGAGTTAATCTAAAACTAGCACTCTGATTCCATGCCCTGTTGATTGTGATGATACTGTCCCTTTAAAGGTTTGTATGGCGGAAAGTGATTATAGAGTAGGTTTGTGGTATAACACCAAATCTCAGATTGTCTTCATTAGACGGTCACAGCACACTGACTGAAACGTTGAGTTACCCAAAGGTATTTCTCTGTACCGCACAACTCAAGAATTATTATAACATGGTTTTACTGCAAACATACTCTGTAATATAAATGTTCAAGGTAAACTCAGCTATGAGCACAGAACATGCATCTTAAACAAATTTATAATAATATGCATGAACATACAGATAAAGTTTACAAAAAAGAAACGAACAGTAAAAAAGAAAAGTTCACCTGTTGCCACATATGTGGTGTATTCAAAACAGACTCAATAACGAGAAACTAACAATATGTATGAATGTACATATGTACAAATAGAGTTTACAACAAAAATGGAAGAAAAGAAAAGAAATGTGTAACTATTGTTACATGTGTGCTGTATTACTTGATAATAACTAATAATAAAACATGCTTTTGTTTCAGGGCCCTATGCCATTGCAAGTATCAACAATCAGTTCATGGTTGTAGATAACGCCAACGATGTCATCAAGATGTACAAAGAGGATGGCACCCTGGCATTTCAGTTCACTACTCTGCCACTGAATGAGGTTGGTAAGACCATTGTGTGCATTGTGAGTATAGCAGCTAAGAAGAATTGTAACATCCTGGTGGGTGATGTGATCAGGAATGTAGTGACTGTGCACAGACCCACTGATGGTGCAATCCTATGCACCATGCCAGTCCTGACAAAACCCTGCTTCTTGGCTGTTGACAGCAATGACAGAGTGGTGATCAGTGGCTATGATGAGAATAATGAGATTCAAGTGGCTGTCATTGATGACAACGGTACTGCACTACTCACAATCAAACCAACCATTGATGGTAAGCAAGTCGACTACTGCCAGGGTGTATGCTGTGATGGATCAGACATCTACATAGCAGTGGTCAATGGTCAGGGCGCTGGTCATATTCACCACTATGATTCTGATGGGAAGTTCATTAGATGTATTGCTAAGGGCCTTCATCACCCATATGAAATCACATTCACATCAGATAAACAGCTAGCAGTAGCTGACTGCTACTCAGTCAAGATTTATCATATTGTATGATATCATCCAACTCGATGATGCTGTCTGGCAATTTCCATTGTCATCATCACAATGACTGATGAGGAGTAGCTAGTAGTGCCTGACTGGCACTAAAGGGGGTAATTATCACCTAGGGTACTCCCCAATGGTACCCAGGCAATCTCAATCCTATACATTCAAGGATATTTATGATTGTCTGGGTACCATTGTGGAGTACGTACCCTGGGTACATACCCCTTCAGCCTGACTGGCTCTCACTCAAGATTAATCACGTGACATGATGGCATCCAGTGTGATGATTCTGACTGGCAATCTCTGTTGTCATCCTCATAGCAAATAACCTCTTCAAGATGTTACAAAGTGTCTTGAGCAGTATCTTGAGTGTTCATTCTTGTTTCATCCAAGATCTATTTTTTAAACAAGCAACTCATTAAATTTTGTTTGATAATCCAAATCACATATGATCTCCCCATGATCTGCATTCCACCAATCAGAATGTCTTATAGGTTTGCTGATTTTGAAACTCCCAACATATGTTTTACATCTGTATAAGGTAGGCTTGAAATGACTATTATTACATCATCATTAGGAATATTTTAAATACGAGTCAAAGAAGTGTGATTGGAGAAGTCCCAGAGAAAACCTACATGTACATTACATGTACACAACCCATGGTAATGCTTTTGATGATGTCATCAGCAATTTGCTGTCATCAGCAGCCGAGTATAAGCCAGGATTTGGAAATAGGGCGTCCAAATTTGTTATTCTTTGAAAAACATGGTGTTCAAATGTTTGACTTGCAATACTTTTGCATGTGTATTACAAATAAAACAGGGAGTCCATTTAGCAAACAGGGTGTCCAAAAGACACCGGTATTGCTGGCTAATGCTTTTGATGTCATTAGCAATTTGCTGTCATCAGCATGTGTATTACAAATAAAACAGGGAGCCCTTTTTAGCAAACAGGGTGTCCAAAAGACACCGGTATTGCTGGCTAATGCTTTTGATGTCATTAGCAATTTGCTGTCATCAGCATGTGAATTACAAATAAAACAGGGAGCCCTTTTTAGCAAACAGGGCGTCCAAAAGACACCGGTATTGCTGGCTAATGCTTTTGATGTCATTAGCAATTTGCTGTCATCATCAGATCGATCAGTAAAAAGCTGTGGTTAGCAAAACTAAAGAATGCATAATAATTATATAGTATGCTGTAAATACAACATGATAAAACGTGTGTCAGCATGTACGTCACACACTCATTAGCGAGTTTTATTCTTCAAACAGAATCCGAGTAAACTTGGGTACCATGAGGTGTGTGCCCTATTCACTTATAATTCAGTTGATGACATCATTTGAAGAGTCTGTGTCTCTTTGGTTAAGGGTTAGGGTAAACTTGGGTACCATGTGTGTGCCCTATTTACTTATAATTCAGTTGATGACGTCATTTGAAGAGTCTGTGTCTCTTTGGTTAAAGGTTAGGGTAAACTTGGGTACCATGTGTGTGCCATATTCACTTATAATTCAGTTGATGACGTCATTTGAAGAGTTTGTGTCTCTTTGGTTTTTCTAGAGACCCACTTGAAGACAAGAATTTGCAGATGTGTTATATATTTTGATTTGTAATATTGACAAGCCTACCGACATTATAAAGCTATAAGATTGATGGTGGAGTATTGATATAATTTGGTTTGCGGTAACACCAAGTGTTTATCTCAACTGTACCTCACTTAGCGATAGTTGAGATAAACATATGATGTACCGCAAAAACCGCGATATTATCAAGCTATGAAACATTATGTCGCGAGTTTCTGTTTCAGCAAACCTTAAATGTCTTACATGTTTATAATAATGATTACCTGTAAAGCGCACATATCCACCTATAGGAAGCTCAAGGTGTCTTTATAACCCACTTCTCATCAGGCTCATTAATCATTCCTGAAACCATCTCAGCTCACTGCAGAGTACACTACTCAATTGTTGCCATGTCAGCACATCAGGTTAATCAAACACAACAACCAACTCTTCCCAAACACCCATTTAGTACTCCTGATTGGTGGACACAAGCACCATGGTTGCAGTCAGGATTTGAACCCGAGGCATTTATGAATGTGATTAAAACTTACTTTGGTTTATATAAAACAACCTGCATAGTACCATGAATTCCATACTGGGTCAATACAGATGTGCCAACATTGGTATTGCCTAAATAGGTCCAGCATAGGGCCAATACTATGACCCGTTTTGTGAAGGCTCTGTACAAGGGGCCATTATAAAATCAATATTGGCGATACATCGGCAGAATACTGGCAGTACCACTAGAGTACTGCCAGTACAAGCCGGAATAATACCAGTACTGGAATAATGTTTGGTGGGTAATGAATGAGATTAGAACTTAATTTGCTAATTAGCCAAAGCTGTATATATTGAATAATCAGAATCAGGAAATAACATTTGAATGTTGAATACTACAATACATATGTCAATAGAAAATACAATCAAGTACACAGTACATTGTATATCATTTATAACAAACTTTGTTTGCAAAGTTTATTTCCAAGATTTATCAGTTTAGTTAACGATAAAACAGAACAGACTCAATAAACAGAAATTTTCCTTAATTCCAGACATAATGTAAACAAGTAATTTCTAATCAGTATCACACAAATATTCACATCCAAATATAATTTTGTGTGCAGCAAATATTCTTAGAATACAAATAATTAAACTTCATTAAAATGTGATGTAAATTTATACAATTATTGCCAAAACCAAAATTTATGGAAAGAATTTTACATATGAAATCATGCCAATTATTAAAAACTATTACTTGAAATACCTATCTAATTAAGATTAAGAAGTTTTGTTTCCCTTCTATTTTCTAATGATGTAATCTATATAAAAATAAAGCACCGTTTATTTACCAATTAAGTTACCTTTATTTACCCAATTTCTTTGCACTGAAAAACAGTTACAGAAAAACTACTTTTTGCGGCAGATACATGCACAAATACTTTACGCCAATATACACTTGGTATTCAAAAAAAAAAGATTCCAGTTTTACATAAAACTTACTTGATGATGGTGATGTTTCCAAACATTCCTGGAAATATTTTCTGTTTCAGATGATATCATTTTAGTAATATTAGTTTAATTATTTCTATATGGGAAATTTCTGTCTTCTGAATACAGAAATTCCTCCTTGGAATAAGGACAAGTCTGAATGCATTTTTCGTTAATGACCAAATTTAATAAACTGAAATGTTGACATGTTCAGATATTTTCTTGATTTTTTATAAAGTATGGATGGATTTACCTAGACAGTTTATCAATAGTGTATACATGTACTGGATTTAATATCAAGTATTATTAAAAGGACAATATCATCATGGTCAGAGCAGACATTCATCAGGGCATGGAATCAGGGTCCTATTTTAACATGAATACATAACATTGACTGAAAATTACTGGCTTATTCATGCAGCAGCAATGGTAATATGACCTTATCATGTAGTGTATTATTATTTTCAGTCACTGAGTTAATCTAAAACTAGCACTCCAATTCCATGCCCTGTTGATTGTTACGATAGTGTCCCTTTAAGCAGTTAACTACCATCAATCTATTGCTTGGTTGCATCTGTTGCTCATCCTTCTTACCATGGTCGATGTGTCCGCTCACATTTAGAATACAATGGCTTGGACTGGTTTAAAAGCAGGCCGACACACTTCATGTAGGATATACCTACAGGTGGTAAAATGTAATCTACATTTGTGACACACTCTTTCAAAATTGGGAATAAGTTGCTATAGTGTATACAATAAGTTCTTTATACCTACAGGTGGTAAAGTTTATCAATAGTGTATACAATAAATTGCTAGGGTTGTTTTCAGTAATCACTTCAAAGGGATGAAAAATCATGGTCTGATGTATTTTTAGGTTTTGTTATTTTAAGTTTGGCCTGCTTTAATGAGGATTAAGTAGAGACCATTTCATTGTATATTGATCAGGTGTACCACTTCTGAACAGTTTTTCAACCTGGAAATGTCAGATTTTGAGGTAATTTGATTGAATCCAACCTGTA
This sequence comes from Zoroaster sp. YZ-2022, assembly GCA_029582265.1. Classification (NCBI taxonomy): domain Eukaryota; kingdom Metazoa; phylum Echinodermata; class Asteroidea; order Forcipulatida; family Zoroasteridae; genus Zoroaster; species Zoroaster sp. YZ-2022. The sequence goes on from CM055816.1 coordinate 10,894,327, forward strand.
TGAGCAACTATAGATATAGTTGTACAAACAGTATAAGTGGAGGTTTTTAATTACTGTATACATGTAAGTGACTATCAACAATGTCTGATGTTTCTGTGGGAGCTCGGCAGGTTTCAGAAAATTTGTGTATGAAATTGTTTTCAGTTTTCATTGCTTTGTTTGTAAAATGTTCGTCCAAATGCCTCTTCTGTTCACAGTCTCCTGTTTTCAGATTAAGGTTGTAAACATGTCCTTGTTCACAGCAACAATTACGACATTATTCTAAAAATAGTAGACTGAACGGAAGAGGCATTCGGACTAGTAAAATGTTAGCTGCTTTAAGGCCATTTATCTCTGAGAATTCACTAAAAATAACGCCCCTTTATCAAAACATAACTTTATCAACAGAGCAGCTACATACTTGAGTTTGGTATCATTTCAAAGCTTATTGACTACTCATTCCCGTGATGTACATAACTCAACATGGGAATTTTACAATTTATTTCTGATTTGGATGGAACTGATCACATTTGCTGTTATCTACTTGAATGGTTTGGTCATGTGACTGGTCCGGTGATCCAGCACAGCAGACTTGTGTACTTGGTGAAGAAAAGAAAGACTTCACTACGCAATCCAAAACGGATAAAATAACATGCATCACGTCAAGAAAATATAAAAAGTGAAAATAACTTAATATTTTGACAATAACTGTGTATACATCATCTCTAACTTGGATCCCAACACTCAAAAATACTATTCAAATATTCTTGTTTAAAGCAAAATAGTTTAGGTAAATCACATACATGTACAACTGTACATATAATTAAGTTTATATTATATTATACTTATGTATATTAGACCATATCCTTCTCTTAAGTAATTACATTTATCTCATTCCAATCACATGTATCATTGTATGGGCTGAGAAGCATTCATTTACATTGTAGTCTACTTCCAGATCAAACTTCATCACATTTACACATTGGATACTGTATGCAATTGTCAGTGTGTAAATCAACAAATAACAGTTTCAAAATGTTGACAATTCCATTGCGTAGTTAAATAAAAATTACCAAGATATGTCAACATGACATCATAAAGTGAAGCCACACATTAGAGAATAGTTACGTCTGGTTTTAAGATAATGGAGGAGGGCGACAAAGTGTGGTACAGGTACAATTCCAGTGCGTAGTTAAAACAAAAAATATACCACAATATTATACTGTAGGATTGAAATGTTTGAATCTGTTTATATTGAATTTAATTAAATTTATTTTGACAAAGGAATACAATCAAATTAACTTTGGATGCATTCCCTGTGTTTTGGACATTTCACAGATGATTCCTGATAATTTAATTAACGACTTTGCGCAGTAAATAGAACCGGTTGGTTATTACAACTTGTTGTTTCGATCAGTATACTCTGATCTGTCTTCAGCAGAATAAACATGGTGTCACCGCTAACCGTCTTTACTTATCCTTTTCACCATGCAAAGCTACAAGTCTTACCCAACTATTTTTTCATCTCAAAATTTTTTTTTCCTTAAAAAAAATTAAATTAATTTTGGAACTTTATTTTTATCAACAAAAAATGCCTTTGAAAATTTGTCATTTAAAAGCATTGGTTTGCCTTTCTACAAGGAAAATTTTCCGACAAAAATCTAAATCGCCAGGCATCTCCGGTGAAATACATGTACTCAAAAATACAGGTAATGCATCTTTACAAAATGAATACAAATTGTTTTCATAATTCTGATAATTTGTGTTAGTGGCCGAGCGGTCTAGCGCACCGAACTCAAGTTCTGTTGTTGCCAGCAGCAGGGTGTGGGTTCGAGCCCCGGTCATGACACTTGTGTCCTTGAGCAAGGTACTTAACCATAATTGCTTCGTCCTTCGGATGGGACGTAAAGCCGTAGGTCCCGTGTGTTGTGTAATGCACGTAAAAAAAAAAGAATGCGCCTTGAGCACCACTTAGTTGGTGGATACGTGCGCTATATAAGTCCACACATTATTATTATTATTAGTTTATTCCCACATTAATTTGTATCAAAATGTATTTGAATTTGTCTACAGTTCCGTGTTGAATTTCTTGTTCAGTAATTGTAATAATACTTGCATTAAGTACATCATTTATTGTAAAATATTATAATATAATCCTCATCGTGAATTTATACATGAATTATTTTTCACACTGGAATATCCTCATCGTTGGTTACGTGAACTATTTCACCCAAGCTGTGTTTGTCAGTGAAGGTCAGTTTGTCGTTGCCATGGTGAAGCTCAAAGATGATGATCTGAAATTGAAAAAAATAAAAATAAATTGTAAAGAGAAGGGTTTCAAATTTACTCAATTCAAGTCCATATACACCTCAGTTAATTAACCGATAATAAAATTACCCAATTATAATTTTAAAAAAACTTACTTGAAGTGAAGTTGTTGTTACTAAACATCCAAAGATATTATTCAGTCTGACAATCATTTGTTGATAAAACACTGAAGTGAAGTTGGTGAAATTACTAAACATCCTATGATATGATTCAGTCTGACAATCATTTGTTGATAAAACATGAAAAATATTACAATCCTCTGGATTATCAAATCTAGCAGATGTATGTAGTAGTTCTTATCAAAGTTATACTACTCGTACTCATACTCGTACATTTCTCTGTACTCGTACTCATGGAAAAGGTACTTGACTACAAGTGTGGTCCTTATGTTAATCTACTAGCCTCGGGCTAGTACCTGACTACGAGTCTGGTCCTTATGTTAATCTACTAGCCTCAGGCTAGTGGGCTAGTGCTTGACTACGAGTCTGGTCCTTATGTTAATCTACTAGCCTCAGGCTAGTGGGCTAGTACCTGACTACGAGTCTGGTCCTTATGTTAATCTGCTTGTGGGCTAGTACTTGACTACAAGTCTCGTCCTTATGTTAATCTACTAGCCTCAGGCTAGTGGGCTAGTACTTTACTACAAGTCTCGTCCTTATGTTAATCTATACTAGCCTTGGGCTAGTACTTGACTACAAGTCTCGTCCTTATGTTAATCTATACTAGCCTCGGACTAGTAGGCTAGTTGTAATTTCAATCCCAGCTGTATGTTGCGTCAAAAATAGCCTGCACCGGTCATGCTATTCCTTGAAGGGACATTATCTTCATGATCATATTAGACTTTAGACGGAATGTTATCAGTGTCCTAGTTTTAGAACTCAGTGACTAGAAGTAATACCCCACTTCCTGAGTATTATTTTCACATAATTTCATCTAAAACTAAGATACCAATTCCATGCCCTGTCAAAAGTCTGCTCTTGTAGATCATGACGATACTATCCCTTTCAGCACCGACAGGAAGGTCAAAATAGTGATATTAGAAATACAAATTATGGCAAATCACCAGTCAGGTCAAAACCAGTTGGCAAAATATTACCCACCATGGGTAAAGTTGGTCTTGCAGACAAAACAAGTTAGTTGACTGTTTTTGACCAATCACTGTGGCAAACTGGTGGACAATAATTGCTTTGAGAGTAGGATGGTTTACGGGGCATCCACTGAACCAGAGCCTTGCTAAATTGTTACATCATTAGTACCATTTTTTGGTGGACAATTGTTTTGAGAGTAGGAGGGTTTATGGTGCATCCACTGAATACAAAACCAGAGCCATGCTTACCTCATTACTACCATATTTTAGAAGGGGTCCTGGTAGATAGTGTAGGACCTATGTTCCAATAGCGACCTAGGTTGAAACCATTGATAAAAATAACTCCCTTTTCCCATATCCCTGTAGATTTTTTGACAGGGCATGGAATCGGTGTCATAGTTTTAGATGAACTCAGTGACTGAAAATAATACCCATGGGCATGCACTGTCCTAGATAACAGGGCATGATAAGATCATATCACCATGACTGATGAATAAATATCATTATTAGATAGATAATGGGGCACGATAAGATGATATTACTGTTGCTGAGGCTAGATAACAGGGCATGATAAGATCATATCACCATGACTGATGAATAAATATCATTATAATGCAGTCACTGGCTTATTATTTAAACATTAGCCAGAGTAATATGAACTTATTGCACCCTGTTATGTAGGCTAGTGGGTGCTTGCAGGAAATTACTTTCAGTCAGTGATGAGTTCATCTAAAACTAAGACACTGATTTCATGCCCTGTTGAAAATTTCCATTTAATGCTCACTATGAATCAAGATATACATTGACAGATTCAGCTGTGAACGTTTTGACTTTGTTTTTATTCAACATTATGTCATTAAAGGGAAGGTACAACATTGGGAATGTAGTCATGTGAAAATTAACAGTTAATTCATGTGATTAAACTGATTGCCTCGCTTTGCACGAGTCGCATACATGTGCGACTGCGTGCATGAATTTATGTAGAAAATTACATTTTGTTCTCAGAATAGAAATAATAAATGTTTGGGGTTTATATTGTATGTTCTGGAATAATAAGGGAGTCGGTGTTTGGAGAGAGATGAGTGAGCAGCTGATGAGTTTCCATGAGATTCTAATAAAACTTCTTATCAACAAAAGAAAAATTGTTCATCTTCGTTATTTAGCCTAATTATCGACTTAACTTTAGTGGACCCTGCACTTTACACATATTCCTCTTCAAAAGAATAAGTTTACAGTAATTACTAAACTATCACATTAGACCTAACACAAATGTTCACATCACATTAGACCTAACACATGTACTCTATTGATAATTATCAAATGTTCACATTAATGGTGTAAACTTGAAAAAATTATTCCCTCCTAATTCCAAAGTACTTTCATCTTCGAGAAAAAACAATTGTTATGTTGAATTTAGAAGAAAACAAAATTGGTGCCTGTTAAGTTTTTGTAAAACATAAAAAACAAGGTGTACTTACGCCTCTAAAAATGGCTTTTTGAATTCAAAGGGTAGCATGTCCCATTTTTGCTGAGGTTTACCATCAATCTGAACACCACCCAATATTCCTGTATAAAAAGAAGAGAAATTGATTGGTATCCCAGGAAACATTGTAGATTTTTTTCTTTAAAAAAATCTTCCAAAATTTGTTTTTGATTGAAAATTGTAAATCTTGTTTAAAAAATTAAAACAAACAAAAAAATATATAAAAAGTTAAATAGTGATAGAGTACTAACTAAACCCCTCTTCACTGCCAAGGACATACCATATATATAAATATATATGATACCGTTCCTATGGCTGGTCTCGACCACCAAGGGGAGTAGAAACATCCTTAATCAAACATTTACAACAAGCTCTGGTGGCTCAATAAAAATACCATCTGTGGATAAAATGACTGGGTTATTATACAAGATTATTTCCAATCTGGGAGTCATTGAATAAAACAATTTAGGATTATAGACAATAGAAAAGGTATTAAACAATTACAACCAGATAATTAAAAGCACAAGAACATGAAAACTAACAAATTCAGAAAAGAGCAAGGAATGGATTGGAAGATAAAAGTTGAGAAACTCAGACACTCTTTAAGATGGTACTTTCTTAAACATAGTAAGAGGAATTACAAAATCAACATGTATTGCATTGGAAAAGAAAAAATGCACTAGAACATGTAGAATAGGCTACTGAAAAACTATCTTGAGTAAAATTTGACAAAAGAACAGTACATTTTCTTTCAAAAAAAAACACCCTTGTGTAAATAATACGCGTTATATGATGTGTACATGTACCACAGTAGCTTTTGTGAACATGTATTTTCAAAACTATTCAGCCTGGCCTTAACTTGAACCAGGATTTACCATTGTTGAAAATTGTGCATATATTTTCTGGTTCATGAAGTGTGTCAACTCTGCATTGGTGTATTTCTGTATAATCCTTTCAGATACTCAATAGTAACTACATGTATGTAAAGTTGTTCCTGGTACCCATTTGGTCATGTATGCTCTACCCATTTTATTGCTGGGATACCAATTAACTCTCCATGTCACATGATGTGAAAATTTACACAAGGAAACTGTTTGCGTCACTTTTTCACCATTTCAGCCAACGCCCTGTGCCACTATTGATGTGTTGAAGATTTAGCCAACTTTATTTCAGCTTTATTCTGTCTTAACTTTTCTTCATTTTCTGAGAAGTCTACTGCATCTTGTATGGTAAGTGTTTATAAACCACCAGACAACATTTATAATTGAATACTTTGGACAACATTCTCAAACATTTGTACTTCCATGGATAGCAATTCAAATGTACATTGCACATACTGTACATAAGTATGTTTACTGCATCTCGCTTGGATAGTTGAACTACATTTACTGAATTATAATATAACTTGAATATAAATACAAACAACTTAACTCTAACTTCGTGGGGGAGGGTCCAATTGTTAACATACATCTGAGATTTCTCCTACAATGTTCTCCTTTACAAGTACACAGATTTCTCCCACAATGTTCTCCTTTACAAGTACACAGATTTCTCCCACAATGTTCTCCTTTACAAGTACACAGATTTCTCCCACAATGTTCTCCTTTACAAGTACACAGATTTCTCCCACAATGTTCTCCTTTACAAGTACACAGATTTCTCCCACAATGTTCTCCTTTACAAGTACACACATTTCTCCCACAATGTTCTCCTTTACAAGTACACACATTTCTCCCACAATGTTCTCCTTTACAAGTACACACATTTCTTCTTTAATGGCTATATAGCATACATGTAGGCCTACCTATTGAATAAATGTGAAGTAAGTAATTGGTTAGGATCAAAGAATTGGGTTTAAAATGACAGCTTTGGAACTGATTCCAAATTTCATGTACCAAAATTGATTTCTAAAAGAATTTGACACAAAGTTGGTATTTAAAGTTGATGATGGTATCAAACATCGCTTGAAATCTTTCTGTCTGAGGTGATATTATTTGTAAGAATAGTCAAATATTATTCCCCAATAATTTAAGTCAGAATTTTTATAATAACTGTATGTTAGAATGAATATACAAAGTTTGTGTCCGCTCATTAATTATATTTTGTTTGTAATCAATTTTGCTATTTTCTTGTAAACAATAATTGACCTGAAATTTAAACAGGTTAGTTGGTTTATATATACATAAATCTAATATTCAAATGAAGAACGACAGTTAAATTAAGAGCACAATGTGTAAGCAATATTTCAAAGCTGTTTGACACTGTAACATGGTTATAATAACTTTATGTTAAAATGAACACCAAGTTTGTGTCTGCCCATCTATTAATTGTTAGGTAATCAATTTCGCTATTTTCTTCTAAACAAAACAATAATATGAGCTAAAATTTTAACAGCTCAGGTGTTTATTATATAAATCTTTATTCACAATGAGTGAGCCACAGTAGAATGACAGTTAAGGCCACAAAAAAGTCTCTGGTTTCTGGTCTCCAAGCAGGTCATGTCAGACCAGCGATCGCGAGTTGGTATTTTTCACATAGGGGTATGAACGTTTGCCCAATTTGGAAGGCCTCTTAGCCACCATACTTTGTGTATGGAAATTTGGTCTGGTTCCAGTAACCGCGTATTAGCTAGGATGATCCTATCGTTATGTTTTCACATAAGCTTATGTGAAAACATAACGATAGTATCATCCTAGCTAACCGCGTATAGCCTATATGTATCACTTATACACTGATACATACACAATAAAAACACGAGAGACTTGACTGACGTTTTGTCACAGCTCAAAACTGGCTTTATTGTATGAACTCGGGCATGCTTTTGCCCATATCAATTAATTAGCCATAAACGGGCAATTTGCCCAAACCAAGGTAATTACAAGAAAGCCGGGCAATGTTTGCCCATAGGTAATAATAAGTAAACAAACAAGGGCAGGCTTGCCCATCACAAAAACAGACAACTGTCCCAAAATAACCTCACAAACGGAACCACGAGCAGATTCCACCATACCTGTACATCACAAAATCACGGGCAACGAGTGGCCCACATAAAATCACGGGCAACGGGCGGCCCACAAAATCACGGGCGACGAGCGGCCCACATTACTCACGGGCAACGAGCGGCCCACATTAACTCACGGGCAACGAGCGGCCCACATTAACTCACGGGCAACGAGCGGCCCACATTAAATCACAGGGCTGATCAAACCCCAACAATTCAATTAGCCAATAGCAACTTTTACAAATTAGCTTACAGCCGTCCATGCACTTTAAAATTCCACCGGTTGAACCACCGGTTGAAATATTAGCCCCGACTGAACCGACGGGAGCTTAAACCATGCTTACAATTTCGGCTGTACTCAGTAATAATAATTAGTAATCTTACAAAATGAGGCAATGTGAGACCTTATCCCATACAAAACAGGCCGCACGCCATAGATGTATCTCTCTCAACTGGACCCATGGCCGTATCAGTGAAATATAGCATACATATCGAGAGACATTGACATTGGGTCAGATGCAAAGTGAAAATCCACTGCTTGAACCAACAGTTATCTACAAGCCCAACTGAACCGTCGGGAGCTTACTTTGTGTACAGAGTAAATGTATGCACTGTTGCTGCAATTATTATTACTAATATCATAATTATTCTTTAACTGAGTAAGCCAGTCACAACAAATTCCTACAACACAACCCGAAGTGTACCCACAGTATTAACTATAGTGAAAACAAATACTTAGATCTTTGCCCATATAGGTAATAATAAGAAAACAAACAAGGGCATTGGGTCAGATGCAAAGTGAAAATTCCACTGTTTGAACCAACAGTTAGAACAAGCCCAACTGAACCGTCGGGAGCTTACTTTGCGTACAGATTGTAATGTATGCACTGTTGCTGCAATTATAATTACTAATATTACCATAATTATTCTTTAACTGAGTAAGCCAGTCACAACAAATTCCTACAACACAACCCGAAGTTTACCCACAGTATTAACTATAGTGAAAAGAAATACGTAGATCTTTGCCCATAGGTAATAATACGTAAACAAACAAGGGCATTGGGTCAGATGCAAAGTGAAAATTCCACTGTTTGAACCAACAGTTAGAACAAGCCCAACTGAACCGTCGGGAGCTTACTTTGCGTACAGATTGTAATGTATGCACTGTTGCTGCAATTATAATTACTAATATTACCATAATTATTCTTTAACTGAATAAGCCAGTCACCACAAATTCCTACAACACAACCCGAAGTGTACCCACAGTATTAACTATAGTGAAAAGAAATACGTAGATCTTTGCCCATAGGTAATTAATACGTAAACAAACAAGGGCATTGGGTCAGATGCAAAGTGAAAATTCCACTGTTTGAACCAACAGTTAGAATAAGCCCAACTGAACCGTCGGGAGCTTACTTTGCGTACAAAGTTGTAATGTATGCACTGTTGCTGCAATTATTATTACTAATATTACATAATTATTCTTTACCTGAGTAAGCTAGTCACAACAAATTCCTACAACACAACCCGAGGTGTACCCACAGTATTAACTATAGTGAATAACAACTACGTAGATCTGGCACAGCGCACTAGATATGGCCAATAACAATGCTCAATGCGCTTCCCAGCCCAAAACTTGAACCAAATCACAAGGTTGGCGTAGGGGTGGAGGTGGGTTGAATAGTCCAGTTCAAATAAAAGCTGTAACAAAAGTGAGCCAAATTTAATAATGCCGCCCGCTTCCAAAGTTTCTATTGGGAAGAGCGGTCCTGATTGGTCCAAACTGGCAACCCCTTGAAAACCTAAACAAAACTTGACCAACCAGAAAAAGGCCCGCGAACAAAATTGCCGCCCACCAATGAACCCGGGAAACATACTGCACAGTGAAGTACCTGGGAAAAACGCCCCTGGGAAAACCAAGCCCACGGCAACTACCCCAATGCAGTTGAGACAAAGAGGGCGCCACCCAGGACGTGTATTGCAGTGTATAAAGCATTTTATCATGAAGATGATAAAATGAATTATACACTGATACATACACAATAAAAACACGAGAGACTTGACTGACGTTTTGTCACAGCTCAAAACTGGCTTTATTGTATGAACTCGGGCATGCTTTTGCCCATATCAATTAATTAGCCATAAACGGGCAATTTGCCCAAACCAAGGTAATTACAAGAAAGCCGGGCAATGTTTGCCCATAGGTAATAATAAGTAAACAAACAAGGGCAGGCTTGCCCATCACAAAAACAGACAACTGTCCCAAAATAACCTCACAAACGGAACCACGAGCAGATTCCACCATACCTGTACATCACAAAATCACGGGCAACGAGTGGCCCACATAAAATCACGGGCAACGGGCGGCCCACAAAATCACGGGCGACGAGCGGCCCACATTACTCACGGGCAACGAGCGGCCCACATTAACTCACGGGCAACGAGCGGCCCACATTAACTCACGGGCAACGAGCGGCCCACATTAAATCACAGGGCTGATCAAACCCCAACAATTCAATTAGCCAATAGCAACTTTTACAAATTAGCTTACAGCCGTCCATGCACTTTAAAATTCCACCGGTTGAACCACCGGTTGAAATATTAGCCCCGACTGAACCGACGGGAGCTTAAACCATGCTTACAATTTCGGCTGTACTCAGTAATAATAATTAGTAATCTTACAAAATGAGGCAATGTGAGACCTTATCCCATACAAAACAGGCCACACGCGCCACAAAACGCGACCCATGGGAGAAAGGACGAACATGCCCCTCACAATCTGAACGAATATCAACAATAGTAATCATTAATACATGCCCTAATATTCATCCTGAACAAGTCCGACCCTTCAGGGGAAAGATGAACCCCGTCAAAGCGAAATAAATGAAAAATTGACCACTTAAATTGTGGGTGATGCAGAACTGCTACCCCCATTCGCCGGCTGACTGACCTAGCCCATTTGTTGATGGACCGCCGTTTCATTTCTAATTTAGATTGGGAAAGCGCCCCGAAATAACAAGCCCGAGGGAGGATGTCCGACCAAACAAGCCGAGCTCCTGGGAAATAAGCGCAGCATTCTTCCATAAAAATGCGTATGCTTTGACGGATACAAAATGAATCTAATGGGACCAGATCATTGGTGCCAAGATGTACAATGATAAGCCCCGGAGGAGGCCCCGAACATGCAAGGTCAGCCAACAACCCTGTTAAATCATTAATACAAGCCCCACCACGGCCATTCCAACGCACCCGCGGAGTACATTGGAGACTACGCTGTGCACGGCGAATGATGGAGTCCCCCACAATCCACACATCACCTGTTCAAGACATAAAAACACAAAATTACAATGTCACACCTTACCCAACCCCGGTAAGAAACAACGTGCTTCTGTACGAATGTATGTTGCAACGGCATCAGAACGCCAACGGCCCATATCCTTAATATCACTGTAAGGGACACCCAAACCAAATGCTGTCGAAGCCGCCCCAATGCGAAAAGAGTGCGCAGTAAAATGTGAAACACCAACCCCCGAAAACTCTAAGGCTTTCTTCAAGACAGCATTAAATTGAAAACGAGTGAGAGGGCTCCCATCGAAATGACAGAAAAACGAATAAAACGGCCCGGAGGGCCTCCCTGCAGCAAAAACCGAAAATGCCTTAAAGGTCCTAGGAAATAGAAATTTTTAACAGTGAAAACAATAAAGTATACCTATTGGAACATATATTTGTCATTTGTCTATTTTATCCCCGCCCCTTTGCACCATTAAAAAAATAAATTCTGAAATTAGGGGGGCGCCACGCTCCTCCCCTACCTCCTCATTATCATATTATAATCCGCAAATCCGTGACGTAGACCTAGGAAGGTCCAGCACTGCCTGCGATGAAGTTTCAGTCAAGTCGTACTCAAAACCACTGAAGTTGATGTGTCATATTAGATCTTCTTTTCAGCTAAATTTAGTAGATATCCCACATTTTTTTGTAAATGCCTTGTAGGTGTGTTGTTGCTGGGTGTAGCAACACCACAAAGGAAGGTGTCAGCCTTCACCGATTTCCACCAGACCCTAAATACAGGCGAATTTGGACGGCGAGTGTGAAGCTGACCAGGGCGAAATGGTCAGGACCAACGGAGCACTCTATGATATGTAGCGCTCACTTTGAGCCAACATACTTTGACCGGGGCTCCAGAGCCAGTTTGGCATGAGATTTAAAGCCATGCTGCGCCCTGATGCAGTACCAACAATATTTCCCTTAAGTCAGAAGGCCAAGAAACGTCCAGAAAAGAAAAGAGTAGCTTTCTTGAAGCGAGAAAGTCTCAGGGTAAGTTGCTTTGTTTTCCGTGTAACTTACATGTGTATGTGCACCCACAAGCAATAGGCTTATTACTAACGTTAGAGGTCGATTGTTACACTTCGCACACCACATTAACGCTAAAAATGTCGTTTCATTGTGAAGTCACTGAAGATGTCATTGTACAATTCTTTGACAATGTTAATTATGTGTGTGATTTTAGGATCTTGTTTCAAAATCATCGAGTGCAGAATTATGTTTTGAAACGGTCATAACGACGGCTTACACAATTCACCAATGACTCCTGGCCATGTGTATCCATGCCATTGATTCGACGGGGCCTTGCGCTTCGTTTTACAGTAGAGCCTACAGTACAGATTTATCGGTGCTATACGGTCATGTTTACTATGCAACTTGCAAGTCGTGTGCACATACACTGTACATGTGTACGTTGCGCACAGTTTATGACCCTTTTTTATAATCCCACGGTTTAACCATGGAGCAACTAAACACAATGGCAACATTGGTGCCTAACATTGGAGCTTAGTTTATTCATGGTTTATTGCTCCTAGGTCTACGTCACGAACAGCGCCACCGCGCGTTGGGCAGCATTTGAAATTAGATGAGGCAATTTTTGTAAAAATCAAATTAAAAATAATTAGCCCAATCCAGACATAAATTAAACGTAAAATCGTTTTTTATTCATATCAATTGATAAAATAACAAAAGAAAATAAATAAGCACAATTTGACTCTTCCTAGGACCTTTAACAGGGCAAAGAAACTGATCACATGACTGCACCAAGCGAATGACCTGAGGGGACCCGGACTTGTCCGTTTTTGTGAAACGAAAATTAATAAGAACAGAAGCCTCTGGCGTTCCAATATTACAAAATTGAACATCAGAAAACTGTAACAGTGACTCCTGCAAACGATTCCTTGAGTCGGCGGCAAATTCGCCAATGCGCATGAACCCAAAAAAGGCACCTAACATGGCTGCCCGAAACAACACAACTTCAAACCGGCTCACACAAACATGTGGGAGGGCAATCAAAAGATTGGACAAAACTGCAACTGAAATAGGCAACCTGTTATCTCTGGATGGACGGTCCCTTCGGCATCCCTCCATCAATTTAGCCACCAAAAAGTCACGAGTTGGGTCAGGTAAACCGTTGATCTTATGATGAAACCCCACCCCGGATACATATGTTGCGATGGAACCAGGAGCCAACCGCTTTAATGACAACCAAGCAACAAATTCACGCACATCTTGCACTGTTGCCACAAAATTGCAATCTAACCGCAAATTTCGAAATTGACAAAATGCTCTCCACCCGGTCTTATAGGTTTTTTGAGTATTGGCAGCAACAGCTACTGATAATAGCCTTCGAACCTCACCTGCTAATACATGCGGAGATTCTCCGGGATTTGTGCCATGATAGGATCCGCCCCCGGGGCCAACTTCCGAAAACGCTCGATCTGAAAACGAGACAGTGAATCCGCAATGTCGTTATGTACCCCTGGAACGTGAACAGCCCTGAACAAAATATTGTGCATAAGGCAACGACATACAAAAGTACGAACCAATGGCATAATCTGATCACAACGAGAAGATTGGTTATTGATAATATGCACAACTGCACTATTGTCCGTGCGAAAAAGCACCTTCCGGTTCGAAAGCCAATGACCCCAGCAATGAACAGCCACCCCTATTGGGTAAAATTCCAAAAAAGCAATGGACGGAGGGTTGTCAAGGAAAGCTGAGGGCCACCGCCCTTGGAACCAGTGCCCCTCAAAGTAACCACCAAAACCAATACTCGCAGCTGCATCGGTAAAAAGCGAGATTGTGTCATTGTGCTCCCAATTCCGCTGGCGAAAAGGCGAAACACCATTAAAATGGTTGAGAAATTCCAGCCATGTTAACAAATCAAGCTTGGCCCCGGCAGAAATCCGAACCTTATGATGTGGTCTCTGAACCCCTTTGGTAAGGCCAACCAAACGCCTAGTGAATGCTCGCCCCGGTGCAATTGCCCGGCAAACAAAATTGAGAGATCCAATTAATGATTGGATTTGCCGCAGCGTTACCTTTGTTTTGCGCAATATCGTCCGAATCATATTACACAGCGCCTGCACTTTGTCAGCCGGTACACGAACCTGCCGTTCTACTGAATCAATTACCAAACCCAAATAAATTATAGACTGACTGGGACTTGTGGTCTTTTCCAACGCAATCGGCACTCCCAATGAGGAACATACGCCTTTAAACGCTTGCAATAAAGAACCACAACTTGGCGCCGATGAACCAACAAACAGAAAATCATCCAAATAATGAGTAATAAACTCTGATTGGGTTACTTGACGCACCTTGAATTCAAGAAAAGTACTAAATGTCTCAAAAAGAGAACAGGAAATAGAACACCCCATTGGTAAGCATTTATCATAAAAATATTTACCATCGAACCGAAATCCCAACAGCTCATAATCTGCGGGGCGACCGGTAGTAACCGGAAGGCCGACTTAATATCTGATTTGGCCATCCAAGCCCCGCGACCTGCCCCCATTACCATGTTCACTGCTTGATCGAATGATGTGTAATGCACCGCGCAATAGCACTTATCAATGAAATCATTAATCGATCCACCTGACGGAAAGGATAAGTGATGGATCAATCTGAATGAATTCGGCTCATGCTTGGGAACTAAACCAATGGGTGAACACTGCAAATTCGGAAAAGGGGGAAACAAAAGGGCCTGCAATCCTACCTAGATTAATTTCTTTATGCAATTTTCCTAGAACTACCTGTGGCCGCTGGGCCGCCGAGGAAAGGCAATCAGAATCACGTCCCACCCGTGGCCCGTTAAACCCAATTTTGAAACCTTGAGTAAACCCATCCAGAAGGAGAGCAGCGGCCTCCTTGTTTGGGTAGTGGCACAACCAACTACGCAGAACACTTAAGCTAATTGGCGTTGGGGGCACGAAAATTCCCTGCATGTTGTGTGCAGCCCCTGTTTGCCCGCCGTGACCCTTAGTAAAGCGGGAACCTGCCTGGTGGGCGACCGGCCCGTTTTGCATACTACGGGCCGAAAGTTGGGAAGAAAAATTCCGAGGACCACCCTTCACTGACCTAACGTTACCATGGTTACTGTTGGTGTTAAACCTAACGTTGCTAACCCTAACTACGTTACATGTTGTTATCCCATGACCCACCATATTACAACGTTTACATCTATGGGGAAAAACGGCAACGCTGCCAGTGGCAACCTTTAACACTATTGAAAGCAAAACAAACGTGCGTAGCAGCAACCTGGTAGCCAGTGCCCGCACGACCTTGATTAAAACCGGATCTAACGTTATTATTATGGTTACCCGCACTTGCGTGTACTGGCACTAGAGCGGACGCAGCAGCGACTGTTACCCACAATTCAACATCCAATTCAGCCCATGAACGTGCTGGATTAGCCTCCTGGCGCAGACGAAATTGCTCGTCGTATGAGCGCCAACCAAAACCTGGGAATTGCAAGGATGCGGTTTTCACTGTTTCCGCATATTTCAGTAACTCTGCGCACCGACCCGGATGGCGTTCGGTATAAATGGACATGAATGCATGGAAAGCACTCGTCCATTTCTCAATGGAATCAACCTTCCTTTGGAGCAGAAGCCGGTTTCACCACTACTTGGTTACCTTCAACTGCTAATGTCATGGCGGAGCTATTATTTTGTGCCAGCGCAAAAACAGCATTGTCACGGAGTAACGCAGCAAAATCAACAAAATGCCCGCACCAAATTTTTTCCTTTAATGCCATGGGCACATGCATAGCCAAAGCATAAGAACGCTGTACCGATGGAATGGAAAATGGCCTACCAACAGCAACGTCACCACAAACGTTAGCGTCACTATTAGTATTACCAATAGCACCAGCACTAGTAACCGCAACATGTCCCCCCGGAGTGAAGACATGCGGCCCGCCATAATTTTGACCAGCCGAGCCAGCCAGCGCCAATGTACCGAAACCACTGGCTGGTACTAGTGTGCTAACTGAAACGGTATTACCAACAACATTGTCGGTAGGCAAAGAATAACCGCTAACGTTAGAAAAATCGCTACAAACGTTATGCCCAACGGAACCACCCATGCCACCAGTACCAGTATTATTAGTAGGCCTAATGAGGCCACTGACAACATTATCATGATTATAATTATCTGATCTTGAATCAATAATGCTAGTTACAGTAGGCACCGTGACATACTGCCTGGCCATATCCCGGGTTGTTCTGACAAGAACAGGTTGTGGCACACAACTACTACCAGACTCACCCAGTGCAGCAGACGGTCCTGTAAGCCCAACGTTAATCGGCGAAGTAGTCATGGTACTTGTACTAGTTGTACTTGTAGTAGGCCTAGTACTAGTAGGCCTAACGTTAGCCCCTGACATGCCTGATGGGGTGTGTACGCAGCAATCGGCCCAACGTTAGAGTAAGCCCACTAGTAACAGTCCCATTGTTGCTGTCGATGGCACTATTTGTGGGCCTTGCTTGAGAACCTGGCGCTGATGACGCAGCTGCTGAAGTGTGTCGCCGCCGAGCTGGGGCCTACGACCCTGGCCTCTGCTGGTGCTCCCACGACCCCGACGACCTGCTCCCACGACCGGCACCAGCACACTAGGGGAATCCAGTCGAGCGGGTCGACGACTTGTCCGCCGTTGTGGAGGCATACCACACAGCCAAATCTTGTAGGTGATATTGTGAAATGAAAATTTGTAAGTTAAATCCAACGTCGCACTGCCACCGCAAACAAAATTCCAGATGTAACTCCCAATTGCAAGCTGGTCGCCGTTCACAATGAAAACTATGCCGACTAACGTTAGTCGCACCAGAAATCCGTGGATGTAGTCGTGCCGAATCAGATGTTCACGTAACAAACAGTTGGCACATAAAGAAGAATCGTCCAAAGTCAAAGACGGTGCTTTATCCAACAGAAATGTGATTAAAGAAGAGTTGGCACGTAAGGTATGATTATGAAAATGATGCCGACTAACGTTAGTCGCACGAGAACTCCGTGTATGTAGCTCACGTAAGAAGAGCCAAAAGGCGCTTTATCCAACAGAAAATCTGTGACTAACGTTAAATTAACTCCCAGATATAATGAAGCGAACTTAATCTCCTCAGTATAAGAAGAACCCTGCGATCTCAGTCAATGTGAAAACCGCGGGAAAATAAATGTAAAGACCAGCAAATGAGGGAGTCACAATTGAATAGTCCAGTTCAAATAAAAGCTGTAACAAAAGTGAGCCAAATTTAATAATGCCGCCCGCTTCCAAAGTTTCTATTGGGAAGAGCGGTCCTGATTGGTCCAAACTGGCAACCCCTTGAAAACCTAAACAAAACTTGACCAACCAGAAAAAGGCCCGCGAACAAAATTGCCGCCCACCAATGAACCCGGGAAACATACTGCACAGTGAAGTACCTGGGAAAAACGCCCCTGGGAAAACCAAGCCCACGGCAACTACCCCAATGCAGTTGAGACAAAGAGGGCGCCACCCAGGACGTGTATTGCAGTGTATAAAGCATTTTATCATGAAGATGATAAAATGAAATATTTATCACATATTGTGGCGGGTTTCCCAAACTCAACCTAAGTTCGATAGGGTCAAGTCAGACACCAATTGCGGTGACAACAATTCCCCCAAACTAAGATTCTTTCCTAGACGAGATACCACTCAGAGCGATCTCCAGGCCAGGGGTATGAGTCCGTTTTGATGGAAATCTACCACCAATTGTGATTGATTGTTAAGTCTATGCTAGCACACAGTTACTCAGAGAAACAAGGCACCTGAAAACAGAATTGTCGGTACAACAATATAATTTATTCAAGTTATAATTAGCAACATTACTGTGACTGGGTTGGGATTGATTCTTTTATTAACACCTGGGTCCTCTTTCCTTTCAATCTCAATGTATAATTGACAGGTAAGATTACAATGAAAAGTACTCAGCTCGCATCAGCATTACACTACTACATCAGCAATGCCCACTAGCATCAGCCTTAGTAGTATGTCAGATGGGTGATCTAGACCACCTACTAAAAAAAGATATTTTAAGTCAAAAGTAGTAGGGGATTATTTTTCGAATTTGGTTTTATTTTGTTTAAAAATTTTTAAACTCACTGATTTTAAGTGAGTTTCCCTAGGGCCAACTTTAAAAAGGGAGTTTCCCTTAAAATGAGGTAGCCTCATCAAAAATCGATGAGGCTAAGAGTGTATTTTAAAAAACAGTACTTATAAAAGTGAGATAACGAATATATATTATCTTGTTTAATAGTAAAGATGGAAAGAACGAAATATTTATCGAAATGGACATTGAGAGAATTGAAAGATTTTGCGCGACAACGCATTAGTCGATTAATTCTCGTGCAAAACAGTAATAATAGAGTAGATAAACGCAGTTGGTACAACGCGGTTAAAAAGTATATAAATCAACAAAAACAAAAGCCATTATATGAATTAAATTTAGCGGAATTACGAGAGCGCGTAGCGGTTGAAAATATTGAGCTACCGCTACGCGGCTCGGGAGCGAACGAGCGGTTGATTAAAAAAGACTACATTAACGCTATTAAAAGGTTTTACGGTAGAGAAACCGAGTTGAAATTTAACCCTTTTATTAGCGGTGGTAGTTATTTACGCGAACATGTAATGAATGTTCCGTTGAATCACAGCAAAGAAAAAGATTTAAATGTTTTTTGGAGAGCTGTAAAACCAAAGATTATCGCCGAGTTGACTAAAGACTTACAGGATTTTAAAGCGTTCAAGTTTATGATATTTATACGCGTTAAATTACGTAAAGTAAACTTGGCCGGCACGGACGATTTTGTTGAACCAAGTTTTCATAATAAAAAGCAAATTGTTTTATTGAATTTAAACAATATCGAAAATGAACTCGATACGACAATTTCACAAATTCAAGAAGCTTTAGAAAAATACACTCGAGAGGGTAGTGGATGGATAGTAGATCGTGTCGAAGAAATGAATCTAAGAATCGCGAAATATCAACCTCTAAGAGGAGGTAGTTATATCGAGCTATGCGATTACATTAAAAATAAAAAAGCTTGCATCAACGTAAAAAATAAAGACGACGATTGTTTGCGATGGGCTTTACGCGCTCATCGTTTTCCAGCTAGCGATCACGTTGATAGAACGAGCAAGTACCCAATAAAAGACGGTTTTAATTTTAACAACATTGACGCACCTACACCGATTAATCAAATTAAACGAGTAGAAAACAAAACAATATAGCGATAAACGTTTTCGGTTGCGAGTCAAAACGATAATCGTTTACGATATAAGCAATCAACCGTCGGAGATGGATCGCATAAATTTACTATTGATTCATAAAGACGCTAAATCTCACTACGTTTACATTAAAGATGTGAATAAATTACTTCGCGATCAAACGAAACACAATACTCGTAAGCATTTTTGCTTGAGATGTTTGCAAGGTTTTCGACGGGAGCGTATCTCGAAAACCACGTAAAATGTGTAAGGGTATAAACGACAGACCAACGACTATCGTAATGCCTGAAAAGGGTAAAACGATAAAATAAAGTTTATAAATTTTCATAAAAAGATGAAAGTTCCATTCGTAATATACGCCGACTTTGAAAGCATTATCGTAAAGATTGTTGACGAAAACTCTACCAATACTAAAAAACTACAAGAACACGTCGTTTGCGGTTATTCGTACGTCGTTGTTTGTTGCGATGGTAAAAGTAGTTTCCCCGTTACGTATAGAGGAAAAGACGCATCTAAACATTTTTTAAATGAATTACAAAAAGAAGAAGAAAAGATTAATACTATATTTAAAAATCTTAAAAAATTAAACATGACTGAAGAAGACGAGCAAGATTACGACTCTGCTAACGAGTGTTGGATATGCGAAAACAAGTTTTTTAAAGACGACTGTAAAAAGGTTAGAGATCATTGTCACATTACCGGAAAATATAGAGGCGCTGCGCATAATTATTGTAATTTTAAACTAGGTATAAAACCAAACAAAACCTTTATTCCTGTCGTATTTCATAATTTGCGAGGTTACGACTCTCATCTCATTATGCAGGCCGCCGGTCGCAGCGAGGGAAATCTAACGTGTATTCCAAACAATATCGAAAAGTATATTTCTTTTAGTATTAATCAACTACGATTTATAGACAGCGCTCAATTTTTACTAGCTTCGTTGGACAAACTCGTAAAATCAAACGATTCTTTTCCGATTACATTAAAACTTGAACCCTCTTTTGAAAAATTTAATCTATTGATAAGCAAGGGTATTTATCCTTACGAGTACATGGATAGTTTTGAACGTTTCAAAGAAACGCAACTTCCTTCAATAAAATGTTTTTACAGCAGTTTAAACAGCCAGCACATTACTAAAGAACAATACGAGCACGCTAAAAACGTATTTCATACCTTTGATTGTAAAAATTTAGGAGATTATCACGATTTGTACGTGCGTACCGATAATTGCTTGTTGGCGGACGTATTTGAAAACTTTCGTAATACTTGTTTAAAACAGTACGGTTTAGATCCGGCTAATTATTATACGAGTCCGGGTTTAAGTTGGGACGCTTTGTTGAAACATTCTAAACAAAAATTAGATTTGTTTACAGACGTTAACATGCATTTGTTTATTGAAAAAGGCACGCGCGGAGGAACGTGCATGGTGAGTAAACGATACGCTAAAGCAAATAATGTTTATTTAAACGACTACGACGAATCGAAACCATCGAATTTATACGGCTACGCGATGAGTCAACCTTTACCGACCGGTAATTTCAAATGGTTATCGCAAAAACAAATTGAGCGACTCGAGAAGCAAGGATTTAGCAACAATAAAGGATACATTTTACAAGTTGATTTAGAATATCCAACCATTTTACACGATTCTCACAACGCATTTCCACTAGCGCCAGAGTCGTTGATAGTACCGAAAGAATGGATGAGCGACTATCAACACGAGTTGCTATCCGGCAAGCCGGCTCCAAATGTTGTTAAATTAGTACCAAATTTATACGACAAGAAAAACTACGTGCTTCATTATCGTAATTTACTATTGTATTTACAACTCGGTATGAAGCTGACTAAAATTCATAAAGTTTTAGAATTTGACGAAGCACGTTGGATGAAATCGTACATCGATAAAAACACTCTACTCAGAAAAGAAGCGACGAGTGATTTTGAAAAAGATTTGTTTAAACTCATGAACAATTCAGTTTTTGGAAAAACGATGGAAAATGTACGAAAACGCGTCAACGTAAATTTAAAACGGCTAAACGATGAAAAACAAGACAATTTAATTCGCGCGCTAATCGCGAAACCAAATTTTGCAGAGGCTAGGATTTTCGATAACGATCTAGTAGCGATTCACATGCACAAAACAAAACTCGTTCTCAACCGGCCAGTTTACGTAGGAATGAGCATATTGGATATATCTAAAGCTTTCATGTACGATTTCTATTACAATCATTTAAAGCTAAAATACAAAGACGAGTGCGAGTTGGTATACACGGATACGGATAGCTTATTGTTGGAAATTAAAACGGAAGATGTTTACGAAGATATGGAAAAAGATAAACATTTATACGATTTTAGTAATTACGATAAGAGTCATTTTCTGTTTTCTGAAGAAAACAAAAAAGTGATCGGTAAAATGAAAGACGAGACCGCGAAAACTGTAATCTCTGAAGTTGTTTGTTTAAGACCCAAAATGTATTCGATACTTACTTCGGACAAAGCTGAAATAAGAAAAGCTAAAGGAGTTAAAAGACAAGTTTTAGAACAACAGATTAAACACGAGCGATATAAACAAGTTTTATCGTTTAAAAATACTCTGCATCACCCTATGAATTTTATTAGGCATGAAAACCATAGACTATATATACAACTCGAATAGATAAAATATCGCTATCTCCTCTAGATACAAAGAGACATATTTTAGAAAACGGAATACATACTCTAGCTTACGGTCATCGCATGATTGAATGATTGATTGATTAACGTTTAACGATTGGTGGATTCATTGTATCTCTAGGAATAATTTGTATTTCTTCTCTTACAAAACTACGAGCGGGGCCCGCGTCTAAATAATACAATATGGGTTGATTCGCAGCCTTCATCGTTTTAGATATTCTATAAATTTTTATACTCCATATAGGATCGGTCGCTCTGCGCCTCGTATCTTTTTCAGCTTCACCGGGCGCGTATAAATACCGAACTAAACTGTTTCTAGGAATTCTTTTTTCGTTCTTTACAACAACTGGTGAGGCTGGATTTTGCTCGACGCTACGTAGTTTAATCGCGTCTTTGGGTTTTGAGTTAATCAGTCGCGTCGTCTCGTTGTTTAACGCTTTTACGACCAGAGGTAATCTTTTAACCCATTCTCTGTTTCTCGTATCGGTAGCAATTTCTTGACCGTATTGATGCGAAAATAATCTTTCGCTCAAAGTTTTATTAAATCGCTCCACTATACCCTGAGCTCTGTGATTTCCAACCTCTCCTCGCTGAATTTTTACATCGTGTTTGCTCATCAACGCGTTAACGCTGCTCATGAATTCTTTTCCGGGATCGACTTTTATAATTTTAGGCCAAACCAACAACGATCGTTTATAAATTTTTTCAAAAGCATCGCCGACTCGCGCGGCTGTTTTATCGATTAAAGGTTGCGCTTCTTTATATCTGCTGGCTTCGTCCACGACCGTTAACGCGTACTTGTACGTAATTCTACCGACTTTGTCGTGCGGAAGAAACAACAAGTCTGCTTGATGAACCTCGTTTGGTTTTTCGAGCGTACTATTTGATGAGGTTGGTCTCGGAATATATTTAGGATAGGGTAAATAAATTTGCCACAGCGCTTGCTTTTTTATCCATTGTCGAACAAATTTTACATTTACTTTTGTTTCTTTAGCCAGCTTGCTGATTGCATCTTGACCTTTGTAGTATCCTCGTACGCTATAATAAGCGTTTGAAAGTTGTCGTTCATCCATTTTTATATTGTACAATATTTTTTATTCATTAGGAATTTTAGGCATGAGCGAATCTGGTAAAATTCCTTGTTTAATTAACGCCGTTTGAGTTCCACCGGCTAATGCGACCGTCACGACGAGTTTTAACCCATCTTTTACACTAACTTTTCCCAAGTTGGCTGGTTCTACGCTTAATGCTTTTTTACCGATCATACTGTATAAAAATTAAAAAAAATCCAAAAACGAGGCTGTGATAAACCGAATCTGCGATTGTTTTCGTATCCATTGAAGACATATTTATAACTGTAAATATAATATTTTTAAAAAAACTTTTATTCCATTTCAAAAACAACGCGTTGTTCTCTAGCGAGTTTAACGCGTTCGTTTTTAAATGTTGGTTCTCTAATCGTAGTTGGTTCTCTAATCGTAGTTGGTTCTCTAATCGTAGTTGGTTCTCTAATCGTAGTTGGTTTTCTAAACAAGAAATAAGCGATACCTCCGATAGCTAAACCAATAGCTATATAATAGTAGCTCGTCGAGTTGTTTTCTTTATAAATAGGCGCTTCTTTACTATCGCTAGACGTTACAACGATTTTTGCGGGTTTAGCGAGTTGTAGTTTTTTCTGTCTATTAAGTTCGGCGAGTTTTTTACCGGCAGCGACTCTGTTTGGATTTTTTACTCTAGTCGCTGTTTTCGTCACTGTCTTTGGATGTGACGACGTGTTTGTTGGCTCCATCGGCGCAGTTGTTTGCTCGTTTGTCTCCATCTCTTTCATTATCTACGCAAGATTCTTCTTTTCTTTTTAAATGTTTTGCCGTAATCAGCGAAGCGCTGAGCGGAGCGATAAACATACCGTACTTGTAGTATATTTCGCACGCCACTGTATTAAGCATGCTACTAATGAACGGATCTTTTTCTAAATCTGAAATTAATTTACCTTCATCGTCAATTTGAAATTTATAGCCGTACAAATCAATACGATTTAAACTAAATCCCAATAGTTTAGCGTATAACGTTATAATGGCGCTACCTAAAGACTGGGTAATATCGCGACCTAATTTAGTTTCGTATTGCGTGTGTAATGCGTCTCGCTCTTGCTCGCTCAAAGCTTCAATATCGCTAACGCTTAGTTCTTTACCGAAAAACTTGGTCGAGTCTCCTCCTATTACGACCGATAAAAGACGTAGTTTTTGTTTCAACAATAAGCTATCGTCGTTGACGCTAACGTCGTTAACGAGTGGTGTTTGTATATTTTCGTTTAATAGCTTATGTACTTCTTCCATTTATTATACGTACTTATAGAATAATCGATTAAATTTATTAAAAAATATAGAACCCAATAATTAATTTTAGATAACTTATCGGTGTTTAAAAGTTTGTCAAGATTCAACATTAGATCTTTTACTCGTTCAGCATCTATACTCTTAAATATACCTTTTACTTTTTCAGTATTATCGTTAAAAAATTGTACCAACTCGCTTCTTTCTTCTTTAGTATTTAAAAGTACATTAAGATTACGTATAAAATCATTTACTCGTTCAACATTTACGTTCGTAAATATTATTTTTGCTCGTTCAACATTCATATTTATAAATAGATTTTATAATGTTTTATTAAATTGCTCACGACTTGACGGTAATTGCTCACGACTTGACGGTAATTGCTCACGACTTGACGGTAATTGCTCACGACTTGACGGTAATTGCTCACGACTTGACGGTAATTGCTCACGACTTGACGGTAATTGCTCTTAACCTACGAGTAATTGCTCTTAACCTACGAGTAATTGCTAACGACTTTGTGGGGTAATGGTTTAGTCGCGTGTTTCATAACCGGTAGGTTGATCCGTTTTTAAAATTAATTTACGGTGTTTAACTCGTTTTAATTTTTCATGAATTTCCATTCTCAACTCTTTCGTAGGTACAACATCATTTTCTCTAAGACAATTCTCGTACGAGTCTCTATCTTTACAATAAAATAAACACACCCATTTGAGTTGTTCTCTAAAATCTTTCAATACGCTATTATATTTCTGCGAAAGAATCCAACAGCTGTGTCGTACGTGTCTACCGCTAAAAGCCAATTGCGTAATCATACATTTATTATTCTCGTCGTATTTTTTATAATGCAACTGTTTATTAGCGCTGCAATCGTCTATAATAAACAACGTTTCTTCCGTTTTGAAAGCGTCGCTATAAATTTGTATAGCCCTATTCAGCGATATGTCGTTTAAATCGTTAACGTGTACGTTATCGTCGTTTAGAACCCATTTTCTATTTTTGTACGTATCGTTGTTGAAAATGGTGGGGCATAATATAACGATATTTTTAAAATATTTAAAATATTCATTTTGTAATAAATTTAAAACAAATTCAGTTTTACCGCATCCCGTTTGTCCGCAAATTAACGCGGCGTGTGGATATTTAGGTAACATTTTCTTTTTAATATTAAACGTTTTTTAATAATCACTCTATCGTTGACATTTAACGCGATGTTTAATAATCACTCTATCGTTGGATGTTTAAATAATCGACCGATTCAAAACGCGAGTTTCTTATGTTTAGTTGCGCGTCCATGATAATAAAAGTATACATGTTTAGTTCACCCGCGGATTCGGCTTCTTTTTCAATTTGAATGGTAATTCCTTCGGATAAGTTTTGCACTCGTCTTCCGCTACCGTGTAATTTATTATCGGTACTCGTTCTTAAATCTAAAAATAAACCGTATCGATTAAAATAATAATTTGATATTTTGACGTTGGATAAATCTAGAGCTTGCGCAACTTGTATAGCGTGTTGTTTTCTCGAATCACCAAAATATTTTGAAATCTCTTCCCATTGTTGATATCTTTTCATTCCGTGCGCGTAGAGTTGATTGGGAACGCCTTCGATGGTAATACTAACTTTGTTTATTTTCGGATTATAAAACCTGTTGCACTCTTGTATGTTGGGTTCTTTGAATAGAAACAATATTCCTTTCATACTTTTTGCCGGAGTATTTAAATTTATATTCCACATTGTATCTTTTTTGTTTAACGTCGTCACGCTCTGTCTCAGTACGCGATCAAACAATATACTCGTTCTATCGCTGTATTGATTTCTAATCGTTCTAGCGAGTTCCGGCATATGAACTACCTCAAACTCTAAACTAATTCCACTTATAATATATTTAGCGTTGTCGTCGGTGGTTTTGATTACGTTACTAAATTTATTAAACACGAGTTCGTAAGTCAATCGATCTCCGATGCCCGACTGATAGTAAGGTTGATGATCGGTCAACAATTCAAAATCGAGCGGAATGTGATATCTATTTTTATACGCGTCTGCGACAGCTTTATCTTTTCCGCTGTTTGCGGCTACATCTTTATCGTTAGCGTCTATTCGCAATTTAGTCACGTTTACATCTTCTATTCCTTGGTACGTTAAATTTTCGCGTTGATCTTTGGTCAGCCATTCGTCTTTGTAACAATTGAATACATCCGCATCGTCTAAACTAAATATTTCGTTTCCTTCCATTTTAATTATTATATGTTTTACGATGCATCTACCTATATTTTGTACCAACGTTCTATTTTCATCATCCGCGCTAACGAGTTCTATGTTGAAAGCTAATCGCGTTGTATTCGGAACGATAACGTCGTTCATTCCTAAATTTGGAAAACGAACCGTCAACAATTGGTTTTCGTTAATGGTACTCGGATTATTTGTAATGACTACTTTTTGACGCATACCTTTTACACCTCGAGGTTCTCTTAATCTTCTGTATGGATCGAGCGCATCTCCGTACATGTTACTGGACATATTATTTATAAAAGTATAAACATAATAATTTTTATCTTTTTTATAAACTATATTTATACACTAGTATAAATGGTGTCTGTAGCGATGATGATTGGAGGAGCGTTAATTAACGCGTTTGCTTTTACCGGTAGCAATGCTTTATTTAGTAATTTACGCGGTAGCGACGAACGAGCAAGACACGATTTAGCGATAGAGCAACTTTCGAAAGCTAGAGAAGAATTTAGTAAAAAACGTTTAAAATATCTAGATTATTTAAATGAAAAAATCCAAAAAGAATCGAGCGCCGTAAGAACGTTTAATAATATCGACGATGCGATGTATGAATATTCACGAGTTTCAAATACACGAGTAAATTTACCTCTTGATTTACGAGAAGAACCGCAACTAGAAGATTTTTACGACGCTAGCGAAGATTCAAAAACTAACGAGATGTTATTTATCATTATTGGTATGAGTATAGTGGGTTATGTGAGTTATAAACTATTTTAAAAAAAAGATAAAAAGTGATTATAAATGGCTTACGGAGGTCACGAACTTATGGAGGCGGATCCAGAGTATAATCGGCCCGAAGAAGATGACGAATATATAGATGATGATGAAATAAGCGATATCAACAGTCAAGAAAATGCCGATAGATTAGCGAGACTACGAGAAGGCGCGTCATTTCAACCGATATCGGTTGATGCTTTTCAAGCTGAAAAATGTTATGAAACTGTAACAAAACAAGGTTGGGATTATAAACCGGTTCAATATGAAAAATTTCACGTACTTGATGATGGTATTTATTTTATAGAGGATGAAAAAAAAGTCAGGTTGACGAAAGAAAAACAAAACAGAACCTTTCTCGCGTTAAGTACAATAGCCAATGAAGCGAGAAGATCTGGCTATGACCAAACTAGGTTTATGAGAGAACAATTGGGTATAAAAGACTGGTCGTCTAAACCAAAAGTATCAAAAAAAATGCAAGAAAAAGCGGGTAAAGTTTTAAAAGAGATAGCATCACCAACGATTGATCTTCTTCGTAAAGAAGGCCGAAAGTTACCGACGCCACCTTTACAGCGAGAAAAAGATAACATTGAAATGAGCGATTTACAAGTTGAAAAAACGATAGATAAGGTTGAAGAATTTCTTGGTTTTCTTACGCAAAATGCGCAAACTCTAGAGGAGGCCAATATATACCGTGAATTAAAGGGTTACGTTAGTCTTATGGAAACGGCGCAAGGACATAAATTAAAATTTGAAGCCGAATTGCACGCGCGAAACAAAGAATTAACAACGATTAGAGAAAGAATCGCCAACAACGATGCGGGAGATGAAAATGTACAACTAACGCAACGAAAACAAGAATTATTAGATGAAATTGATACGATTAAAGAACAAATTGCCAAGTTTGACTATAAGAATAGTAGCCAACTCAATAGAATTAAAGAAACGTTATATAGGATAAAAAATATAGATAAAACGTTGGGTGAAAGAGTTGGAACTTTATTTAGAGAACAAGGCGTAACGATCGTTAGTGTATTAATAGCCATCGGTATGGTTATCAATTTTATCGTCGAAGCCTCCGTTAACGTCGTAAATTCAGTTTTACCACCACCACCACCACCACCTCCACCAGATGGTGATGGGTGGATACAAAAAACGTTAAAAAATTTAGCCAACGTATTATCTAAACTGGGAGCGAAAGCTTTAGCCGCTTTACCAGCTATTATCGGTAGTATAATAAGTTGGTTATTTAAAATAGCTTCGAGCGTCGTTATGCTCGCGGCGCAACATTTATGGTTAACCTTGACCGGGGTCGGTGTTTTAATTATAACTTGGACGATAAAAAATAAAAATCAATTATAAAATGGCGGAAGGAGGTGATATTCTGATGGAAGATTTTAACGTTGATGATACGTTTGAAGATGCCAAAGATGATGTAGAAGAGCGAGTTGATGAAACGCCTTCTGGTCAGCTCTTTGATAGAACGGGCTATTATATACATGAAAAAGATGCCGTTGATGCATTTTACAAACAATTGAATAAACCAAACGTTGTAAAAGACTATAAGAGATTTAGATATAGACACTCGGTACTTTGGTTTATAAAAGAAGACGGTGAACAAATACGGTTAAGTAGCATAAAGAAAATGGGGAAATTTTTAGGAGAATCTACTTTAAAAAAACAAGGTAAAGATTTTTTGTACGAACTTTATGGTTTACAAAAATCAAAATTATCGCGTGAACAAAAAGCAATAAGCGATAATTTTGATACGGTGGAAGAAGCGCAAAGGAAAATAACGTTAGAACCTACCGCCGATGTTGATGAACCTACCGAGGTAGCGCGAATGCTTAGCGAAACGGTAGAAGCTAACGAAAATACAATAAGCGTTCTTTCTGAAAACTCGGCTTTAAAAGATAGTTACGATATAAGAACCTTGCGGAAAATTGGTGAACTTATGGAAACGAAACGAGGCTCGGTATTAGAATTATTGCTTAGATATAAAGAAAATAAAGAAAAAATAGCTAATTTGAAACAAAGAATCGACGAAAATGAGATAGGAGATGAAAACGCGATGGATTTACTACGTAAAGAACGAGCAAACCTAAAAGAAGAAACATCGGAGATCGAAAAAATTATGGAAGATTTAAAAGATGAAGTACGTAACCTTTTGTTTAAAAATTAAGAAGCGTTAGACGCGATAAATATAAGAAAGCGCACGTTTGGCGAAAAAATTATAGGCTTTTTTTAAAAAACACGGTGTAACGATCGCTAGTGTATTAACGGCCGTCGGTATGACTATCGCTTTTATCGCTAAATCGATAGGTGAAGTCGCGAATTCAGTTTTACCAACGCCTATACCTAAACCCGCACCACCTACACCCACACCCAAACCTGTATACCCAGAACCAACTCCTATTCTCCCACCAACGCCCATACCAGATGGTGATGGGTGGATACAAAAAACGTTAAAAAATTTAGCCAACGTATTATCTAAACTGGGAGCGAAAGCTTTAGCCGCTTTACCAGCTATTATCGGTAGTATAATAAGTTGGTTATTTAAAATAGCTTCGAGCGTCGTTATGCTCGCGGCGCAACATTTATGGTTAACCTTGACCGGGGTCGGTGTTTTAATTATAACTTATACGATAAAAAATAACAATTCGTAAATCATAACGCCTAGTCCGGTTAAAATCGCAAAACCAACGATCAAAGCACTTTTTTCTTCTTCATGACTATTTAGAGTTGGCGCAGTTTCAAGAGGATGTGATATTGTAAAATCGTTAGATTCTTGTACGTGTTTAGTTGACGATTGTACGCCGTCGTGAAGCAAAGGTAAAATAGGAGGAGTAGCGGGCGTTGAATTTGTATCTAAATTTGAACCTAGAGATAAATCGCTCGTCGCTATCAATTATTGTATCCGACGTACGTGCCTATTCGTAAATTCATATCGCTAGGCATCATGTATAAATTTTCTCCTAAACAAAAGTTTAATTGAGAACGAGCATTTTGTAAAACATCTTGATATCGTTGAATACTCATACTCAAATCGACCGGAGAATAAATCTCAGCTTCGGTTATATTTATAAATTCACGTTGCGCGTCTAAACCAGTACCACCCGCTAAAAACGAGCTTTTAACTCGCGCTTGAGCTCCCAATAACGCGTACACATAAGTTCTTATAGAGTCGTTTATGCGTTGCGTACCAACATCCGTAAAACCTTTAGCCGACTTTATAGGCAATATAAACTTTGTCCACGCCATTTTAACGCGTGGTGATTGAGAAATGTATTCGACGACGTACGAACCACCTATATCGTTAACGCTATTTACTAAATTTAAATCAACTTTAGATTTATCAAAATCCATCCTTTTCTCTCGCCGATGTTGTAAATTTGAATTGTCATAGTTTTTCCCCGGCACCTCGATGTAACCGTAAATGTTTTGATAATAAGCCATTCCCAATCCGTTTGAAAAGTAGTCTACTCGTTGTTTCCAATCGTCTTTAATCGATAAATGAAATTCAGCGCATAGTCTATTGTACGCGCTTATATCGATATTGTTTGAAAACGCGTCAAAAAAATTCGAATAAGATGTAGGGCAGCTAAGTTCTTTGAGCAATCGTCTAATTTGATAATAGACGTGAAATCTAAAAAAACTACGAATCATCATATTTGAATGATTTAAATGATCGTAACCCACACCGCATCTCGTCGTAGCGCAATACGTTACAAAATTTATTTGATTTTGATAAAATTTTAGCGGGTTAGAATACCAATCGTTTACAACATCGTCGCTGACGATGTGAGGTAACGTATATTTTTGAAACACGTTAACGAACGTTGCGCTAAATGACTCTGTTTCGCTGACGTAAATTTTTAGACTCGTTAAATCGCCGGCGTAAAAAAGAGGCGCTTTAAAATTTCCAGATTGCTTGTACGGATACGTATAATTACTCTCGAATGCTAATGGAAACGTCATTTTATTATATTAAAATATAATAAAATGTATCATACGTTCGAAATCGAAATTGGTAAAGAAGGTGGATCGGTTCAATTAGACAACGTTATCGATAATCGGCGAGATAATCTCTCGATTATATTACACAGCGTAAACATTTGGGTGGGATATTACAACGTGCGTAAAAAAGAAAGAATACTAATTCGCACGGTGGGTGAATCGGAAGGTGATGTAAAATTGATTGAAGCGGGCCTTTACAACATTAACGAAATTATCGAGATTATAACGAAAAATGAGCCTTGGATAACGTCTAGAATCGATAAATCCAAGGGTGAATACACGTTAATATTAGCTCAAGTGAACAAGAGCGTTAAATTTACATCTGGGTTAGCTAATTTATTGGGGTTGCACAGCGAATCTCTAACCGCGGGGGAATACAACAACAAAATAGACGTACAACTTTTTAAAATGTTATACATTCATTGCGATCAAATTTCTACGACCGATAATTATTTCAACGGAAAACCCTGCACAATTTTAAACGCTTTTCCTTTGCAAGACGCGTCGTTTGGCGAAAGCATGTACATGCAATATACAAATCCGTTGAAGAAAAAATTACGAGTCGGCACTTTTAACGAGTTGAGTTTTCGAGTTAGAGATAGCAAAAGTAGAGACGTACATAATCACGGTTTCCCCATTATTTTAAATATAGAAATAATATAAATATGGCGAGTATTTACGGACCCAGTCGAATAACGAGCGTTGCTAGAACGATCGCTAGCGACGGAGCATCGACGAAAGGCGAAATTTACGAACATCACGGATATCTAAACAGAGATGAAATTTTACAGCGAGTAGTTTTAATTGAAAAATTTGACGTCGTACTAGGATGGCACGATATTTTTCAACAACCGTTTTTCATGTTTACGACCGCGCCCACGTATTGCAGCATTTTCACCCAGTTTATTAAAACCGATAGTTTTGCTACGCATTCAGCGACGAGCGATTACGCTACCAACATTTATTATATTCCTTCTCCGCAACGAGATGAAAAGTTTCATTTTCTAGAAAATGAAATTCAACATTTAAAATACGAAATGTGTTTTAAAATGCGAAACGTTAGAAAAGTTTTTGTCGAAGCGAGTTTTTTCGGTTCGCTAAATTCAAAAATCTGTTTCAATATAAAAATAGCAAGTTTGCCGTCGAATTAAATAATTTTGGTATAATAAATATGGCGAGCATTTACGGACCGAGTCGAACGAGTGAAGCGAGTAGTCAAAGTGTAACTGATGATCAAAACGTTTTTGAAAAAACTGGGCATATTGACGCCGATCAAGTTCAACAAAATAAAACATTGTATAAATTGGATGATGCGTTCATTATCGGATGGATTCACAAAGGAGCCATCTGTTTTCCAAGTTTTGTTGTTTATGATGCGACACCATGTACAGTTTATTTAAAAATTGTACAAGGTGAAGTAGTTACTAATGTAGCTATAGATCGCGATCTACGATTGGCTGCACTAAAAGATTTTTTTAAGCTCCAAAGAAATATAAGAACTGTTTATTTTTCGAATAATGAAGAAGCAAAGCTTTTTGAAGGTAAAATTTGCTTCAAAACGCAAAATAAAAAAGTTTTTGTGCAAGCAACCTTTCTAGGCTCTTTAATGAATGGAATCTGTTACAATGTCAAAGTCAATACTTGGCCGATAAATTAAAAATTAAAAATTAAAAAATCTTTTCTATTAATAAAACATATAATGAGCGCGCCTATAGAATCGACGAATGTACTTTATCCAATATTGCCGCCTTTGACGAATGATTCTAAAACATTTCGATTGCAAAAAATCGACGATATTCAAAAAGAATTACGAATTGAAATTAACGAACGTGAAGCCACGTATAAAAAATATAATAAAATCATAAACGCTTGTAACGTCGCAGAAACTATCGCAGAAATGGGCTGTATGGGAGCAGGAGCCATCGGAATAGCCAGTATCGCCACAGTCGTATCGTCGCCGGTAGGATTCACTTTAGAAGGTTTAGCTTTGGGGTTGGGCGGCGCAGCTTTCGCTATCAAATACGCGAAAAATAAATTGTATAAAAAAGCTAAAAAACACGATGAAATACGAATTTTAGCGTTGAGTAAACTCAACACGATCGAAAACCACATTAGTAAAGCCATCCAAGACGGTATCATCGGTCAAGAAGAATTTGTACTCGTGTGCGAAGAGCGAGAAAAATATTATAAAATGAAAGAAAAAATCCGTAATGTACCGACGACTATACCAGAGGTTAAAACTACCGACTCTGACGAGAATCGTGAAAACGCAGAAAAAAAAATTCTTATAGAAAAACTTTTGAGTTTAAAGTAAACTTGAGCGTAAATAAGAGCTATAATCAAAAACAAGCTTCGCGAGTAGCGGAGCGTGATGATAGACCACCACCGTATAATTATAATTTATAATCTATAAAGAAATTTCTTTCCAACAATTCTTTCATCACGCTATTGAATGAGCGTATAGCTTTTCTTCGCGCATTTCGTACACGAGCCCGCCTTTGCTTTTGTGCCCTTTTTACATCTACAACAAGGAACGGGCATGCTCTGACCTCGCTGAATACGCCATCGATGCATCGGGCAATAGACATCATCACGAACACTCATTCTACAACACTTTACGTTTTTGCCAACTAAAAGCCATTCGCACAAAATCATCGTTCTTTCCATCTTTACTATTAAACAAGATAATATATATTCGTTATCTCACTTTTATAAGTACTGTTTTTTAAAATACACTCTTAGCCTCATCGATTTTTGATGAGGCTACCTCATTTTAAGGGAAACTCCCTTTTTAAAGTTGGCCCTAGGGAAACTCACTTAAAATCAGTGAGTTTAAATTTTTTTAAACAAAATAAAACCAAATTCGAAAAATAATCCCCTACTACTTTTGACTTAAAATATCTTTTTTTAGTAGGTGGTCTAGATCACCCATCTGACATACTACTGCCTTAAACAACAACGTCAACAATGCACACTAGCATCAGCATTAAACGACAACGTCAACAATGCACACTAGCATCAGCATTAAACGACAGCGTCAACAATGCACACTAGCATCAGCACTAAACAACAGCGTTAATAATGCACACTAGCATCAGCACTAAACAACAGCGTCAACAATGCACACTAGCATCAGCATTAAATGAGAATGCACACTAGCATCATCAGCACTACACGAGAGCATTAGCTGTGTATACAGTTGGTATAGCTTTGTACTCATCAGCAATGCACGCCAGCGTTAGCTATGTACAGCTTCCAGAGCTTTGTACCTGCTACGCATCAGCTATGCACGCTAGCATCTACAACGTACAGCTCATACAACTTATATTCACTTTGCAGCTAATGCACCGCGCGCTAGTCAGCGACGTACACGCAGAGCTAAGACAATAACTTACGTCTTTCTACGCTGGCAGCTATCGCTCTCTCTTTATGCGCTATGGCATACCGCAGGCAACCACGACCGGCGCAGCCATCGCATCGCTACGCGCCTGCCCAATCAGCGCGCGCAACATAAGGTCACCCACAATCTAAATATTAGACTGGTATAGTCTTTCACTTTCCGTTACAATATTTATCACTAGTTGGCAAAAATAAAAAATAAATTATAAAAAAAAGTCACTGCACCGATTTTGAAGCTGACCTATGACCAGAAACAAGAGACTATTTTGTTTGGCTTTAGTTTACCAACGGTAATTTGGTATACTTTCCCTTTAAATTGAGAACACAATTTATAAACAATATTTCAAGGGATGTTTGATACCATATCTTCTACATTTACGTACATTTGGGTTCATTTTGTAGAATGCTGGTATGGTACTCTGATCCCACTGTAGTAAAAAAAATTGAAGAAAAATAATAATTTGTATACCAGTTTATTACTTCTCTTTTCCATTGTGGGTTATTTGGTGACTCAAGTAGATTTATGTTCACTTGGTAGAATGCTGGTATAGTAATCCAGAAGGATGTTCTGATACCACTTTAGTCAATTTGGCTTTATCAATTTGTATACTACACTTTCCCTTGTGGATTATTTGGTGATGCAGTAAGTTTAAGATAAACCATTGATCATAAATGATTCATCAGTGACCATTAACCTAGTCTTTTTGAATTCTCATTCATTATTTAACAGAACAAAATGGCTACCAGTACTGGAGAATTAGGAGCGTTGCAGAAGATAAGCCGGTATCATCTTGAGTGTGACATATGCCATGACCGATACAAGCAACCCAAAATACTGGATTGTTCTCATAGTTTCTGTGAGACCTGTTTAGATGAATACTGGGACATCACCTGCAGACGCACTCCAACGATTCCTTGTCCTGTTTGTCGTCAGAAGATTCTCATTCCATCAACAGGCATTCAGGGACTCAAAACCAATTTTCACTTAATTGGCATCGTAGATGAGGTATCACTACAAGAGAAGGTTGCCTGTTCAGGTAACTCCAAGACACTCTGTGAGTTATGTGATGGAGGCAATGAGGCTCTTCATCGATGTCTTGACTGTGCCCAAAATATCTGCTCTAACTGCAAAAAGATACATCTGCGAAGCAAAGCATCATCCAATCACAATGTAGCTACACTGGAGGACATATACATGAGGTAAGGCAACAGTGAAAAGACCAGAAGAGGCTTCTACATGTCACAAACACAAGGGAGAGATCAATCGATTCTACTGTGTGACATGTCAAGTCTTGATCTGTCGAGACTGTACCGTTGTGGACCATTGTAAACCTGAGCATCAGTACATTGACAGTGCAGAAGCTTCTCTGAAATACAAGAAGGCTATGAATAATATCTTGCCAGTTTGCCTCACAGAAATAAAGGAACTGGAAGAATCTTTGGCTGCTTCATCTCAAGCTAAGCAAGAATTCAGAGACAAAGTCATAACAACCATGAAAGAGGTGAAGGAGACAGCAGATCAGATCAGAGCAAAAGTTACAGCTGAGGAGAATAAGATGATTGATGCCATCAAGACCCTTGAACAGGATCGTATGGCAGCATTTGATGAGCATGAGAAAGCAGTGGGTATGATGCTACAAAGGAAACAACATTCTCTGGACACGGCCAATGATGTTACAAATACAGCAACAGACAGTGACTTCCTGTCACTGTATCCCATCATCAGTAATGACTTGAGATCACTGACCAGTAACTCCCCTCCTCAGATTGATTGCAGACTTTCGTGTCTGCATCTCAATAAGACTCAGAGTGTTGGTGACATCAGTCTGGGCAAGCTGGTGTGGGAAGACAAGCTGCATCATATATTTGGCAAAAAGGGAAGTGGTCTGGGAGAATTCAACTGGGCCCGGGGCATTGCTGCTCTACAACCCAACAAGATTGCAGTGGCTGACATGAGCAACAACCGAGTAGTGATCTACAGCATTGAGGGCCAACACCAGAGAACTATTCAAATGGAAAAAAGTGGAAGTAAGTTCCGCATAGTGCATACAATGAATATTATGTAAATAGCAGGGTTGTCTAGGGAATATAAGCGTGATGTGTCTTTTCCCACCCAGAGGTACACATAGTTTTACAAGTAAATTTGTTGTATACACGTGAACACCATCCACCACACTGCATACAAAAATATTAGCACTATCAAAACTCGGATGAATAGTTTTCATCATGGAATGTAGGCCAACCTACCCTGGTTTCACCTTGAGATTACAACTCAAAAATCCCAACATATATTTTGTCATACATACATTATGTCAGGGCAGTTTGGATGAGTTTATTCTACACTGAACAGTTTATGTACACATAGTATATGCTGATGACTACACTGTTTGTACAAGGTCAGACAACTCAGGATCACTGCCTTACCTGAATGAAAAATGAAACTATTATATGGCCTTGGTACAGCTGCTACACAGCCAAGTTGCTTACTGTATACTTGTCATTTCATAGCACTTAACATAGCACTGTTAAACATAGAAAAAGGCTTACTAGCAAATGAGTGATGCATCAATACAAATCTATGGTTAAGCAGATGGATGTGCACATGACTTTAACGAATTATCTTGCTAACCTGTGAAAATGCGCTACGTCTCGCAGATAATGTGTGCTGTAGTTAGCAGGAAAAATTGTTTACTGGTAAGCAGCGCTATGAAATTAGTCCCTGGTTGCAGCATACATACTTAGTACATATACTTATTAGCCATAGTTTCATTGGCCAGATGACCCCCTGAAGAGTAATGTAGGCAGATGTGCCCAATCTGAACATAGATCCATCTAAAATTCAGAAATATATGTTAAATAATACTTAACGGGACAATATCGTAATGATCACAGCAGACGTTCAACAGGGCATGGAATCAGTGCCCTTGTTTAAGATGAACACAGTGATTTGACAATTACTGGCTCATTTATGCAGCAGTAATGGTAATATGACCTTATAATATGGGGTATTATTTTCAGTCTGAGCTAATCTAAAACTAGCAGTCTGATTCCATGCCCTGTTGATTGTGATGATACTGTCCCTTTAAAGGTTTGTATGGTGGAAAGTGATTATAGAGTAGGTTTGTGGTATAACACCAAATCTCAGATTGTCTTCATTAGACAGCACAGCACACTGACTGAAACGTTGAGTTAAGGTATTTCTCTGTACTGCACAACTCAAGAATTATTATAACATAGTTTTACTGCAAACATACTCTGTAATATAAATGTTCAAGGTAAAATCAGCTATGAGCACAGAACATGCATCTTAAACAAATTCATAATAATATGAATGAACATACAGATCAAGTTTACAAAAAAGAAACGAACAGAAAAAAGTAAAGTTCACCTGTTGCCAAATATGTGGTGTATTCAAAACAGACTCAATAACCAAAAACTAACAATATGCATGAACGTACATGTACAGATAAAGTTTACAACAAAAAAGAAAAGAAATGTGTAACAATTGCTACATGTGTGCTGTATTACTTGATAATAACTAATACTAAACATGCTTTTCTTTCAGGTCCCTATGCTATTGCAAGTATCAACAATCAGTTCATGGTTGTAGATTACACCAACGAAGTCATCAAGATGTACAAAGAGGATGGCACCCTGGCATTTCAGTTCACCACTCTGCCGCTGAATAAGGTTGCTAAGACCCGTGTAGGCATTCAGAGTATAGCATCCAAGAAGAATTGTAACATCCTAGTGGGTGATGCGGCGAGGAAGGTGGTGACTGTGCACAGACGCACTGATGGTGCAATCCTATGCACCATGCCAGTCCCGACAAAACCCTGCTTCTTGGCTGTTGACAGCAATGACAGAGTGGTGATCAGTGGCTATGAGAAAAAAGTGGTTGTCATTGATGACAACGGTACTACACTACTCACAATCAAACCAACCATCGATGGTAAGCAAGTCGACTACTGCCAGGGTGTATGCTGTGATGGATCAGACATCTACATAGCAGTGATCAATGGTCAGGGCACTGGTCATATTCACCACTATGATTCTGATGGGACGTTTATTAGGTGTATTGCTAAGGGCCTTCATGAACCATATGGAATCACATTCACATCAGATAAACAGCTAGCAGTAGCTGACAAATACTCAGTCAAGATTTATCATATTGTAAGATATCATCCAACTTGATGATCTATGCTGTCTGGCAATTTCCATTGTCATCATCACAATGACTGATGAGGAGCAGCTAGTATAGTGCCTGAAGGGGTCATTATCACCAAGGGTACTCCCCAATGGCATCAGACAATCTCAATCATATACATACGTTAGTAATGCTGAAGGGGTCACTGTCACTCAGGGTACTCCCCAATGGTACCCAGGCAATCTCAATATGTTAGTAATGCTGAAGGGTTGCTGTCACCTAGTATACTCCACCATGGTACCCAGACAATCTCAATCCTATATACATTCAAAGACATTTATGATTGCCTGAGTACCATTGTGGAGTACCCTACTTGACAATGACCCCTTCAGCCTGACTGGCTCTCAGTCAAGATTTACCACATGACATGATGGCATCCAATATGATGATTCTGAATGGCACTCTCTGTTGTCATCCTCATAGCAAATAACCTCTACAAGATGTTACAAACCGTCTTGAGCAGTATCTTGAGTGTTCATTCTTGTTATCATCCAAGATCTATTTTTTAAACAAGCAACTCATTAATTTTTTTTGGAGTAATCCAAATCACAAATGATCTCCCCATGATCTGCATTCCAACAATCAGAATGTCTTACAGGTTTGCCGATACTATGACCCGTTTTGTGAAGGCCCAGCCTGTACAAGGGCCCATTATAAAATCAATATTGGCGATACATCGGCAGAATTCTGGCAGTTCCACTGCCGGAATAATACCAGTACTGGACCAATGTTTGTTGGGTAATGAATGAGATTAGAACTTAATTTGCTAATTAGCCAAAGCTGTATATATTGAATAATCAGAATCAGGAAATAACATTTGAATTTTGAATACTACAATACATACAAACTTTGTTTGCAAAGTTTATTTCCAAGATTTATCAGTTAGTTAACGATAAAACAGAACAGACTCAATAAACAGAAATTTTCCTTAATTCCAGACATAATGTAAACAATTAATTTCTAATCAGTGTCACACAAATATTCACATCCAAATATAATTTTGTGTGCAGCAAATATTCTTAGAATACAAATAATTAAACTTCATTAAAATGTGATGCAAATCTATATAATTATTGCCAAAATGAAAAATTTATGGAAAGAATTTTAAATATGAAATCATGCCAATTATTAAAAATTATTAAAAATTATTACTTGAAATACCTATCTAATTAAGTAGTTTTGTTTCCCTTCTATTTTCTAATGATGTAATCTATATTTTAAAAAAAGCACCTTTTATATTTCTGAATTGAAGTTAATTTACCAATTAAGTTACATTTATTTATCCAATTTCTTTGCACTGAAAAACAGTTATAGAAAACTGTTTGTGGCAGATACATGTACAAATACTATACATAAAACTTACTTGATGATATTTCCAAAAAATCCTTGAAATATTTTCTGTTTCAGATGATATCATTTTAGTAATATTAGTTTAATTATTTTCCATATGGGAAATTTCTGTCTTCTGAATACAGAAATTCCTCATTGGAATAAGGACAAATCTGAATGCATTTTTCGTTAATGACCAAATTTAAATAAACCGAAATGTTGACAGGTTGTTCAGATATTTTCTTGATTTTTATAAAGTATGGATAGATTTACCTAGACAGTTTATCAATAATGTATACATGTACTGGATTAATATCAAGTATTATTACAAGGACAATATCATCATGGTCAGAGCAGACATTCATCAGGGCATGGAATCGATGTCCTATTTTAACATGAACACACAACAGTGACTGAAAATTACTGGCTTATTCATGTAGCAGCAATGGTAATATGACCTTATCATGTAGGGTATTATTATTTTCAGTCACTGAGTTAATCTAAAACTAGTACTCCGATTCCATGCCCTGTTGATCGTGACGATAGTGTCCCATTAAGCAGTTAACTACTGTCAATCTATTGCTTGGGGGGAGTGTCGTGGCCGAGCGGTCTAGCTTACCGGACTCAAGTTGTGGTGTTATCAGCAGAATGTGGGTTCGAATTCCGGCCGTGACACTTGTGTCCTTGAGCATGACACTTAACCATAATTGCTTCTCTCCACCCAGGGGTTAAATGGGTACCTGTGAGGGCAGAGTTGGTTGATTAGCCCTATATGTGCTGTAATGGCAGCAATTGAGCTGCATACTCCCAGGGAGCTGAGATGAGCCTTATGAGCAGGGGTAATAATATAATGCGCCTTGAGCACCACTCAGTTGGTGGATACGTGCGCTATATAAGTCCACACATTATTATTATTATTATTATTATTATTATTGGTTGCATCTATTGCTTATCCTTCTTACCATGGTCGATGTGTCCGCTCACATTTAGAGTACAATGCCTTGGACTGGTTTATAAACTCAGGCCGACACACTTCATGTAGGATATACATACAGGTGGTAAAATGTTTTCTACATTTGTGACATGCTCTTTCAAAATTGGGAATAAGTTGCTAGGGTTGTATTCAGTAATCACTTCAAAGGGATGAAAAATTATGGTCTGATGGATTTTTAGGTTTTGTTATTTTAAGTTTGGCCTGCTTTAATGAGGATTAAGTAGAGACCATTTCATTGTATATTGATCACGTGTAGCACTTCTGAACTTTTTTCAACCTGGAAATGTCAGATTTTGAGGTAATTTGATTGAATCCAACCTGTATGAGCAACTATAGATATAGTTATACAAACAGTATAAGTGGAGGTTTTTAATTGCTGTATACATGTAAGTGACTATCAACAATGTCAGATGTTTCTGAAAATTTGTGTATGAAATTGTTTTCAGTTTTCATTGCTTTGTTTGTAAAATGCTTCTTCCGTTCAGTCTCCGACAATTACGACATTATTCTAAAAATAGGAAACTGTGAACGGAAGAGGCATTTGGACTAGTAAAATGTTAGCTACTTCAAGGCTTTTTATTTCAGAATCTGAAATTCACTAAAAAATACCGCCCCTTTATCAAAACATAACTTTATCAACAGAGCAGCTACATACTTGAGTTTGGTATCATTGCAAAGCTTATTGACTTCTCATTCATGTGATGTACATAACTCAACATGTGAATTTTTCAATTTATTTCTGATTTGGATGGAACTGATCACATTTGCTGTTATCTACTGAGTGTTTTGGTCATGTGACGGGTCAAGTGATCAAGCACAGCAGACTTGTGTACTTGCTGAAGAAAAGAAAGACTTCACTACGCAATCCAAAACAGACAAAATAACATGCATCACATGAAGAAAATATAAAAAGTGAAGATAACTTAATGTTTTGTTAAATATGAAGTCAATAAAAACTGTTTAATATTTTGACAATAACTGTATATCTCTCTAACTTGGATCCCAACACTCGAAAATACTATTCAAATATTCTTGTTTAAAGCAAAATAGTTTAGGTAAATTACATACATGTATAACTGTACATGTAATTAAGTTTATATTATAGTAATACTTTAGTATATTAGACCATATCCTCCTCATTCCAATCACATGTATCATTGTATGGGCTGAGAAGCATTCATTTACATTGTAGTCTACTTCCAGACCAAACTTCATCACATTTACACATTGGATACTGTATGCAATTGTCAGTGTGTAAATCAACAAAGAACAGTTTCAAAATGTTGACAATTCCATTGCATAGTTGTTTAAAAAATACCAAGATATGTCAACATGACATCATAAAGTGAAGCCACACATTAGAGAATAGTTACATTTGGTTTTAAGATAATGGAGGAGTGCCAAAGTCGTAGTACAGGCAACACTTTGAGAAGCCAGGCCAGCCACTAGCCATTGCACAAAAGACAATCTCCAGAAGACAATCAGAGCATACTGATCAAAAAGAGGCGTTTAACGTCCAGTTCTTTTCAGAAATAATTACTACTCAAATGAGATTTT
This sequence comes from Zoroaster sp. YZ-2022, assembly GCA_029582265.1. NCBI lineage: Eukaryota > Metazoa > Echinodermata > Asteroidea > Forcipulatida > Zoroasteridae > Zoroaster > Zoroaster sp. YZ-2022. The sequence continues at coordinate 10,937,292 of CM055816.1, forward strand.
CACATGGTGTCACCGCAATTAGTCTTTACTTATCCTTTTCAACATGCAAAGCAACAAGTTTTACCTAATTTGCAGTAAATAGCTGTTATTGTTAAGACAGACTTGACTGTCACCTAAGCTGTCTTTTGTTCACAACTGCAGCCATTATAATGAGCTCTACTTGGCTGGGCTAGGCCCTCCAGACGCCCAGGTTATGTTGATTGGCAGGTACTGTTAATTTTGTTGTTTTTCTCCACACAAAAAAAAGTGCACATGTTCACATGTTAGTTTTATGAGGTATTTCTTGAAAACTAGTGGGTTGAAATGAACGTATGTTACCCCTTCCATTTTAACTCCTATAAATTGCTGCTACCAAAATGAAATAGCTTGTAATATGCGTGTATAAATGCTGATCAAGTTTAAAGATAATGTAGGATTGAAATGTTTGAATCTGTTTATACTGAATTAAATTAAATTTACTTTGACAAAGGAATACAATGATATTAACTTTAGATGCATTCCCTGTGTTTTGGACTTTTCACAGATGATTCCTGGTAATTTAATTAACGACTGTTTGCGCAGTAAATAGAACTGGTTGGTTATTACAAGTCGTTTCGATCAGTATACTCTGATCTGTTTTCAGGAGAATATACATGGTGTCACCGCTAACATTCTTTACTTATCCTTTCCACCATGCAAAGCTACAAGTCTTACCCAACAATTTTTTCATCTTAAAAATTTATTTTCCTTAAAAAAAAAAATTAATTTTGGAACTTTATTTTTATCAACAAAAAATGCCTTTGAAAATGTTTGTGAAAATTGAAAAGCATTTGTTTGCCTACAAGGAAAATTTTCCGACAAAAAACTAAATTGCCAGGCATCTCCGGTGAAATACATGTAGTCAAAAATACAGGTAATGCATCTTTACAAAATGAATACAAATTGTTTTCATAATTCTGATAATTTGTGTTAGTTTATTCCCACATTAATTTGAATCAAAATGTATTTGAATTTTTCTACAGTTCCGTATTGAATTTCTTGTTCAGTAATTATAACATCAATTTAAAAAAATATATATTTCATTGTAAAATATTATAACATAATCATCATCATGAATTATTTTTCACACTGGAATATCCTCATCGTTGGTTACATGAACTATTTCACCCAAGCTGTGTTCGTCAGTGAAGGTCAGTTTGTCGTTGCCATGGTGAAGCTCAAAGATGATAATCTGAAATTGAAAAAAATTTAAATAAATTGTAAAGAGTAGCGGAGAAATCACACAAGCATTTCTAATTGACTCAATTCAAGACCCTATATACACCTTAATTAATTAACCGATAATAAAATTACCCAATTATAATCGTAAAACTTACTTGAAGTGAAGTTGGTGATGTTACTAAACATCCTAAGATATTACATGAAGTATATTACAATTCCCTGGACTATCAAACCTAGTAGATGTAGTCGTCCTTATCAAAACCAGTTGGCAAAATATTATCCACTATGGGTGAAGTTGCTCTTGAAGACAAAACCAGTGAGTTGACTGTTTTTGACCAGTCATTGTGACAAATTGGTGGACAATAATTGTTTTGCGAGTAGGAGTGTTTATGGGGCATCCACTGAATACAAAACCAGAGCCATCCTTACCTCATTACTACCATATTTTAGAAGAGGTCCTGGTAGACAGTACGTCGATGTAGGACCTATGTTCCAATAGCGACCTAGGTTGAAACCATTGATAAAAATAACTCCCTATTCCCATCCCTGTTGATAAAAAGAAAATAAATTAAATTGTTTATGAGATTGGCAAACTAACTGAATATAAACTGAAGGATTACTATCTAAAAGCTTGGTTACACCAAACATCTTGAGAAGATATATTGTGTCTGACATGTTGTAGTTCAAAGAATGATTGATCTTGTATTGTATAATGCTACACACAATTCACAATTCACTTCTCAAAATCAGCATAAAATGCACACAAACTTCTACCTATAAATTTTGCTTTACAAACTAATTGAGATGGACGCAAGAAAAAATAACAAATTAAACGATGTATTGCCAATAGTTTTTGGCTATTTTAATGGCAATTTTAGTTGTCATGGGAACATTGACAATTTACTTTCAGAAAGGTAAACAAAAATTGTGAGATGAGTTTTTAAAAGAATGTTTGTCAGAAGCTTGGTCTTACCAAGCTTGGTTTTACAGTCATTAAATGCCTAATTTATAATTTATGAAGGGAACAAAATAATCATTAATTCATTTCTGGATAAGTTTTCAATAAAACCATGCTTTTTCGCAATTATTTTTTGAAATTCTTTTGAGAGATTCATTTGAGAGAGTGTTATTTTGAAGGATTATTTGTTATTCTTTCCTCCAGTAACATGATTTTATGATGGTACCCATCATTAATTCATTTCAGGACATATTTTCTATAAAACAATGGTTATCGCAATTATTTTTTAGAGATTATTTTGGGAGAGTGTTATTTGCTGTTCTTGCATCCAAAAAATTACTATGTTCTAATGGATAAGAAAACGGCCGTAAATTGATGGTAAGATAACACAAAACACAGATGATTCATCTTTGGATTCAATAGTATGTACATGAACATACCGTCATATCCACAAACGTGTCTTCAGGTGTCTTATCTTTAGATTCAATAGTATGTACATGAACATACCGTCATATCCACAAACGTGTCTTTAGGTGTCTTATCTTTATATTCAATAGTATGTACATGAACATACCGTCATATCCACAAACGTGTCTTTAGGTGTCTTATCTTTAGATTCAATAGTATGTACATGAACATACCACCATATCTACAAATGTGTCTTTAGGTGTCTTATCTTTAGATTCAATAGTATGTACATGAACATACCGTCATATCCACAAACGTGTCTTTAGGTGTCTTATCTTTAGATTCAATAGTATGTACATGAACATACCGTCATATCCACAAACGTGTCTTTAGGTGTCTTATCTTTAGATTCAATAGTATGTACATGAACATACCACCATATCTACAAATGTGTCTTTAGGTGTCTTATCTTTAGATTCAATAGTATGTACATGAACATACCGTCATATCCACAAACGTGTCTTTAGGTGTCTTATCTTTAGATTCAATAGTATGTACATGAACATACCGTCATATCCACAAACGTGTCTTTAGGTGTCTTATCTTTAACATCTAGAACTGTTTTATAGAGCGCTGGTCGCTTTACATCGGCTGTAAATTCCTTCCATTTTGATGAGGATGATACGCTAGGAAAGATTAACAGAACAGAAAGGATCTAAAATTAGTGAAGAATGAAAGGGGCAATACAACAATAATAATGTTGAAAAAACTGCAAGTATGCTTATGATCAGAACAGGGCATTTTTGACAGGGCATGGAATCGGTGTCATAGTTTTAGATGAACTCAGTAACTGAAAATAATACCCCATGGGAGTGCACTGGCCTAGATAACAGGGCATGATAAGATCATATCACCATGGCTGATGAATAAATATCATTATTAGATAATGGGGCACGATAAGATGATATTACTGTTGCTGAGGCTAGATAACAGGGCAAGATAAGATCATATCACCATGGCTGATGAATAAATATCATTATTAGATAGATAATGGGGCGCAATAAGATGATATTACTGTTGAGGCTAGATAACAGGGCATGATAAGATCATATCACCATGGCTGATGAATAAATATCATTATTAGATAGATAATGGGGCACGATAAGATGATATTACTGTTGCTGAGGCTAGCGGGGCATCAAAGATCATATCACCATGGCTGATGAATAAATATCATTATTAGATAGATAATGGGGCACGATAAGATGATTACTGTTGCTGAGGCTAGATAACAGGGCATGATAAGATCATATCACCATGGCTGATGAATAAATATCATTATTATACAGTCATTGGCTTATTATTTATACATCACCCAGAGTAATATTATGAACTTATTGCACCCTGTTATGTAGGCTAGTGGGTGCTCTCTGGAAATTACTTTCAGTCAGTGAGTTCATCCAAAACTAGGACACTGATTCCATGCCCTATTGAAAATGTTCCTTTAATACTCACTTTGAACCAAGATATACATTGACAGATTCAGCTGTGAACGTTTTGATTTTGTTTTTATACAACATTATGTCATTAAAGGGACGGTACAACAACATTGGTAATGTTAGTCATGTGAAATTAACAGTTAATTCATGTGATTAAACTGATTGCCTCGCTTTGCACGAGCCGCATACATGTGTGATTGCGTGCATGAATTTATGTAGAAAATAATATTTTGTTCTAAGAATACAAAAAATAAACGTTTGGGGTTTATATTGTATGTTTTGAAATAATAAGGGAGTCGGTGTTTGGAGAGAGATGAGTGAGCAGCTGATGAGTTTCCATGAGATTCTAATAAAACTTCTTGTCAACATAAGAAACATTGTTCGTCTCCGTTATTTAGCCTAATTACCGACTCAACTTTAGTGAAGCCTGACCTAACACAGGTACTCTGTTGGTAATTATAAAAACAAATGTTCCCGCCATATTCCAAAGTACTTTCATCTTGGAGGAAAAACAATTGTTATGTTGAATTTAGAAAAAACAAATTGGTGACTGGTAACATTTTGTAAAATATAAAAAACAAGGTGTACTTACACCTCTAAAAATGGCTTTTTGAATTCAAAGGGTAGCATGTCCCATTTTTGCTGAGGTTTATCATCAATCTGAACACCACCCAGTATTCCTGTATAAAAAGAAGAGAAATTGATTGGTATCCCAGGAAACATTGTAGATTTTTTTCTTTAAAAAAATCTTCCAAAATTTGTTTTTGATTGAAAATTTCAAATAAAATGTGTAAATCTTCTTTAAAAAATTAAAACATAAACAAAAAATATATAAAATGTCAAATAGTGAAAGAGTAACTAAATTGCTCTTCACTGCCAAGGACATACGATGTATACAAATATATGTGATACAGTTCCTGGACCACCAAGGGCAGTAGAAACATCCTTAATCAAACATTTACAACAAGCTCTGGTGGCTCCATAAAAATACCATCTGTTGATAAAATGACTGGGTTATTGTACAGGATTATTTCAAATCCAGGAGTCATTGAATAAAACAATTTGGGATTATAGACAATAAAAAAGGTATTAAACAATTACAACCAGGTAATTAAAAGCACAAGATATTTAAACATGAAAACTAACAAATTCAGAAAAGAGCAAGGAATGGATTGGAAGATCAGAATAAAACACAACAAAAGTTGAGAAACTCACAGAGTGACACTCTTCAAGACGGTACTTTCTTAAACATAGTAAGAGAAATACAAAAATCAACATGAATTCCACAGGAAAAGAAAAAAAACAAGATTGCACTAGAACATGTAGAATACTGAAAATCTATCTTGAGTAAAATTTGACAAAAGAACATAGGCCTACATTTTCTTTCTACAAAAAATAACACCCTTGTGTAAATAATACGCGTTATATGATGTGTACATGTACCACAGTAGCTTTTGTGTACATGTATTTTCAAAACTATTCAGCCTGGCCTGAACTTGAACCAGGATTTACCATTGTTGAACATTTTGCATATATTTTCTGGTTCATGAAGTGTGTCAAATCTGCATGTGTGTATTTCTGTACAATCCTTTCAGAGTTTCAATGTTAACTACATGTATGCAAAGTTGTTCCTGGTAACCATTTGGTCACGTATGCTCTACCCAGTTTATTGCTGGGATATACCAATGAACTCTCCATGTCACATGATGTGAAAGTTTACACAAGGAAACTGTTTGCGTCACTTTTTCACCATTTGAGCCAACGCCCTGTGCCACTATTGATGTGTTGAAGATTTAGCCATGTTTAATTCAGCTTTATTCCGTCTTAACTTTTCTTCTTTTTTTCTGAAAAGTCTACTGCATCTTGTATGGTAAGTGTTTATAAATCACCAGACAGCATTTATAATTGAATACTTTGGACAGAACATTCTCAAACTTTTGTACTTCCAGGGATAGCAATTCAAATGTACATTGCACATACTGTACATAAGTATGTTTACTGCATCTCGCTTGGACAATTGAAGTACATTTACTGAATTATAATATTTGAACATAAATACAAACAACTTAACTCTAACTTCGTGGTGAAGGGTCCAATTGTTAACATACATCTGAGATTTCTCCCACAATGTTCTCCTTTACAAGTACACAGATTTCTTATTTTAATAATGGCTATATAGCATACATGTACCTATTGAATAAATGTGAAGTGAGTAATTAGTTAGGATCAAAGATTTGGGTTTAAAAGACAGCTTTTGTACAAATTCCATGAACAAAATTTCTAAAGAAGCTGACATGAAGTTGGTATAGTTGATGATGGTATCAAACATCCCTTGAAATCTTTCTGTCTGATCTTGAGGTGATATCATTTGTAAAAATAGTCAAATATTATTCCCCAATAATTAAAGTCAGAATTGTTATAATAACTGTATGTTAGAATGAATATACATGTACAAAGTTTGTGTCTTCTCATTAATTATAATTTGTTTGTAATAAATTTTGCTATTTTCTTTTTTCTTTTTCTTTTGCTATTTTCTTTTTTAAAGTTTGGTAAACAAAACAATAATATGACCTGAAATTTAAACAGGTTAGTTGGTTTATCTATACGTAAATCTTTATTCAAATGAAGAATGACAGTTAAATTAAGAGCACAATGTGTAAGCAATATTTCAAGGCTGTTTGATACTGTAACGTAGTTACATGTTTATTATATGGGTCTTTCTATATTCTGTTGCAAAACACCTACAGAACAAGTAAGAGCCAGCAATCGATTTTTAACTTCACTGTTTTATTTCAACTCCGAAACACGTCAACTCAGAAAACACATCTATACTCACAATCAACTGACATATCATACAGTGAATATATCTCATGACGCTAACGGAGACAATAACAAAAGCGATCTACATTTAGAACAAGGCCGGTTCATTCTATTCATTAAAGTTCCACAGTAACAGTTCAATCAAAGTTCATATTAAGGATCATCGTCCCAGCTTTGATGGCCGATCTGGAAGCAAGTTATCCAGTGGCGAAGTCGCAGTCTCTTTGTCACAATTCCTCTACTTTACATTATACGTACACTTAAGTTCATTTTGTAGAATGCTGGTATGGTAATCAAGAAGGATGTTCTGATATCACTGTAGTCAATTTGGCCTGTATCAATGTGTATACTACACTTTCCCTTGTGGATTATTTGGTGATAAATCATTGATCATAAATGACTTCATCATCAGTGACCATTAACCCAGTCTTTTTGAATTCTCTTTCATTTATTAACAGAATAAAATGGCTACCAGTACTGGAGAATTAGGAGCCTTGCAGAAGATAAGCCGGTATCATCTTGAGTGTGGTATATGCCATGACCGATACAAGCAACCCAAAATACTGGATTGTTCTCATAGTTTCTGTGAGACCTGTTTACATGAATACTGGGACACAACCTGCAGACGCACTCCAATGATTCCTTGTCCTGTTTGTCGTCAAGAGATTCTCATTCCATTGACAGGCATTCAGGGACTCAAAACCAATTTTCACTTGATTGGCATCGTAGATGAGGTATCACTACAAGAGAAGGTTGCCTGTTCAGGTAACTCCAAGCCACTCTGTGAGTTATGTGATGGAGGCAATAAAGCTCTTCATCGATGTCTTGACTGTGCCCAAAATATCTGCTCTAACTGCAAAAAGATACATCTTCGAAGTAAAGCAACATCCAATCACAATGTAGCTACACTGGATGACATACGTAAAGGGTAAGGCAACAGTGAAAAGACCAGAAGAGGCTTCCACATGTCACAAACACAAGGGAGAGATCAATCGATTCTACTGTGAGACATGTCAAGTCTTAATCTGTCGAGACTGTACCGTTGTGGACCATTGTAAACCTGAGCATCGGTACATTGACAGTGCAGCAGCTTCTCTGAAATACAAGAAGGCTATGAAAGATATCTTGACAGTTTGCCACACAGAAATAAAGGAACTGGAAGAATCTTTGGCTGCTTCATCTCAAGCTAAGCAAGAATTCAGTGACAAAGTCATAACTACCATGAAAGAGGTGAGGGAGACAGCAGATGAGATCAGAGCAAAGGTTACAGCTGAGGAGAATAAGATGATTGATGACATCAAGACCCTTGAACAGGGTCGTATGGCAGCATTTGATGAGCATGAGAAAGCAGTGGGTATGATGCTACAAAGGAAACAACATTCTCTGGACACGGCCAATGATGTTACAAATACAGCAACAGACAGTGACTTCCTGTCACTGTATCCCGTCATCAGTAATGATTTGAGATCACTGACCAGTCACCGCCCTCCTCTGATTGATGGCAGACTTTCATATCTGCAGATCAATCAGAGTATGAGGGTTGGTGATATCAGTCTGGGTGAGCTGGAGCCGGAAGACAGCAAGTGGGAGCTACGTCATGAGTTTGGCAAGACGGGACGTAGTTTGGGAGACTTCCGTGGGGCTCATGGCATAACTGCTCATCAACATGATCAGCTTGCTGTGACAGACATTAACAACAGACGAGTAGTAATCTACAGCAGTACAGGTCAACTCCATAGAACCATTGGCATGAAAGCACGTAAGTGTGTCACACACTACTATACATACACAATGTGGTTTTGACAACTGCAGACATTCAGTACAAAAAGTGTACAACAAAATATTGAACATATTTAAAAGTGATGCTAAATTCACCCACTAAAAGTAACACAACTATTCTAATCAATGAATATACTTCAAAAAAAGAATTATATTGTATTAAATTTATGAAGAACTTTACATGATACAAGTAATCAGAATGTTTGCATTAATAAATAAAATATAAAACAATTTCAATAATAATTCTTTAAAATGTCTGTTACGTATGTATAACTTTATGAGAACAAATGTATTTTGTTTAAGGTCATGCATCAGTAACAACATGTATTATTAACAGTGCATTGCATTGCATTATTCACAGTTTATATTACAGAATATAATTCATTTCTACAAAATGAGGCTTTATAATGGATGGTGTGATATGTGGCATCATTTAAATGTATTCACTAAAAATAAACAAATATATAATAAACAAAAATATGCACTAATAATAGAAATGTATCATACATTATTTGATACTTGACATTAATGTTTACTTATTTTTCCTTTAGGTCCACGAATCATTGCAAGTGTCCACAATCACTTAGTGGTAACAGATGAGACCAACCACATCAAGATGTACAATGAAGATGGTACAGTGTCATTTCAGTTCACCACCCTGCCACTAAATGAGGTTGGTAAGACAGATGTGAAGATCAGAGGTGTTACAGCCAAGAAGGATGGTAACATCCTAGTAGGCGATGTAAAGAGAATGGTAGTGACTGAGCACAGGTCTTCTGATGGTGGACTAATAAGCACCATAGCAGTCACTACACAACCCTACTTCTTGGCTGTAGACAACAGTGGCAGAGTGGTGGTAAGTGGTAAAGATCAACAACACGTGGCTGTCATTGGTGACAATGGTTCTACACTATTCACCATAACACCAACTACTGATGGTGAGCAAGTCAAATACTGCACAGGTGTATGCTGTGACACATCAGGTGTATACATTGCAATGTGCAATGATCCTGACGATGATCCTGACACTGGTCATATTCACCACTATGATCCCAATGGGAGATTTATCAGCTGCATTGCTAAGGGTCTGCATGCACCACGTGGAATCACATTCACATCAGATGGGAAACAGTTAGCTGTAGCTGACAAATACTCAGTCAAGATATATCACATTGTATGATATCATCCAACTTGATGATGTTGAATGGCAATCTCTCTTGCTAGTCATGGCACAATTTTACATACATGTAGTTCAGTTCAAGATATTATAACACAAACACACTCCCAAAAAACATGAAGCCAAAACAATACAACAAATTGAAAATAATAATTCCAGGCTTGGAGCCTCACCCTCTTTTAAAACTTGCATTTGGGATTTAAAATTGTGTTAATACATTGATTTGTTTGCATTTAAATACAATACAATCGAAGGGGGTGGGGGGATGCATACATGTAGATACTACTGGTTGTGTAGATCAAAATGCACACTGAGGAAAATAACAACTCCTGTGTATCATGTTAATCGAATTTTACGATTTTAGGGGGAGGGCTACAGCCCCTTACCCCCCCCCCCTGGATCTGCCAATGGGGTGGGGATACATAGATACTACTGGTTGTGTAAATCAAAACTCACACTGAGGAAAATAACAACTCCTGTATATGTGTATCATGTGAATCGACCAGTGTCAGAAATTGATAATCAACTTAAAATTACTGTTTTAAAATGTTTGGACACAATTGAGTTGAAACTTTCACAAGTTGATTTCTATACTTGACTTGATCTTCATGTATTATGAATGTAACATAAAATCTCCTTTTGTGAATTTTGACTTTAAATACATGAAATATGGATAGTAATACAGCATTATAGCATAGCCAAAAGGGGGGGCGGGCGGGAAGGGAAAGGGGGTAACCGCTCCCCCCCGCACTTGTTGAAAAAATAGTGTTTGTTGGTAAATTTACAAACTTGTTGGTATTTGTGATAATACTTGTCTGTTAAAGAGTGGCGACATAGGCCTGGGCAATGGTACGATGATGATCGCGATGCTGTCGAGAGTCTCGGCGTATATTTGCAGAGAGAAAAAATTGATGTCGCCCAGGACGCCCAAGGTACTAGTTCTTCTCTGTGAATGTGCCTTGTCTAAATATTTGGTACTTCCTTTTATTTCTTTCTCTACAGTAATTTTCAGTGTTTTATCAATTAATCCCCCCCCCGATTTAAATTCTATAAGTTTTTGAATTTATATTTTGTTAAATATTTGGCCACAAGATGAATGCAATAAATTCAATTTATTCAATAAAACGAACATGAATAAAAAATTGAATAATTAAAGACAAGAAAAATTGTACATGAAGTGTTGTTTAAAGCTGTGTTTTTTTTGTTGTTTTGTTTTGGGGGGGGAGGGGAAATGACCAGCACCAGGGAATGCATACAAACAGTAAGTACAAAAATATAATATGGACACTTACCCCACCCCCCCCCCCGCCCCTTACTTACTAAAATTTCATGTTATAAAAATACAAAGTTCATTGATCAGGAATCAAACGTTTTAAATACAATGTTCAATATTTTCTTAACGAAACACTGTAAGAGTTGAAACTTTCACAAGTAATCTTTTATCTTTTTTCGCATAAAGTGAGAGCGAGAGAGAGAGCATAAAGTGAGAGCGAGAGAGAGAGCATAAAGTGAGAGCGAGAGAGAGAGCATAAAGTGAGAGAGCAGAATGGTAGTTTACCAATGGTATATTTTGTAATAAAAAAAGAATTAGCTGTTGTAAACTGTTTACCAACCATAAGGATCTGTAGTATCAATGTAATAATGGTAGTTTACCGATGGTATATTTTGTAATAAATAAAGATTATTATGTTGTAAACTGTTAATCAACCATCTGTAGTATCAATGTAATTATGGTAGTTTAGCAATGGTATACACAAAGTTTGTAACAAAGAATTAGCTGTTGTAAACTGAGTGCTTACCAACCATTAGATCTGCTACGTAGTATCAATGTAATTTAATGGTAGTTACCTTCAAGAAACACCCTGCTACATGTATATAGGGTCATTAACCTTTGACCTTTAACTACCAATGTTGTATATTGACTTTGTTCATGCTTTATAAATGAATTGTACAAATAATGCTCAAATTTCAATTGCTTTGTATTATATTATGTTCATATTAAAATAATTGCTTGTATTGTCAATTTAACCCTCCTACTCTACCTGCACTTGAGTGGGAAGTTGCTATAGAGGTCAAAACCAGTCAACTGCCCGTTTTGACTGTTGAACCAAATGTGCACACAGGGGCATTTTTGACTGGTTTTACTGTCATTTTGACCACCCTGAACAATACCAGACAATGCTTTTTACCAGTCAAAAACGGTTGACTTATTTTGACCTGTAAATGTACTTACAACAAGTAAGGTTTGACAGTGTTCGACTTTTAAAGGCACTAGATATACCTTGGCAAGTATACTACTCAAAACAATTTAGGGAACACCGGAATAATCTCAGTTAAAGCAAGATCATTTATTTCAGATAAACACAATGTTTCACAGAATTGATGAGAAACAACTGCACAATGAAACAGATGATAAAGGATGCATGTAGTGATTACACATTTCATGACATGACTACTGAAAGAGAAAGGGGGTTGCAAATGAAAATCCCGGTTCACGGAACATTTCAAACCTATTTGATGTTAAAAATCCGGTGTTCCCTAAATTGTTTTGAGTAGTATATATTAACATTTTGACTGTTTTTGAACCTTGTCCGGTAGTAGGAGGGTTAAATTGATGAGTAATTGTGGAATTATTTTTGTCCTAAGTCAGTCTGTCACAAACAGTGTGATGACCACACATTCATAGTTTCAACTGTGACTTAAGGGACCGTGTCTATTCCTAGATTGATGAATATGTATGAGTCAACAGATCTTAGTGTATTTAACAATATATTACACTCATGAATATTCATATTTCACCTTGTTCATGCGTCAAACACTTGTTCATGCGTTGATATGCTGCCAGTTTGCCTTATTAATTACATACGGTGTATTCTACAAAATGTTCAAAGAGTCTGAATTTTGTTAATGAATTGCAAACCCATTTCATCAACCTATGAATGCAAACCCATTTCATCAACCTATGAATGCAAACCATTTCATCAACCTATGAATACAAACCCATTTTATCAACCCATGAATGCAAACCCATTTCATCAACCTATGAATGCAAACCCATCTCATCAACCTATGAATGCAAACCCATCTCATCAACCTATGAATGCAAACCCATTCATCAACCTATGAATGCAAACCCATCTCATCAACCTATGAATGCAAACCCATCTCATCAACCTATGAATGCAAACCCATTCATCAACCTATGAATGCAAAACCCATTTCATCAACCTATGAATGCAAACCCATCTCATCAACCTATGAATGCAAATCCATCTCATCAACCTATGAATGCAAATTTCTCATCAACCTATGAATGCAAACCCATTTCATCAACCTATGAATGCAAACCCATCTCATCAACCTATGAATGCAAACCCATCTCATCAACCTATGAATGCAAATCCATCTCATCAACCTATGAATGCAAACCCATCTCATCAACCTATGAATGCAAACCCATCTCATCAACCTATGAATGCAAACCGATTTCATCAACCTATGAATGCAAACCCATTTTATCAACCCATGAATGCAAACCCATTTCATCAACCTATGAATGCAAACCCATTTCATCAACCTATGAATGCAAACCCATCTCATCAACCTATGAATGCAAACCCATCTCATCAACCTATGAATGCAAACCCATTCATCAACCTATGAATGCAAACCCATCTCATCAACCTATGAATGCAAACCCATCTCATCAACCTATGAATGCAAACCCATCTCATCAACCTATGAATGCAAACCCATCTCATCAACCTATGAATGCAAACCCATCTCATCAACCTATGAATGCAAACCCATCTCATCAACCTATGAATGCAAACCCATCTCATCAACCTATGAATGCAAACCCATTCATCAACCTATGAATGCAAAACCCATTTCATCAACCTATGAATGCAAACCCATCTCATCAACCTATGAATGCAAATCCATCTCATCAACCTATGAATGCAAATTTCTCATCAACCTATGAATGCAAACCCATTTCATCAACCTATGAATGCAAACCCATCTCATCAACCTATGAATGCAAACCCATCTCATCAACCTATGAATGCAAATCCATCTCATCAACCTATGAATGCAAACCCATCTCATCAACCTATGAATGCAAACCCATCTCATCAACCTATGAATGCAAACCGATTTCATCAACCTATGAATGCAAACCAGTTGAAATTCAGGTTACAATAAAATGTGTAAATTCAACTTTTTTGCTAAAATACAGTAATGCTATGAATGCTAGTTCTTTGTCCTTGTCTGTCCTTTGATATCTAATACAAATGTAGTTGCATAATACACAAGTCCAATAGGAATAGACAGGGCTGCAGCCAATTGGAGGTGGATTGTGTAACACCCCTCCCCCCCCCCCCATCAAGCAAAAATTGAAATTAACTTTCATAATTTAATCAAAAATAATGCAAGCTACATGTACAATAACATACACATCTGTATTTTATAATCCTCATCAGGTGCCCCCCCACCCTCCTCAGGGGGAGGAAGATTCACCCTCGCCCTTTAAGCCAGATGTGTGTGACTGTACATGTTTATGGTGTCAACCCAGGATTTATATAACAAAAGGGAACAATGGGTCTTCAATCGGCGGTTCATGTTTGAAAATGTCCTCTGTTGTAAATCGTGTACAAATCAAATGGGATATGTGTAAAAGTCCAACAACAAAAGGAAAAATAGGAGGTACAATAACTCTGTCTGCCATGGTGAATATAGAACTCTCCACTGACATCCAAAATTACAAAAACTTTCCTGGAGTAACATGACTAAATTGATTAATTTCATGACTATTATTAATCAATGAATGTAGTTTGAGACCATACAAATGATATATCAAACCACAAGATTACTTCTACAACTCAATCAACTGAACTATGAACTTATGTATAGAAGTAAAATGAATCATTTTCACCTAAGGGTTGGTAGAATATTGTTTCCATTGGGACGATAGTATAGTTGACATCAACCCTGTGATCTGTACTTTGACATCAGCCACATCATACAATCCCTTATAAAAATCCACTATAGTTTTACTGAAGTAGGCCTATGTAAAGTTTTACTATAATAACTGTAGTAAAAATATAGTTTGCTTCCTATATTGGAGTAAATTTGAAGTAAAAAAGAAGTAAAACTTCACAAGTTTTACTACAATAATACTGGAATTAAACTGTAGTATTTTAGTAAAACTGTAGTGGATTTTTAAGGGATTTGAAAATGATTATTTGCAGTGTAAGTTTGAATATCCTGATGGTAGCTTATTTCTTTGTGAGTGATTCTGTGCAACACATGTACAATTGTACATGTAGATTACCATTTCCTCTTGTTAGCTACTTTATATAAGGAAATGATTTGAGCTTGGTTTGGTTTATTTGCTCATTCAACATCACAATCAAGTACAGTACAATCAATAGAAACAAAATGTCAAGACAGAAAACAAAAGTGGTTGATAAACCAGGATATAAAACCCATAAATCTATACAGGAGTATTCCCAATGGGGTCCTTGAAAAAAAAGATTTGATCTAAAGACAATAGAAATGACATTAAACAATTACAACCAGATAAAACCAATAAATAATTTGCCTATAACTACCATTTTGCAAAATATTTAAACATGAAACTTAATATTTCAGAGATCAGACAAGGGCAAGAAATGGAAAGTTAGACACCCACAGATCAAGATGATACTCTTAAAGATAGTAACAGGAGGGATACAAAAATCACCATGATGGCACAAGAAAAAAAACAAAAAAAACAAAAGCAAGATTGCACTAGAACTCTAATGGACGGGTATCCATGTGTGCGGTCATCAATCCCAACACTGTCCATGGGATCGACAATGTAAAAATTACAGCAGAGGCAGAATTCTTGCAATAACCACCATTTGATTTTTTAATTTAAATATATCCTTTTAAATCAACTGTACAACATAAAGTATATAAGTCAAGTAAAGGCCGATGACTCAGTAAGACACCACACGCACAACATCAGGTGTTTTGGTGTTACAGAATGTATAAGGAATGTTACAGGTGTATAATGAATTCAAATTAGAGCTTTCTTAAGTGTTGATAAGTGATTTAGAAAGAAAAAAATTAAATAAAAAATTTGACAAAATTGAACAAAACAATTATATACATTTTCTTTCTACAATACGCATAAAAATATAATGTGTCAACAGTAATTAACCTAGCATTTGTGTATGCAACTTCCAACCTATTTAGCCTGGCCTTAACTTGAATCAGGAACTACATAATGCACTGTTATGTATTTCCTTTCAGACTTTCATCTGTAATTATGTACAGTTGTTCCTGGTAGCCAGCACTGAGATGGTCATGTGTGCCCTACTCAGTTTATTGGATACCAATGAACTCTCCATGTCACATGATCTGGAAGGTTACACAAGGAAATTAACATCAATTGTTCACAATTTGAGCCAAAACCCTGTGCCACTATTGACGTGTTGAAGATGTTACCAAATTTAATTCCGCTTAATTTTATATAATTTTTATTCATATTCTGAAAAGTCTACTGCATCTTGAAAGGTAAGTGTTTATAAACCACCAGACAGCATTTACATGTATAATTGAATAATGTGAATAAAAAGTTTTGTACATCTGGGGATAGCAATTCAAATGTACATTACGCATACATCATGTACATGCATTTATACTACATCTTGTTTGGACAGCGGGACTGCATCACTGAATTATAATATTTGAACATACAGGTAACACAAACAAACTATTAACTGTAACTTTGTGGGAAAGCCTGGGGCAGGAACCACATTGTTTGTTAATAACATACATCTGAGATTTCTCCCAATGTTCTCCTTTACAATTAAACAGATTTCTTCTTCTTTTATAGCTAGAATACCTTTGAATCAAAGTGAACTGAATAATTGGAATTAGGATCAATGATTGGGTTTAAAGCTACAGTTTCGGAACTGATTGCAAAATTACAGAAATTGATTTTTAAAAGATTACTTAGAACTTGTAGCTTTGCATGGTGAGGAGGATAAGTAAGAGTAATTGTGGTGACACCATGTGAAATGCTCAATTGAGTAGTAATTAGTTCTGAAAAGAACTGGAGGTACAATTCGACGTTTCGATCAGTATGCTCTGATCGTCCTCAGGACTTCTCCCGAAGACGATCAGAGCATACTGATCGAAACGTCGAGTGTGCCTCCAGTTCTTTTCAGAACTAATTACTACTCAATTGAGCATTTCACATGGTGTCACCGCAATTACTCTTACTTAAAAGATTACTTGATGTGAAGTTTGTATTTAAATGATGGTATCAAACAACACATACAATCTTTCTGTCTGACTCTGAGGTGCTACCATTTTAAAGAAGTCAAAGATTAGTCCCCAATAATTTAAGAATTTTCATAATAAGTAAGAGTTTTATTTATAATAACTACATATTAAGATGAATAAAAGGTTTGTGTCTGTCCATTATAATTAGCTTGTAATCAATTTTGCTATTTTCTTGTCTTGTAAATAAAACAATAATTTGACCTGAAATTTAACAGGTGTACATAATGTATATATATTGTATATAAATCTTTATTTAAATGAAGTAAGCCACAGTAGGATGACAGTTCACCTATGGTATACTTTCCCTTTAAATCAATTTATTTTTATAAGCAATATTGCAATGGATGTTGGATACCGTCTTTTTGGGTTCATTTTATAGAATACCTGTAGGGTAATCATCCCACTGTATGTAGTCAATTTGTTTTTGTTTAAGAAAAATAATAACTTATACCAATTCTCGTTTCCCTTGTGGATTATTTGGTGATTCAAGTAAGTTTAAGATAAAGCATTGATCATAAATGACTTCATCATCAGTGACCATTAACCCAGTCTTTTTGAATTCTCATCATTCATTTGTTAACAGAACAAAATGGCTACCAGTACTGGAGAATTAGGAGCATTGCAGAAGATAAGCCGGTATCATCTCGAGTGTGACATATATGCCATGAACAATACAAGCAAGCAAAAATACTGGATTGTGCTCATAGTTTCTGTGAGACCTGTTTAGATGCATACTGGGACACAACCTGCAGACGCACTCCAACGATTCCTTGTCCTGTTTGTCGTCAGGAGATTCTCATTCCATTGACAGGCATTCAGGGACTCAAAACCAATTTTCACTTGATTGGCATCGTAGATGAGGTATCACTACTAGAGAAGGTTGCCTGTTCAGGTAACTCCAAGCCACTCTGTGAGTTATGTGATGGAGGCAATGAGGCTCTTCATCGATGTCTTGACTGTGCCCAAAATATCTGCTCTAACTGCAAAAAGACACATCTGCGAAGCAATGCATCATCCAATCACAATTAGCTACACTGGAGGACATACGTAAGGGTAAGGCAACAGCGAAAAGACCAGAAGAGGCTTCTACATGTCACAAACACAAGGGAGAGATCAATCGATTCTACTGTGAAACATGTCAAGTCTTAATCTGTCGAGACTGTACTGTTGTGGACCATCGTCACCCTGAGCATCAGTACATTGACATTGCAGAAGCTTCTCTGAAATACAAGAAGGCAATGAAGGATATCTTACCAGTTTGCCTCACAGAAATAAAGGAACTGGAAGAATCTTTGGCTGCTTCATCTCAAGCTAAGAAAGAATTCAGAGACAAAGTCATAACAACCATGAAAGAGGTGAAGGAGACAGCAGATCAGATCAGAGCAAAGGTTACAGCTGAGGAGAATAAGATGAATGATGCCATCAAGACCCTTGAACAGGATCGTATGGCAGCATTTGATGAGCATGACAAAGCAGTGGGTATGATGCTACAAAGGAAACAACATTCTCTGGATACAGCCGATGATGTTACAAATACAGCAACAGACAGTGACTTCCTGTCACTGTATCCCATCATCAGTAATGACTTGAGATCACTGACCAGTCACCGCCCTCCTCTGATTGATGGCAGACTTTCATATCTGCGGATCAATCAGAGTAAGAGGGTTGGTGATATCAGTCTGGGTGAGCTGGAGCTGGAAGACAGCAAGTGGGAGCTAAGTCATGAGTTTGGCAGGGAGGGAAGTGAATGTGGAGAATTCAATGGGGCTATATTGGCATTGCTGCTCATCAACGTGACCAGCTTGCTGTGACAGACCTTAACAACAGACGAGTAGTAATCTACAGCAGTACAGGCCAACACCATAGAACCATTGACATGGAAGCACGTAAGTGTGTCACACACTATTATACATACACAATGTTTTTTTGACAACTGCAGACATTCAGTACAAAAAGTGTACAACAAAATATTGAACATATTTAAAAGTGATGCTAAATTCACCCACTAAAAGTACCGTAACACAAGTATTCTAATCAATGAATATACTTCTAACAAAAAAATTATTGTATTAAATTTATTAAGAACTTTACATGATACAAGTAATTAGAATGTTTGTATTAATAAATAAAATAAAACAATTTCAATAATAATTCTTTAAAATGTTTATTATGTATGTATAACTTTATGAGAACAAATGTATTTTGTTTAAGGTCATGCATCAGTAACAACATGTATTATTAACAGTGCATTGCATTGCATTATTCACAGTTCATATTACAGAATATAATTTATTTCTACAAAATGAGGCTTTATAATGGATGGTGTGATATGTGGCATCAGGCTTTATAATGGATGGTGTGATATGTGGCATCAGGCTTTATAATGGATGGTGTGATATGTGGCATCAGGCTTTATAATGGATGGTGTGATATGTGGCATGAGGCTTTATAATGGATGGTGTGATATGTGGCATCAGGCTTTATAATGGATGGTGTGATATGTGGCATCAGGCTTTATAATGGATGGTGTGATATATGTGGCATCAGGCTCTATAATGGATGGTGTGATATGTGGCATCAGGCTTTATAATGGATGGTGTGATATGTGGCATCAGGCTTTATAATGGATGGTGTGATATGTGGCATGAGGCTTTATAATGGATGGTGTGATATGTGGCATCAGGCTTTATAATGGATGGTGTGATATGTGGCATCAGGCTTTATAATGGATGGTGTGATATGTGGCATCAGGCTTTATAATGGATGATATATATATGGCATCAGGCTCTATAATGGATGGTGTGATATGTGGCATCAGGCTTTATAATGGATGGTGTGATATGTGGCATGAGGCTTTATAATGGATGGTGTGATATGTGGCATCAGGCTTAATAATAATGGATGTGATATGTGGCATCAGGCTTTATAATGGATGGTGTGATATGTGGCATCAGGCTTTATAATGGATGGTGTGATATGTGGCATCAGGCTTTATAATGGATGGTGTGATATGTGGCATCAGGCTCTATAATGGATGGTGTGATATGTGGCATCAGGCTTTATAATGGATGGTGTGATATGTGGCATGAGGCTTTATAATGGATGGTGTGATATGTGGCATGAGGCTTTATAATGGATGGTGTGATATGTGGCATGAGGCTTTATAATGGATGGTGTGATATGTGGCATGAGGCTTTATAATGGATGGTGTGATATGTGGCATCAGGCTTTATAATGGATGGTGTGATACATTTATTTTCATTTTTCATTTATTGATTTCACAGGTAGAAAAAAACAAATAAACACAAATTTACATTAGATTAACAGAAACAGAAACAAAGGTAGCACCCCTGTAGGATTACTGTCGAGTTGATCTCCTGATACTACCACTTCGGAAGTAAACAAACATTGAATCACACAAAGAACGATAAATGGCTTCAGGCACACTTTGAGATATAAAAATAATATTATAATAAAAATATAAAAGCTTAAATACTACACAGTTTGAGTTAGGGCATCTGTTAGGCCAGGGACTAATAAATGTTTTCTAAGTGAATTAACAAATAAAGATAAACTATAAATAACTGTTTCTTTAACATCTGTTGGTAGCACCTCCCATAATCTAGGGAATCTATAAAAAAGAGAATGATGAGCAGCATTGGACCTTGCCATTTGATGAGAAAACTTAATAACTTCAGTATGTCTACGATTAACATGGATTAGATCAATAGGAATGTCAAATTTATTATATAAACATTTAATAGCAAACACAATTGAAAGGAAATGAATTCTATTGTTTAAAAAGGGAAGACCCAACTTGACACACCCGGTTTCTGGTGATCTCCGTGCGCGTGCCCTCAGCTAAACATGCACGTCGGCATTTTATTTTATTATTTTTTGCTATGAAACGATGTCCAATCGCAGCCACACTTTTTCACATAGGGGTATAAACGTTTGGCTGATTTGTATAATGGGAAATTTGGTCCCCGCCTACACATGTAAATTTTTTTTAAACAAAACAAAACAAACAAAAAACAAAATCGCGTCACCGCACCAATTTTGAAACTGAAGACTTTTTTAGCCTTATTCGGGACGATAAAT
This sequence comes from Zoroaster sp. YZ-2022, assembly GCA_029582265.1. Classification (NCBI taxonomy): domain Eukaryota; kingdom Metazoa; phylum Echinodermata; class Asteroidea; order Forcipulatida; family Zoroasteridae; genus Zoroaster; species Zoroaster sp. YZ-2022. Next base: position 10,958,572 of record CM055816.1, read on the forward strand.
GACTTGTGACTTGACTTGACTTGAGAAAATTTGACTTGTGACTTGACTTGACTTGGGAAAAAATGACTTGGTTACAACACTGCTATTTTGGTAAAATTATGTAAGTACACAATTTTGAGATTTTGAGATAAAAGCCATTCCCACTATAAAGTGAGGGCGCTATTTACGATTCTGAAACTCTCAATATCAGGAAATGAATCATTTGGAAGATAGTGATTACACTCTGTATGTTAATTAGCCTTAAAAATACAAAGTTTGTGACTGTACAAAAACGGTGTATGTCACACTTACATTTATTGGGAAAGCTGGAAATAGGTAAAGTGGTGTATCCCTGATATACACCACTGCAGCAAATTAATAAAAACTTTTTTCAGTGATTAAATAAGTTAAAAAAAAAACAGATAAATTCACGATACCATATTCCAAAATAAAATGGCAGTTGTTCAAACTTTAAACCCATTTTTCTCGAAATGGCCTTTTTTGAGATACATCATTTTACCAAAATAGTGACAGCCCTAACTCACAATCTCAGGGTTAATGTCGGAGGTTAATACACAAGAGGGCGCTATTTAATGCGATATTGGCTCTAGGCGCGCAGACAAAAAACCACGATCACAGACTTGGAACCAAGTCTAGGTTATCAAAAAATACATGTACATGTACATGTACTAGTCGGCTTCAAAATCAGTGCGTTGACGCGCTTTTTTAAATAAATTTTTTGTAACCTTTTATTTGATTTTGGCAAGCAGTGATATGCGTTGCTGTGTACTTGGCCCAGATAGTTTACCGTCCATGGTGGTTTCAGACGGTGTATGGTGGAAGTAACGTCATTAAATGTTTTCTGAAGGTTTAACAAGAAACGTCTTAAATGAAGACTAGTTTTGAACCCGTGCAACACGGAATAATGTAGGAGCACGCGACACACAGAACGGAGTCCATATAATTATGCTAAGTACACACAGCAAACGCCTAGGCGCCTATTCACTGTCTCTATATGATAAGCATTGGTCTGATGTTGAAATTGAACATTCATCATGGTTCACATACGAGTAATGTTTTCACCCATGACAAATAGTAGTAACTGAGAATATTATTTGTATTTCTGCAGCATCTTTTCGGTAAGTCAGCGCTGATGGAACGAGTTAAATAATAAACTAAAGTTAAACTTCTACTAGTTAAAAGGGACAATATCGTGACCGTGGTCATGATCAGAGCAGACTTATCACGGCACCGCGGTCATCACGGCATGGAATCGGTGTCGTTGTTTAAGATGAACACAGTGACTGAACATAATAATACTGGCTCATTTATGCAGTGCACCAACGGCTTATACAGCAGAAGCAACCTTATCATGCGTGGGATATTGGCAGTCACTGAGTTAATCTAAAACTAGTCCACATGCCTCTTCTGTTCACAGTCTCCTATATAGAATAATTATGTAATTTGTCAGCAAAAAATTAGATAATCTAAAATTATTAATCTAAAACTAGCACTCAATCTCCAATTCCGATAAGCACAATCAGTTTTGTGGTTTTGCAAAATCACATTGGATACAAATACAGGATTCCTATTGTCATCTTTTTAAAATGAATTATTTACTTTTGTTTGTTCACCCGAAAAATGGGTTTATGTTTCAGATTAATTTATATAAATTATGTGCTACACAGATGAGATGGCACCCCATACAATTTTCAACTGCATTTTTACCCAAATTTTGATTTGGCTCACAAGGAGTTTTAGGACTAAATGTTTTACCTTCATGTAGTCCTTCCCTTAACATGGTTGGATTTTAACCTGTGATGTGGAGTCAATTATCCAATTTAAACCACAGCTACAGTCAAGTCACTCTAGTGATGACTTCAGCTGTGGTTTAAACTGGATGTGTTGCAATAGTCTTCATCATTGGGTTAAAGGGTCTTTACTCCCATCAATGGGATAATGGGATTAATGGATAAATGGATTTTTAATCCATCAGCAATGGGATTAAAGGATCTTTGCTCCAATGGATGGGATTAACTTGGGATCATTACTCCATGTAGGGGATTAAACTGTTTTTACTCCTATTAATAGGATTAAAGGGTCTTTAGTCATATCAATGGGATTAAAAGGTTTTTAATCCCATTTATGGGATTAAAGATAATAACAAAAAGGTTTAACTGTTGATGCTAACAGTATAATGGTGGCTCTTTCAACTCTTTTTATTCTCCATTAGGCTAAATGTGATATCATATTCTCTGTCTGTCTTTAACATTTTAATATTTTGTTACAAACAGAAATGGCTACTGGACCAGAATTATTAAGCTCAGCTTTGCAGACGTTAAGTGAAAACCATCTCCAATGCATCTTCTGTCTTGAGAGATACAAACATCCAAAAATATTAGAATGTCTACACAGCTTTTGCCAGCATTGTTTGGAGGAATACTACGATACCAGATATAAAGATGCAACAGAGATACCGTGCCCTGTATGTCGGAGATTGATGCAAGTTCCTCAGACAGGCATTCAGGGACTCAAAACCAATTTCTATCTAATTGCTCTTATTGATGAGGTAGCCCTACAAGAGAAGGTGGTGAGTTCCGGCACTGCCAAGCTAAGCTGTCAGGTTTGTAAAGAAGACGTCGAGGCCACGCACCGCTGTCTGGACTGTGCATGCAATATTTGCTCAAACTGCTGCCAAATACACCCACGAATTTCAGCAACATCAACACACACCATCGCCACCCTGGAGGACATCCGTCAGGAGGTGACGTTGAAAAAAATAGCGCAAGATGTTGGGCCCAGATGTCCCAAACACAAGGGAGAGGTGCAACGATTTTATTGCGAGGCATGTCAAGTCTTAATCTGTCGAGACTGTGTCGTTGTGGACCATCGTCACCCTGATCAGCATCAGTTAATTGACATTGCAGCAGCTTCTCTGAAATACAAGAAGGCAATGAAAGATATCTTGCCAGATTACTGCAAAGAAATAAAGGAACTGGAAGAATCTTTGGCTGCTTCATCTCAAGCTAAGCAAGAATTCAGAGACAAAGTCATAACAACCATGAAAGAGGTGAAGGAGACAGCAGATCAGATCAGAGCAAAGGTTACAGCTGAGGAGAATAAGATGATTGATGCCATCAAGACCCTTGAACAGGATCGTATGGCAGCATTTGATGAGCATGAGAAAGCAGTGGGTATGATGCTACAAAGGAAACAACATTCTCTGGAAACGGCCAATGATGTTACAAATACAGCAACAGACACTGACTTCCTGTCACTGTATCCCATCATCAGTAATGAGTTGAGATCACTGACCAGTCACCGCTGTCCTCTGATTGATCGTAGACTTTCGTATCTGCATCTCAATAAGACTCAGAGGGTTGGTGACACTGACATCAGTCTGGGTAAGCTGGTGTGGGAAGACAAGTGGGAGCTGCGTCATACATTTTGCAAAGAGGGAAGTGGTCTGGGGGAATTCAACTGTGCCCAGGGCATTGCTGCTCTACAACTCAACAAGATTGCAGTGGCTGACACGTTCAGAAACCGAGTAGTGATCTACAGCATTGAGGGCCAACACGAGAGAACTATTCAAATGGAAAAAAGTGGACGTAAGTTCCGCATAGTGCATACAATGAATATTATGTAAATAGCAGGGTTGGCTAGGGAATATAAGCGTGATGTGTCTTTTCCCACCCTGAGGTACACATAATTCTTTTACATGTAAATTTGTTGTTTACACGTGAACACCAGCCACCACACTGCATACAAACATAGCACTAGATATCAAAACGTGGATGAATAGTTTTCATCATGGAATGTAGGCCAACCTACCCTGGTTTCACCCTGAGAATACAACTAAAAAATCCCAACATACATTTTGTCATACATACATTATGTCAGGGCAGATTGGAGGAGTTTGTTCTACACTGGACAGTTTATGTACACATAGTACATGTATGCTGATGATTGCACTGTTTGTACAAGGTCACAGACAACTCAGGATCACAGCCTTATCTGAATGAAAAATGTAACTACATGTATTATATGGCCTTGGTACAGCTGCTACACAGCCAATTTCTTGTTTACTGTGTACTTGTCATTTCATTGCACTGCTTACTGGTAAACATAGAAAAAGACATGCTTACTAGCAAATGAGTGATGCATCAATACAAGTCTATGGTTAAGCAGCTGGATGTGCACATGACTCACCGAATTACCTTGCTAACCTGTGAAAATGCGCTAATTACGTCCACCAGATAATGTGTGCTGTAGTTAGCAGGAAAAATTGCTTACCGGTAAGCAGCGCTATGAAATTATCCCCTGGTTGCAGCATACATACTTAGTACATATACTTATTAGCCATAGTTGACCAGAGTAATGTAGGCAGATGTGCCCAATCTGAACATAGATCCATCCAACTTTCGTGCACAGTAATTTTTTACGCAGCTTGAATTTCATAAAATAAACTACAAGTGAAACTGACTTTTACACAAATCAAATTTTTGAGTGAACAAGAAGAAAAAAGAGTTTAATGGGACTTAAACTGATGACCTCCAGATAATTTAATAGATTTTATTGAGGCATTATGCATGTCATTTGAAAGTTGTAACATTGGTGACATTTTAGCCAACAAAATCAGAAATATATGTTAAATTAGACTTAACGGGACAATATCGTCACAATCACAGCACACATTCAACAGGGCATGGAATCAGTGCCCTCGTTTAAGATGAACACAGTGACTGACAATTACTGGCTCGTTTATGCAGCAGTAACGGTAATATGACCTTATAATATGGGGTATTATTTTCAGTTGAGTTAATCTAAAACTAGCACTCTGATTCCATGCCCTGTTGATTGTGATGATACTGTCCCTTTAAAGGTTTGTATGGTTGAAAGTGATTATAGAGTAGGTTTGTGGTAACACCAAATCTCAGATTGTCTTCATTAGACGGTCACAGCACACTGACTGAAACGTTGAGTTACCCAAAGGTATTTCTTTGTACCACACAACTCAAGAATTATTATTACATGGTTTTACTGCAAACATACTCTGTAATATAAATGTTCAAGGTAAAATCAGCTATGAGCACAGAACATGCATCTTAAACAAATTTATAATAATATGGATGAACATACAGATCAAGTTCACTTGTTGCCACATATGTGGTGTATTCAAAACAGACTCAATAACCAGAAACTAACAATATGCATGAACGTACATGTACAGATAAAGTTTACAACAAAAATGGAAGAAAAGAAAAGAAATGTGTAACTATTGCTGCATGTGTGCTGTATTACTTGATAATAACTAATACTAAATATGCTTTCTTTCAGGTCCCTTTGCCATTGCAAGTATCAACAATCAGTTCATGGTTGTAGATAACACCAACGATGTCATCAAGATGTACAAAGAGGATGGCACCCTGGCATTTCAGTTCACTACTCTGCCACTGAATGAGGTTGGTAAGACCCGTGTGGACATTGAGAGTATAGCAGCCAAGAAGAATTGTAACATCCTAGTGGGTGATGTGAGAAGGAAGGTAGTGACTGTGCACAGACCCACTGATGGTGCAATCCTATGCACCATGCCAGTCACGACAAAACCCTGCTTCTTGGCTGTTGACAGCAATGACAAAGTGGTGATCAGTGGCTTTGATGAGAAACAAGTGGCTGTCATTGATCACAACGGTACTACACTACTCACAATCAAACCAACCATCGATGGTAAGCAAGTCAAATACTGCCAGGGTGTATGCTGTGATGGATCAGACATCTACATAGCAGTGGTCAATGGTCTTGGCACTGGTCATATTCACCACTATGATTCTGATGGGAAGTTCATTAGGTGTATTGCTAAGGGCCTTCATGACCCATATGGAATCACATTCATATCAGATAAACAGCTAGCAGTAGCTGACTACTCCTCAGTCAAGATTTATCATATTGTATGATATCATCTAACTTGATGATGCTGTCTGGCAATCTCCATTGTCATCATCACAATGACTGATGAGGAGTAGCTACATGTAGTAGTAGTGCCTCAATCCTGTACATACATTAGTAATGCTGAAAGGGTCGTTGTCACCCAAGGTACTCCCCAATGGTACCCAGGCAATCTCAATCCTATACATACGTTAGTAATGTAGAAGGGGTTGTTCTCACCTAGGGTACTCCCCAATGGTACCCAGGCAATCTCAATCCTATACATACGTTAGTAATGTAGAAGGGGTTGTTCTCACCTAGGGTACTCCCCAATGGTACCCAGACAATCTCAATCCTATGTACATTCAAGACATTTTATGATTGCCTGGGTACCGTTGTGGAGTACCCTGGGTGACAACGACCCCTTCATCAGGCTGACTGGCTCTCAGTCAAGATTTATCACATGACATGATGGCATCCAATGTGATGATTCTGACTGGCACTCTCTTTTGTCATCCTCATAGCAAATAACCTCTTCAAGACAGTGGCGTAGCTGGCTATGTTCGCCGGGGGGGGGGGCGAATCGGATCCCAGGGGGCCCAACAATCAATGACACCGACATTAGGTAATATCGAAGCATATCATATTCTTCAAAGTATCAACATAAATGTCAATGATATGATCAATCGAGTTCCATTCTGCGCTTTTTAATTTTGGAAAACTTATCAATCACTATGCCAAAGTCTACATTTTCTGCTATTTCTCGTTCTATACACATCATAGCCAAACAATTCAACTGCTCCTCAGACATGGTGCTCCTGAGATAATTTTTGATGAGCTTTAATCGACTGTGTTAGTGCTGCTATATACCTTCTACATGCATATTAAGCCATTGGATTTTGATTAATCGCGGGTTATAAAAAAATGACTACATATTTTTAGGGCCCCCTCTTTACCTGGGGCCGTGGGCAACTACCCTTTTGCCCTTATGTAAAAGCGGCCCTGTATACAGGGCCAGATTTATAAGGGGGCAATTGCCCCGGGCCCCCCTGCCAGAGGGACCCCAGACTAAGGACTTCCTTTATGAAAAAAAAATGTAATAATTATAAAATTAGTTTTATATTTGTTTCGAAGAAATGCGGTTTATCATTCATTTTAGTTCATTTTTTATTTGTCATGTAATTTAATTTCTATGTCGAGGGCCCCCCGAACCTGAAGTGCCCCGGGCCCCTCAAGGTCTAAATCCGGGCCCCTCAAGGTCTAAATCCGGCCCTGCCTGTATAGTCCTGCCTGCTGGTGGGCCCGTCAGTCAGTCCCATAAGCATGTGAACAAAATTTGTATGTGTTAGGGGGGGCCCACTTATTCTGGAACTGGAGCCAGGGGGTGCTGCCCCCATTACGCCACTGCTTCAAGATGTTGTAAAGCATCTTGAGCAGTATCTTAAGTGTTCATTCTTGTTATCATCCAAGATCTATTTTTTTAAACAAGCAACTCATTAAATTTTGTTTGATAATCCAAACCACATATGATCTCCCCATGATCTCCCCATGATCTGCATTCCACCAATCAGAATGTCTTACAGGTTTGCTGATTTTGAAACTCCCAGCATATGTTTTACATCTGTATAAGGTAGGCTTGGAATGACTATTATTACATCATCATTAGGAATATTTTAAATACGAGTCAAAGAAGTGTGGTTGGAGAAGTCCCTGAGAAAACCTACATGTACACTACATGTACACAACCCATGGTAATGCTTTTGATGATGTCATCAGCAATTTGCTGTCATCAGGCCAGTATAAGCCAGGATTTGGAAATAGGGCGTCCAAATTTGTTATTCTTTGAAAAACATGGTGTCCAAATGTTTAACTTGCAATACTTTTGCATGTGTATTACAAATAAAACAGGGAGTCCATTTTAGCAAACAGGGCATCCAAAAGACACTGGTATTGCTGGCTAATGCTTTTGATGTCATTAGCGATTTACTGTCATCAGCATAACGATCAGTGAAAAGCTGTGGTAAGCAAAACTAAAGAATGCATGATTATATAGTATGCTGTAAATACAACATGGTAAAACGTGTGTCAGCATGTACGTCACACGCTCATTGGCGAGTTTTATTCTTCAAACAGAATCTGAGTAAACTTGGGTATAATTCAGTTGATGACGTCATTTGAAGAGTCTGTGTCTCTTTGGTTTTTCTAAAGACCCACTTGAAGACAAGAATTTGCAGACGTGTTATATATTTTGATTTGTAATATTGACAAGCCTACCGACATTATAAAGCTATAAGATTTATGGTGGAGTATCGTTTGGTTTGCGGTAACACCAAGTGTTTATCTCAACTGTACCTCACTTAACGACAGTTGAGATAAACATATAATTATGATATTACTGCAAACCAAAACCATATTATCAAGCTATGAAACATTATGTTACACTGTCGTCATGAAGTAACGTTTAATCTATTGGGCAATGACAAAAGAGCTATGAAACATTACATCGCGAGTTTCTATTTCAGCAAACTTTAAATGTCTTATAGATGTTTATAATAATGATAACCTGTAAAGCGCACATATCCACCAAGGAAGCTCAAGGTGTCTTTATAACCCACTTCTCATCAGGCTCATTAATCATTCCTGAAACCATCTCAGCTCACTGCAGAGTACACTACTCAATTGTTGCCATGTATACACATCAGGTTAATCAAACAGAACAACCAACTCCGCCCAAACACCCATTTACTATAATAGTAGTCCTGATTGGTGGACACAAGCACCATGGTCGCAGTAAGGATTTGAACCCGAGGCATTTATGAATGTGATTAAAACTTAATTTGGTTATAAAACAGCCTGCATAGTACCGTGAATTCCATACTGGGCCAATACAGATGTGCCAACATTGGTATTACCTAAATAGGTCCAGCATAGGGCCGATACTATGACCTGTTTTGTGAAGGCCCTGTACAAGGGGCCATTATAAAATCAATATTGAGATACATCGGCAGAATACTGGCAGTACCACTAGAGTACTGCCAGTACAAGCCGGAATAATACTAGTACTGGACCAATGTTTGTTGGGTAATGAATGAGATTAGAACTTAATTTGCTAATTAGCCAAAGCTGTATATATTGCATAATCAGAATCAGGAAATAACTTTTGAATTTTGAATACTACAGTACATATGTAAATAGAAAATACAATCAAGTACACAGTACATTGTATATCATTTATAACAAACTTTGTTTGCAAAGTTTATTTCCAAGATTTATCAGTTAGTTAATGATAAAACAGAACAGACTCAATAAACATAAATTTTCCTTAATTCCAGACATAATGTAAACAAGTAATTTCTAATCAGTGTCACACAAATATTCACATCCAAATATAATTTTGTGTGCAGCAAATATTCTTAGAATACAAATAATTAAACTTCATTAAAATGTGATGTACATTTATACAATTATTGCCAAAACTAAAATTTATGGAAAGAATTTTAAATATGACATCATGCCATTTATTAAAAATTATTACTTGAAATACCTATCTAATTATTAAACAGTTTTTCCCTTTAATTTCTAATGATGTAATCTATATAAAAAATAAAGCACCTTTTATATTTCTGAATTGAAGTTAATTTACCAATTAAGTTACCTTTATTTACCCAATTTCTTTGCACTGAAAAACAGTTATAGAAAAACTACTTTTTGTGGCAGATACATGTACAAATACTTTACGCCAAAATACACTTGTTATTCCTTAAAAACAAAAACATAAAACTTGATGTTTCCAAAAATTCCTAGAAATGTTTTCTGTTTCAGATGATATCATTTTAGTAATATTAGTTTAATTATTTCCATATGGGAAATTTCTGTCTTCTGAATACAGAAATTCCTCATTGGAATAAGGACAAATCTGAATGGATTTTTCGTTAATGACTAAATTTAATAAACTGAAATGTTAAAAAGGTTGTTTAGATATTTTCTTGATTTTTATAGTGTATGGATGGATTTACCTAGACAGTTTATCAATAGTGTATAAATTGGGAATAAGTTGCTAGGGTTGTTTTCAGTAATCACTTCAAAGGGATGAAAAATCATGGTCTGATGGATTTTTAGGTTTTGTTATTTTAAGTTTGGTCTGCTTTAATGAGGATTAAGTATAGACCATTTCATTGCATATTGATCACGTGTACCACTTCTGAAATTTTTTCAACCTGGAAATGTAAGATTTTGAGGTAATTTGATTGAATCCAACCTGTATGAGCAACTATAGATATAGTTATACAAACAGTATAAGTGGAGATTTTTAATTGCTGTATACATGTAAGTGACTATCAACAATGTCAGATGTTTATGTGGGAGCTCGGCTGAAAATTTGTGAATGAAATTGTTTTCAGTTTTCATTACTTTGTTTGTAAAATGTTAGTCCAAATGCCTCTTCTGTTCACAGTCTCCTGTTTCCAGATTAAGGTTGTAATTGTCGTTCACAGCAACAATTACAACATTATTCTAAAAATAGGAGACTGTGAACGGAAGAGGCTTTTGGACTAGTAAAATGTTACATGTAGCTGCTTTAAGCCTGTTTATCTCAGAATCAGAGATTTCACTAAAAATACCGCCCATTTATCAAAACGTAACTTTATCAACAGAGCACCTACATACTTGAGTTTGGTATCATTTCAAAGTCTGTACTTTATTCACTCTATAGTAGCCCAGTACGTCTATACATACACTATACTACCATGTATGCAAAGCCCTGACCCATTCATAAAAACCACGTCCTCCACGTCATATCATCAATCACTCAGATACCGCCATCATCCGACCCCCCCCCCCCAAAAAAAAGCCAACCCCTAATATCAACCCCCCCCCCCCCCCAACATAGACGTTTTTATTGGTCGATATACCCTAATGCCTGTCAAATGGCCATCACAGATGCCTTTGAGATGTCTCCCAGACCGCCGCAGGCATGTTATCTGATGGTAATCAGCCTGTGTTTACGACCTTGGTGAATCCCAACGCTAAGCCAATTTGTATGCAAATCCCATAGGGACCCCTGAGGCATGGCACTTGCAGCTGGCTTAAAGGGGTGAACAAACTTCCCCATGACTAAGCTGCTAACACAGTATTTTTAATAGGGATTGTTTGGAACTTACGAAATATTAAATTTTTTCACCAGTTAATTAAGGAATAATTACAGAAAGTTCGTTGACCTACTACACCGTGTAGATGTGCTGTCTACGCGGAGAGTTAAGCAATTACATTTATCTCATTCCAATCACATGTATCATTGTATGGGCTGGGAAGCATTCATTTACATTGTAGTCTACTTCCAGACCAAACTTCATCACATTTACACATTGGATACTGTATGCAATTGTCAGTGTGTAAATCAACAAACAACAGTTTCAAAATGTTGACAATTCCATTGCGTAGATCTATAAAAAATATACCAAGATATGTCAACATGACATAAAGTGAAACCACACATTTGAGAATAGTTACATTTGTTTTTAAGATAAGGGCGGAGTGCCAAAGTCGTAGTACAGGCAAGACTTTGAGAAGCCAGGCCAGGCACTATAGCCATTGTACAAAAGACAATCTCCAGAAGACGATCAGAGCATACTGATCAAAAAGAGGAGTTTTAACCTCCAGTTCTTTTCAGAAATAATTACTACTCAAATGAGATTTTCACATGGTGTCACCGCAGTTAGTCTTTACTTATCCTCTTCAACGTGCAAAGCAACAAGTTTTACCTAATTTGCAGTAAATAGCTGTTATTGTTAAGACAGACTTGACTGACACCTCAGCTGTCTTTTGTTCACAACTGCAGCCATTACAATGAGCTCTACTTGGCTGGGCTAGGCCCTCCAGACGCCCAGGTTATGTTGATTGGCAGGTACTGTTTTAATTTTGTTGTTTTCTCCAAAAATAAATGTGCACCTGTTGTGATGAAATATTCACATGTTAGTTTTATGAGGTATTTCTTGAAAACTAGTGGGTTGAAATGAACGTATGTTACCCCTTCCATTTTAACTGCTATAAATTGCTGCTACCAAAATGAAATAACTCGTAATATGCGTGTATAAATGCTGATCAAGTTTAAAGATACTGCAGGATTGAAATGTTTGAATCTGTTTACACTGAATGTCACTGCAGCAGCATGTGCAGTGAAGTTTATTTTGTTTTAGTTAGTTTTCTCTTTATTAATTGTAGGAATATGTTTTAATCCATATTTACTCAGTTCTTAATTAATTTATAAATATAGTGTCAGTTGAAGACACAATATACTCTGTGTAAGAGTCTGCCAATATAGTAAAGTGATTCAGTGATAAGTGTGTGTGTAAGACCTATAGTTAGCTCATGTACTGAATATACTGTACATGTGTTTACATGGCAGGAATCAAGTTACATGTCTTAAGGATATACATTAGGTGACCTGCACTGGTGGACAGCCAGTGACCTCATAGGTTTATAGGGTCCAGTCCCATGGCCCTGAGCATATCATTACAGACTGGAGTGTATTTCTTGCCACGTCTACAGGGCAGCATCCATATGTGCATCTGTAAATCACACTGTGAAACCTTTGTGAGTTCATGTAGTCATAGTTTTTGTTCTTCAAGATTATTCACCTTTTATTGGACTTTAAAGACCCCAATTCGGTAAGCAGTATTTTCCTTATTATTCAGTAATATTCATTAATCATTAGAGACAGAATTTAGAGCATTTTCCTGAGATTTACAACTAATTTATGTCTGCAAATAAGTGACTTGATTTAACATGTTTAGAAATAGTTTATTCCCTTATATTGCTCAGTGTACTTGATATCTTATAAGTGTTTTTGTTATATATTAAATTCCAGATTGTTATCTCAACTTCTCAATTATGAACAACTCAACAACTGGACAAATAGACAAAGTGACTCTGCGTATCTTTTGTTGTGCATGGTTGTCATCGTTGTAGTTGTGAATACCAGTCATTTGGGTGCCGTTTTGGTGTGAGTCTCAGAAGTTTGAGACCGTTTGTCAGAGTGAAACTCCTCAGGGTACATGTGAATCCTGAGGCAGCCACACTGAATTTAATTAAATTTACTTTGACAAAGGAATACAATGATATTAACTTTAGATGCATTTCCTGTGTTTTGGACTTTTCACAGATGATTCCTGGTAATTTAATTAACGACTGTTTGCGTAGTAAATAGAACTGGTTGGTTATTACAAGTCGTTGTTTCGATCAGTATACTCTGATCTGTTTTCAGGAGAATAAACATGGTGTCACCGCTAACATTCTTTACTTATCCTTTCCACCATGCAAAGCTACAAGTCTTACCCAACAATTTATTTTCCTTAAAAAAAATTAATTAATTTTGGAACTTTATTTTTATCAACAAAAATTGCCTTTGAAAATGTTTGTGAAAATTGAAAAGCGTTTATTTGCCATTCTACAAGAAAAAATTTCCGACAAAAAACTAAATTGCCAGGCATCTCCGGTGAAATACATGTAGTCAAAAATACAGGTAATGCATCTTTACAAAATGAATACAAATTGTTTTCATAATTCTGATAATTTGTGTTAGTTTATTCCCACATTAATTTGAATCAAAATGTATTTGAATTTGTCTACAGTTCCGTATTGATTTTCTTGTTCAGTAATTGTAACATCATCAATTTAAAAAAAAAATATTTCATTGTAAAATATTATAACATAATCATCATCATGAATTATTTTTCACACTGGAATATCCTCATCGTTGGTTACATGAACTATTTCACCCAAGCTGTGTTTGTCAGTGAAAGTCAGTTTGTCGTTGCCATGGTGAAGCTCAAAGATGATAATCTGAAATTGAAAAAAATAACAATAAATTGTAAAGAGTAGCAGAGAAATCACACAAGCGTTTCTAATTGACTCAATTCAAGTCCCTATATACACCTCAGTTAATTAACCGATAATAAAATTACCCAATTATAATCGTAAAACTTACTTGAAGTGAAGTTGGTGATGTTACTAAACATCCTAAGATATTACATGAAGTATATTACAATTCCCTGGACTATCAAACCTAGTAGATGTAGTCGTCCTTATCAAAACCAGTTGGCAAAATATTATCCACTATGGGTGAAGTTGCTCTAGAAGACAAAACAGTGAGTTGACTGTTTTTGACCAGTCACTGTGACAAATTGGTGGACAATTGTTTTGAGAGTAGGATGGTTTATGCTGCATCCACTGAATACAAAACCAGAGCCATGCTTACCTCATTACTACCATATTTTAGAAGGGGTCCTGGTAGATAGTATGTCGATGTAGGACCTATGCTCCAATAGCGACCTAGGTTGAAACCATTGATAAATATAACTCCCTTTTCCCGTCCCTGTTGATAAAAAGAAAGAAATAAATTAAATTGTTATGAGATTGGCAAACTAACTGAAAATAAACTGAAGGATTACTATCTAAAAGCTTGGTTACACCAAACATCCTGAAAAGATATATTGTGTCTGACATGTTGTAGTTCAAAGAATGATTGATCTTGTATTGTATAATGCTACACACAATTCATAAAAATTTGCAAATTAATTGCTTTGCAAATTAATTGAGATGGACACAAGAAAAAATAACAAATTAAAACATGTATTGCTAATAGTTTTTGGCTATTTTAATGGCAATTTTAGTTGTCATGGGAACATCAACAATTTCATTTTAGAAAGGTAAAACAAATTGTGAGATGAGTTTTTAAAAGAATATTTGTCAGAAGCTTGCTCTTACCAAAGGTCTTACAGTCATTAAATGCCTAAATTATAATTTATGAAAGGAACAAAATAATCATTAATTCATTTCTGGATAGGTTTTCAATAAAACCAGGCTTTTTCGCAATTATGTTTTGAAATTCTTTTGAAAGATTCTTTTGAGAGTGTTATTTTGAAGGATTATTTGTTATTCTTTCCTCCAGTAACATGATTTTATGATGGTAGCCATCATGAATTCATTTTAGGACATATTTTCTATAAAACAATGCTTATCGCAATTTTTTTTAGAGATTATTTTGGGAGAGTGTTATTTGCTGTTCTTGCCTAAAAAAAAAATTACTATGTTCTAATGGATAAGAAAATGACCGTAAATTGATGGTAAGATAAGACAAAACACGGACAATTCATCTTTGGATTCAATAGTATGTACATGAACATACCGTCATATTCACAAACGTGTCTTTAGGTGTCTTATCTTTAACATCTAGAACTCCTTTATAGAGCGCTGGTCGCTTTACATCGGCTGTAAATTCCTTCCATTTTGATGAGGATGATACGCTAGGAAAGATTAACAGAACAGAAAGGATCTAAAATTAGTGAGGTATGAAAGGGGCAATACAACAATGATAATGTTGAAAACTGCAGGTTATATGCAAGTATGCTTAAAGGGACTGTATCATCATGATCAGAGCAGATTTTTGAAAGGGCATGGAATCTGTGTCATAGTTTTAGATGACCTCAGTGACTGAAAATAATACCCATGGGAGTGCACTGGCCTAGATAACAGGGCACGATAAGATCATATCACCATGGCTGATGAATAAATATCATTATTATGCAGTCACTGGCTTATTATTTAAACATTTAGCCAGAGTAATATGAACTTATTGCTGCCCTGTTATAGCAGGCTTTATGGTGGGTGCTGCTGAGTACTTTCAGTCAGTGATGAGTTCATCTAAAACTAGGACACTGATTCCATGCCCTTGTTGAAATTTCCATTTAATACTCACTTTGAATGAAGATGTTACAATGACTGATTCAGCTGTGAGAACGTTTTGACTTTGTTTTATACAACATTATGTCATTAAAGGAAGGTACAACATTGGTAAATGTGATCGTGTGAATGTTAACAGTTAATTCATCTGATTAAACTGGTTTCTCGCTTTACTTGAGTCGCTCTGTGTGACTGCGTGCATAATTTATATGAAAATCATATTTTATTCAGAATAGGGAAATATAACGTTCTGGGTTTTAATTATTTTTTG
>CM055816.1:10974984-11100142 GCA_029582265.1 Zoroaster sp. YZ-2022
ACGCGGCCCCCCAGACGCATCAGAGAGGCCATCGGTCGTCAAACACGACACTGTGCCACAGGACATCGGTTTCTTCATCAGCGACATTTGGCGACCCATACTACAGACTGAAGGATCTTCTATATCCAAAGTCCATAACCAACCCCAGACTGAGGATCCCCTGTCCTAAGTCCAACCACCCTCCTTCCCTGTGCTTGTAACAACTGATTCAGTTCAGTGAGCACACACTCCTCTCCCCACCTAGGATCCTGGTCCCATAGTCTCACAGTTTCCCGCCTGCGCGCCTCAACGAACTAATCCTCCAGCAGGGGATGATCCTCCAGCAGCCTACTTAAGCAGCAGCAGTTTCAAGAGTCCGGCATTCTCCTGAGGACGATCAGAGCATACTGATCGAAACGTCGAGTTGTACCCCCAGTTCTTTTCAGAACTAATTACTACTCAATTGAGATTCTTACATGGTGTCACCGCAATTAGTCTTACTTATGATACACAGGAGTTGTTATTTTCCTCAGTGTGCATTTTGATCTACACAACCAGTAGTATCTACATGTATGCATCCCCCCACCCCCTTCGATTGTATTGTATTTAAATGCAAACAAATCAATGTATTAACACAATTTTCAATCCCAAATACAAGTTTTAAAAGAGGGTGAGGCTGCAAGCCTGGAATTATTATTTTAAATTTGTTGTTTTGTTTTGGCTTCATGTTCTTTGGGAGGGTGTTTGTGTTATAATATCTTGAACTGAACTACATGTATGTAAAATTGTACCATGACTAGCAAGAGAGATTGCCATTCAACATCATCAGTTGGATGATATCGCATAATGTGATATATCTTGACTGAGAAGTAGTCAGCTACAGCCAAATGTTTCCCATCTGATGTGAATGTGATTCCACGTGGTTCATACAGACCCTTAGCAATGCAGCTGATCGTCTCCATTGGGATCATGGTGAATATGACCAATGTCAGGATCATCGTCAGGATCATTGCACACTGCAATGTATAAACCTGATGTGTCACAGCATACACCTGTGCAGTATTTGACTTGCTCACCATCAGTAGTTGGTGTTATGGTGAATAGTGTAGAACCATTGTCACCAATGACAGCCACGTGTTGTTGATCTTTACCACTTACCACCACTCTGCCACTGTTGTCTACAGCCAAGAAGTAGGGTCGTGTAGTGACTGCTATGGTGCTTATTAGTCCACCATCAGAAGACCTGTGTTCAGTCACTACCATTCTCTTTACATCGCCTACTAGGATGTTACCATCCTTCTTGGCTGTAACACCTCTGATCTTCACATCTGTCTTACCAACCTCATTTAGTGGCAGGGTGGTGAACTGAAATGACACGTACTGTACCATCTTCATTGTACATCTTGATGTGGTTGGTCTCATCTGTTACCACTAAGTGATTGTGGACACTTGCAATGATTCGTGGACCTAAAGGAAAAATAAGTAAACATTAATGTCAAGTATCAAATAATGTATGATACATTTCTATTAGTGCATATTTTTTTATATTATATATTTGTTTATTTTTAGTGAATACACTTAAATGATGCGGCATATCACACCATCCATTATAAAGCCTGATGCCACATATCACACCATCCATTATAAAGCCTGATGCCACATATCACACCATCCATTATAATGCCTGATGCCACATATCACACCATCCATTATAAAGCCTGATGCCACATATCACACCATCCATTATAAAGCCTGATGCCACATATCACACCATCCATTATAAAGCCTCATGCCACATATCACACCATCCATTATAAAGCCTCATGCCACATATCACACCATCCATTATAAAGCCTCATGCCACATATCACACCATCCATTATAAAGCCTCATGCCACATATCACACCATCCATTATAAAGCCTGATGTCACATATCACACCATCCATTATAAAGCCTGATGCCACATATCACACCATCCATTATAAAGCCTGATGCCACATATCACACCATCCATTATAAAGCCTCATGCCACATATCACACCATCCATTATAAAGCCTGATGCCACATCACACCATCCATTATAAAGCCTGATGCCACGTATCACACCATCCATTATAAAGCCTCATGCCACATATCACACCATCCATTATAAAGCCTGATGCCACATATCACACCATCCATTATAAAGCCTGATGCCACATATCACACCATCCATTATAAAGCCTGATGCCACATATCACACCATCCATTATAAAGCCTCATGCCACATATCACACCATCCATTATAAAGCCTGATGCCACATATCACACCATCCATTATAAAGCCTGATGCCACATATCACACCATCCATTATAAAAGCCTCATGCCACATATCACCACCATCCATTATAAAGCCTGATGCCACATATCACACCATCCATTATGTTACCACATATCACACCATCCATTATAAAGCCTGATGTCACATATCACACCATCCATTATAAAGCCTGATGACATATCACACACCATCCATTATAAAGCCTGATGCCACATATCACACCATCCATTATAAAGCCTCATGCCACATGACATATCACCATCCATTATAGCCTGATATATCATTCATGCCACATATACCCATCCATTATAAAGCCTGATGCCACATATCACACCATCCATTATAAAGCCTCATGCCACATATCTCACCATCCATTATAAAGCCTCATGCCACATATCACACCATCCATTATAAAGCCTCATGCCACATATCACACCATCCATTATAATGCCTCATGCCACATATCACACCATCCATTATAAAGCCTCATGCCACATATCACACCATCCATTATAAAGCCTCATGCCACATATCACACCATCCATTATAAAGCCTCATGCCACATATCACACCATCCATTATAAAGCCTCATGCCACATATCACACCATCCATTATAATGCCTCATGCCACATATCACACCATCCATTATAAAGCCTCATGCCACCTATCACACCATCCATTATAAAGCCTGATGCCACATATCACACCATCCATTATAAAGCCTGATGCCACATATCACACCATCCATTATAAAGCCTGATGCCACATATCACACCATCCATTATAAAGCCTGATGCCACATATCACACCATCCATTATAAAGCCTGATGCCACATATCACACCATCCATTATAAAGCCTCATGCCACATATCACACCATCCATTATAAAGCCTGATGCCACATATCACACCATCCATTATAAAGCCTGATGCCACATATCACACCATCCATTATAAAGCCTGATGCACATATATCACCATCCATTATAAAAGCCTCATGCACATAATATCACACCATCCATTATAAAAAGCCTGATGCCCATATCACACCATCCATTATAAAGCCTGATGCCACATATCACACCATCCATTATAAAGCCTGATGCCACATATCACACCATCCATTATAAAGCCATCATATTATATATAATGCCTGTGCCACATATCACACCATCCATTATAAAGCCTGATGCCACATCACACCATCCATTATAAAGCCTGATGCCACATATCACACCATCCATTATAAAGCCTGATGCCACATATCACACCATCCATTATAAAGCCTGATGCCACATATCACACCATCCATTATAAAGCCTGATGCCACATCACACCCTCCATTATAAAAGCCTGATGCCACATATCACACCATCCATTATAAAGCCTGATGCCACATATCACACCATCCATTATAAAGCCTGATGCCACATATCACACCATCCATTATAAAGCCTGATGCCACATCACACCATCCATTATAAAGCCTGATGCCACATATCACACCATCCATTATAAAGCCTCATGCCACATATCACACCATCCATTATAAAGCCTGATGCCACATCACACCATCCATTATAAAGCCTGATGCCACATATCACACCATCCATTATAAAGCCTCATGCCACATATCACACCATCCATTATAAAGCCTGATGCCACATATCACACCATCCATTATAAAGCCTCATGCCACATATCACACCATCCATTATAAAGCCTGATGCCACATATCACACCATCCATTATAAAGCCTGATGCCACATATCACACCATCCATTATAAAGCCTGATGCCACATATCACACTGTCCATTATAAAGCCTGATGCGACATATCACACCATCCATTATAAAGCCTGATGCCACATATCACACCATCCATTATAAAGCCTGATGCCACATCACACCATCCATTATAAAGCCTGATGCCACATATCACACCATCCATTATAAAGCCTCATTTTGTAGAAATGAATTATATTCTGTAATATAAACTGTGAATAATGCAATGCACTGTTAATAATACATGTTGTTCCTGATGCATGACCTTAAACAAAATACATTTGTTCTCATAAAATTATACATACGTAATAGACATTTTAAAGAATTATTATTGAAATTGTTTTATGTTTTATTTATTAATGCCAACATTCTGATTACGTGTATCATGTAAAGTTCTTCATGAATTTAATACAATATAATTATTTTTTTGAAGTATATTCATTGATTAGAATAGTTGTGTTACTTTTAGCGGGTGAATTTAGCATCACTTTTAAATATGTTCAATATTTTGTTGTACACTTTTTGTACTGAATGTCTGTAGTTGTCAAAACCACATTGTGTATGTATAGTAGTGTGTGACACACTTACGTGCTTTTATGTCAATGGTTCTATGGAGTTGACCTGTACTGCTGTAGATTACCACTCGTCTGTTGTTAATGTCTGTCACAGCAAGCTGATCATGTTGATGAGCAGTTATGCCATGAGCCCCACGGAATTCTCCCAAACTACGTCCCATCTTGCCAAACTCATGACGTAGCTCCCACTTGCTGTCTTCCGGCTCCAGCTCACCCAGACTGATATCACCAACCCTCTTACTCCGATTGATCTGCAGATATGAAAGTCTGCCATCAATCAGAGGAGGGCGGTGACTGGTCAGTGATCTCAAATCATTACTGATGATGGGATACAGTGACAGGAAGTCACTGTCTGTTGCTGTATTTGTAACATCATTGGCCGTGTCCAGAGAATGTTGTTTCCTTTGTAGCATCATACCCACTGCTTTCTCATGCTCATCAAATGCTGCCATACGATCCTGTTCAAGGGTCTTGATGTCATCAATCATCTTATTCTCCTCAGCTGTAACCTTTGCTCTGATCCGATCTGCTGTCTCCCTCACCTCTTTCATGGTAGTTATGACTTTGTCACTGAATTCTTGCTTAGCTTGAGATGAAGCAGCCAAAGATTCTTCCAGTTCCTTTATTTCTGTGTGGCAAACTGTCAAGATATCTTTCATAGCCTTCTTGTATTTCAGAGAAGCTTCTGCACTATCAATGTACCGATGCTCAGGTTTACAATGATCCACAACGGTACAGTCTCGACAGATCAAGACTTGACATGGCTCACAGTAGAATCGATTGATCTCTCCCTTGTGTTTGTGACATGTGGAAGCCTCTTCTGGTCTTTTCACTGTTGCCTTACCCTTACGTATGTCATCCAGTGTAGCTACATTGTGATTGGATGTTACTTTGCTTCGAAGATGTATCTTTTTGCAGTTAGAGCAGATATTTTGGGCACAGTCAAGACATCGATGAAGAGCCTCATTGCCTCCATCACATAACTCACAGAGTGGCTTGGAGTTACCTGAACAGGCAACCTTCTCTTGTAGTGATACCTCATCTACGATGCCAATCAAGTGAAAATTGGTTTTGAGTCCCTGAATGCCTGTCGATGGGATGAGAATCTCCTGACGACAAACAGGACAAGGAATCATTGGAGTGCGTCTGCAGGTTGTGTCCCAGTATTCATGTAAACAGGTCTCACAGAAACTATGAGAACAATCCAGTATTTTGGGTTGCTTGTATCGGTCATGGCATATGCCACACTCAAGATGATACCGGCTTATCTTCTGCAAGGCTCCTAATTCTCCAGTACTGGTAGCCATTTTGTTCTGTTAATAAATGAAAGAGAATTCAAAAAGACTTGGTTAATGGTCACTGATGATAAAGTCATTTATGATCAATGATTTATCACCAAATAATCCACAAGGGAAAGTGTAGTATACACATTGATACGGGCCAAATTGACTACAGTGATATCAGAACATCCTTCTTGATTACCATACCAGCATTCTACAAAATGAACTCAAATGTACGTATAATGTAAAGTAGAGGAATTGTGACAAAGAGACTGCGACTTCGCCACTGGAGAACTTGCTTCCAGACGGCCATCAAAGCTGGGACGATGATCCTTGATATGAACTTTGATTGAACTGTTACTGCGGAACTTTAATGAATAGAATAAACCGGCCTTGTTCTAAATGTAGATCGCTTTTGTTACTGTCTCCGTTAGCGTCATGAGATATATTCACTGTATGATATGTAAGTTGATTGTGAGTATAGATGTGTTTTCTGAGTGTTTCAGAGTTGAAATAAAACAGTGAAGTTAAAAACCGATTGCTGGCTCTTACTTGTTCTGTATGTGTTTTGCAACAGAATATAGAAAGACCCATATAATAAACATGTAATCACGTTACAGTATCAAACAGCCTTGAAATATTGCTTACACATTGTGCTCTTAATTTAACTGTCATTCTTCATTTGAATAAAGATTTACGTATATACATAAACCAACTAACCTGTTTAAATTTCAGGTCATATTATTGTTTTGTTTACCAAACTTTAAAAAAGAAAATAGCAAAATAAAAAGAAAAAAGAAAATAGCAAAACTTATTACAAACAAATTATAATTAATGAGAAGACACAAACTTTGTATATTCATTCTAACATACAGTTATTATAAAAATTCTGACTTAAATTATTGGGGAATAATATTTGACTATTTTTACAAATAATATCACCTCAGACAAAAAGATTTCAAGGGATGTTTGATACCATCATCAACTTTAAATACCAACTTCATGTCAACTTCTTTTAGAAATCAATTTTTGTACATGGAATTTGTACAAAAAGCTGTCTTTTTAAACCCAAATCTTTGATCCTAACCAATTACTCACTTCATATGTATACAAAAGGTACATGAATGATATACAGTCATTAAAGAAGAAGAAATCTGTGTACTTGTGAAGGAGAACTTTGTGGGAGAAATATCAGATGTATGTTAATAATTGGACCCTCCCCCACGAAGTTAGAGTTAAGTTGTTTGTATTTATGTTCAAATATTATAATTCAGTAAATGTAGTTCAACTGTCCAAGCGAGATGCAGTAAACATACTTATGTACAGTATGTGCAATGTACATTTGAATTGCTATCCCTGGAAGTACAAAAGTTTGAGAATGTTCTGTCCAAAGTATTCAATTATAAATGTTGTCTGGTGGTTTATAAACACTTACCATACAAGATGCAGTAGACTTTCAGAAAATGAAGAAAAGTTAAGACGGAATAAAGCTGAATTAAAGTTGGCTAAATCTTCAACACATCAATAGTGGCACAGGGCGTTGGCTCAAATGGTGAAAAAGTGACGCAAACAGTTTCCTTGTGTAAACTTTCACATCATGTGACATGGAGAGTTCATTGGTATATCCCAGCAATAAACTGGGTAGAGCATACATGACCAAATGGTTACCAGGAACAACTTTGCATACATGTAGTTAACATTGAAACTCTGAAAGGATTGTACAGAAATACACCAATGCAGATTTGACACACTTCATGAACCAGAAAATATATGCAAAATTTTCAACAATGGTAAATCCTGGTTCAAGTTCAGGCCAGGCTGAATAGTTTTGAAAATACATGTACACAAAAGCTACTGTGGTACATGTACACATCATATAACGCGTATTATTTACACAAGGGTGTTTTTTTTTTAGAAAGAAAATGTAGGCCTATGTTCTTTTGTCAAATTTTACTCAAGATAGTTTTTCAGTATTCTACATGTTCTAGTGCAATCTTGTTTTTTTTTCTTTTCCTGTGGAATTCATGTTGATTTTTGTATTCCTCCTCTTACTATGTTTAAGAAAGTACCATCTTGAAGAGTGTCTGTGAGTTTCTCAACTTTTATTGTGTTTTATTCTAATCTTCCAATCCATTCCTTGCTCTTTTCTGAATTTGTTAGTTTTCATGTTTAAATATCTTGTGCTTTTAATTATCTGGTTGTAATTGTTTAATACCTTTTCTATTGTCTATAATCCCAAATTGTTTTATTCAATGACTCCCGGATTGGAAATAATCCTGTATAATAACCCAGTCATTTTATCCACAGATGGTATTTTTTATTGAGCTACCAGAGCTTGTTGTAAATGTTTGATTAAGGATGTTTCTACTGCCCTTGGTGGTCCAGGAACTGTATCACATATATTTGTATACATCATATGTCCTTGGCAGTGAAGAGCAATTTAGTTACTCTTTCACTATTTGACATTTTATATATTTTTTGTTTATGTTTTAATTTTTTAAAGAAGATTTACACATTTTATTTGAAATTTTCAATCAAAAACAAATTTTGGAAGATTTTTTTAAAGAAAAAAATCTACAATGTTTCCTGGGATACCAATCAATTTCTCTTCTTTTTATACAGGAATACTGGGTGGTGTTCAGATTGATGGTAAACCTCAGCAAAAATGGGACATGCTACCCTTTGAATTCAAAAAGCCATTTTTAGAGGCGTAAGTACACCTTGTTTTTTATATTTTACAAAAAGTTACCAGTCACCAATTTGTTTTTTCTAAATTCAACATAACAATTGTTTTTCCTCCAAGATGAAAGTACTTTGGAATATGGCGGGAACATTTGTTTTTATAATTACCAACAGAGTACCTGTGTTAGGTCAGGCTTCACTAAAGTTGAGTCGGTAATTAGGCTAAATAACGGAGACGAACAATGTTTCTTATGTTGACAAGAAGTTTTATTAGAATCTCATGGAAACTCATCAGCTGCTCACTCATCTCTCTCCAAACACCGACTCCCTTATTATTTCAAAACATACAATATAAACCCCAAACTTTTATTTTTTGTATTCTTAGAACAAAATATTATTTTCTACATAAATTCATGCACGCAGTCACACATGTATGCGGCTCGTGCAAAGCGAGGCAATCAGTTTAATCACATGAATTAACTGTTAATTTCACATGACTAACATTACCAATGTTGTTGTACCTTCCCTTTAATGACATAATGTTGTATAAAAACAAAATCAAAACGTTCACAGCTGAATCTGTCAATGTATATCTTGGTTCAAAGTGAGTATTAAAGGAACATTTTCAATAGGGCATGGAATCAGTGTCCTAGTTTTGGATGAACTCACTGACTGAAAGTAATTTCCATAGAGCACCCACTAGCCTACATAACAGGGTGCAATAAGTTCATAATATTACTCTGGCTGATGTATAAATAATAAGCCAATGACTGTATAATAATGATATTTATTCATCAGCCATGGTGATATGATCTTATCATGCCCTGTTATCTAGCCTCAGCAACAGTAATCATCTTATCGTGCCCCATTATCTATCTAATAATGATATTTATTCATCAGCCATGGTGATATGATCTTTGATGCCCCGCTAGCCTCAGCAACAGTAATATCATCTTATCGTGCCCCATTATCTATCTAATAATGATATTTATTCATCAGCCATGGTGATATGATCTTATCATGCCCTGTTATCTAGGCCAGTGCACTCCCATGGGGTATTATTTTCAGTTACTGAGTTCATCTAAAACTATGACACCAATTCCATGCCCTGTCAAAAATCTGTTCTGATCGTGATGATACTGTCCCTTTAAGCATACTTGCAGTTTTTTAAACATTATTATTGTTGCATTGCCCCTTTCATACCTCACTAATTTTAGATCCTTTCTGTTCTGTTAATCTTTCCTAGCGTATCATCCTCATCAAAATGGAAGGAATTTACAGCCGATGTAAAGCGACCAGCGCTCTATAAAGCAGTTCTAGATGTTAAAGATAAGACACCTAAAGACACGTTTGTGGATATGACGGTATGTTCATGTACATACTATTGAATCTAAAGATAAGACACCTATAAAGACACGTTTGTGGATATGACGGTATGTTCACGTACATACTATTGAATCTAAAGATAAGACACCTAAAGACACGTTTGTGGATATGACGGTATGTTCATGTACATACTATTGAATCTAAAGATAAGACACCTAAAGACACGTTTGTGGATATGACGGTATGTTCATGTACATACTATTGAATCTAAAGATAAGACACCTGAAGACACGTTTGTGGATATCACGGTATGTTCATGTACATACTATTGAATCCAAAGATGAATCATCTGTGTTTTGTGTTATCTTACCATCAATTTACGGCCGTTTTCTTATCCATTAGAACATAGTCATTTTTTGGATGCAAGAACAGCAAATAACACTCTCCCAAAATAATCTCTAAAAAATAATTGCGATAACCATTGTTTTATAGAAAATATGTCCTGAAATGAATTAATGATGGGTACCATCATAAAATCATGTTACTGGAGGAAAGAATAACAAATAATCCTTCAAAATAACACTCTCTCAAACGAATCTCTCAAAAGAATTTCAAAAAATAATTGCGAAAAAGCATGGTTTTATTGAAAACTTATCCAGAAATGAATTAATGATTATTTTGTTCCCTTCATAAATTGTAATTTAGGCATTTAATGACTGTAAAACCAAGCTTGGTAAGACCAAGCTTCTGACAAACATTCTTTTAAAAACTCATCTCACAATTTTTGTTTACCTTTCTGAAAGGAAATTGTCAATGTTCCCATGACAACTAAAATTGCCAATACATCGTTTAATTTGTTATTTTTTCTTGCGTCCATCTCAATTAGTTTGCAAAGCAAAATTTATAGGTAGAAGTGAATTGTGAATTGTGTGTAGCATTATACAATACAAGATCAATCATTCTTTGAACTACAACATGTCAGACACAATATATCTTCTCAAGATGTTTGGTGTAACCAAGCTTTTAGATAGTAATCCTTCAGTTTATATTCAGTTAGTTTGCCAATCTCATAAACAATTTAATTTATTTTCTTTTTATCAACAGGGATGGGAAAAGGGAGTTATTTTTATCAATGGTTTCAACCTAGGTCGCTATTGGAACATAGGTCCTACATCGACGTACTATCTACCAGGACCCCTTCTAAAATATGGTAGTAATGAGGTAAGCATGGCTCTGGTTTTGTATTCAGTGGATGCCCCATAAACCCTCCTACTCTCAAGACAATTATTGTCCACCAATTTGTCACAGTGACTGGTCAAAAACAGTCAACTCACTGGTTTTGTCTTCAAGAGCAACTTTACCCATAGTGGATAATATTTTGCCAACTGGTTTTGATAAGGACGACTACATCTACTAGGTTTGATAGTCCAGGGAATTGTAATATACTTCATGTAATATCTTAGGATGTTTAGTAACATCACCAACTTCACTTCAAGTAAGTTTTACGATTATAATTGGGTAATTTTATTATCGGTTAATTAACTAAGGTGTATATAGGGACTTGAATTGAGTCAATTAGAAACGAGTGTGTTATTTCTCCGCTACTCTTTACAATTTATTTTAAATTTTTTCAATTTCAGATTATCATCTTTGAGCTTCACCATGGCAACGACAAACTGACCTTCACTGACAAACACAGCTTGGGTGAAATAGTTCATGTAACCAACGATGAGGATATTTCAATGTGAAAAATAATTCATGTATAAATTCATGATGAGGATTATGTTATAATATTTTACAATGAAATATATATTTTTTAAATTGATGATGTTATAATTACTGAACAAGAAATTCAATACGGAACTGTAGACAAATTCAAATACATTTTGATTCAAATTAATGTGGGAATAAACTAACACAAATTATCAGAATTATGAAAACAATTTGTATTCATTTTGTAAAGATGCGTTACCTGTATTTTTGACTACATGTATTTCACCGGAGATGCCTGGCAATTTAGTTTTTTGTTGGAAAATTTTCCTTGTAGAAAGACAAATAAACGCTTTTCAATTTTCACAAACATTTTCAAAGGCATTTTTTGTTGATAAAAATAAAGTTCCAAAATTAATTAATTTTTTTTAAGGAAAATAAATTTTTAAGATGAAAAAATTGTTGGGTAAGACTTGTAGCTTTGCATGATGGAAAGGATAAGTAAAGAATGTTAGCGGTGACACCACGTTTATTCTCCTGAAAACAGATCAGAGTATACTGGTCGAAACAACGACTTGTAATAACCAACCAGTTCTATTTACTACGCAAACAGTCGTGAATTAAATTACCAGGAATCATCTGTGAAAAGTCCAAAACACAGGAAATGCATCTAAAGTTAATATTGTATTCCTTTGTCAAAGTAAATTTAATTTAATTCAATATAAACAGATTCAAACATTTCAATCCCTACAGTATCTTTAAACTTGATCAGCATTTATACACGCATATTACGAGTTATTTCATTTTTATAGGAGTTAAAATGGAAGAGGTAACATACGTTCATTTCAACCCACTAGTTTTCAAGAAATACCTCATAAAACTAACATGTGAATATTTCATCACAACAGGTGCACATTTTGTTGTTGTTGAGAAAAACAACAAAATTAACAGTACCTGCCAATCAACATAACCTGGGCGTCTGGAGGGCCTAGCCCAGCCAAGTAGAGCTCATTATAACGGCTGCAATTGTGAACAAAAGACAGCTGAGGTGACAGTCAAGTCTGTCTTAACAATAACAGCTATTTACTGCCAATTAGGTAAAACATGTTGCTTTGCATGTTAAAAAGGATAAGTAAAGACTAATTGCGGTGACACCATGTGAAAATCTCATTTGAGTAGTAATTATTTCTGAAAAGAACTGGAGGTTAAAATTCCTCTTTTTGATCAGTATGCTCTGATCGTCTTCTGGAGATTGTCTTTTGTGCAATGGCTAGTGCCTGGCCTGGCTTCTCAAGGTCTTGCCTGTACTACGACTTTGGCACTCCTCCCTTATCTTAAAACCAGTCATAACTATTCTCTAATGTGTGGCTTCAATTTATGATGTCATGTTGACACATCTTGGTATTTTATTTAACAACGCAATGGAATTATCAATATTTTGAAACTGTTGTTTGTTGATTTACACACTGACAATTGCATACAGTATCCAATGTGTAAATGTGATGAAGTTTGGTCTGGAAGTAGACTACAATGTAAATGAATGCTTCCCATCCCATACAATGATACATGAGATATTGTAATTACTTAAGAGAAGGATATGGTCTAATATACATAAGTATAATATAATATAAACTAAATTACATGTACAGTTATACCCGGTACATGTATGTGATTTACCTAAACTATTTTGCTTTAAACAAGAATATTTGAGTAGTATTTTTGAGTGTTGGGATCCAGGTTAAAGATGATGTATACACAGTTCTTGTCAAAATATTAAACAGTTTTTATTGACTTAATATTTAACAAAATATTAAGTTATTTTCACTTTATATTTTCTTGACGTGATGCATGTTATTTTATCCGTTTTGGATTGCATAGTGAAGTCTTTCTTTTCTTCACCAAGTACACAAGTCTGCTGTGCTGGATCACCGGACCAGTCACATGACCAAACCATTCAGTAGATAACAGCAAATGTGATCAGTTCCATCCAAATCGGAAATAAATTGGAAAATTCACATGTTGAGTTATGTACATCACGGGAATGAGTAGTCAATAAGCTTTGCAATGATACCAAATTCAAGTATGTAGCTGCTCTGTTGATGAAGTTACGTTTTGATAAAGGGGCGGTATTTTTAGTGAATTCTCAGAGATAAATGGCCTTAAAGCAGCTAACATTTTACTAGTCCGAATGCCTCTTCCATTCACAGTCTACTATTTTTAGAATAATGTCGTAATTGTTGCTGTGAACAAGGACATGTTTACAACCTTAATCTGAAAACAGGAGACTGAACAGAAGAGGCATTTGGACTAATATTTTACAAAGTAATGAAAACTGAAAACAATTTCATTCACAAATTTTCAGCCGAGCTCCCACAGAAACATCTGACATAGTTGATAGTCACTTACATGTATACAGCAATTAAAAATCTCCACTTATACCGTTTGTATAACTACATCTATAGTTGCTCATACAGGTTGGATTCAATCAAATTACCTCAAAATCTTACATTTCCAGGTTGAAAAAGTTCAGAAGTGGTACACGTGATCAATATGCAATGAAATGGTCTATACTTAATCCTCATTAAAGCAGACCAAACTTAAAATAACAAAACCTAAAAATCCATCAGACCATGATTTTTTATCCCTTTGAAGTGATTACTGAAAACAACCCTAGCAACTTATTCCCAATTTATACACTATTGATAAACTGTCTAGGTAAATCCATCCATACACTATAAAAATCAAGAAAATATATAAACAACCTGTCAACATTTCAGTTTATTAAATTTGGTCATTAACGAAAAATGCATTCAGATTTGTCCTTATTCCAATGAGGAATTTCTGTATTCAGAAGACAGAAATTTCCCATATGGCAATAATGAAACTAATATTACTAAAATGATATCAACTGAAACAGAAAATATTTCAAGGAATTTTTGGAAACATCAAGTAAGTTTTATGTAAAACTGGATTTAAAAAAAAAGGAATACCAAGTGTATTTTGGCGTAAAGTATTTGTACATGTATTCAAGAGATTCGAAGTTGGATGACACAAAACTTCCTGAAATTGAACGATGAAAAAACAGAATTTGTTCTATTTGGATCACGTCAGCAATTGTCTAAAGTTTCTCTTCCATTTATTACAATTGGTGACTCGCAGATAACCCCCTCATTACATGCACGTAATTTGGGTGTTATATTTGACTCGACAATGACTTTAAAACCACATATCTCCAACATTGTTCGCATATCATCATTTCATATCAGAAATATAAGCCGAATTAGGAAATATTGAATAAAAGTGCTGCTGAACAAATTATACATGCGTTTGTCACATCACGGCTCGATAACGGGAATGCTCTCCTTTACGGTCTCCCGCAGAATCAAATATCTCGTCTTCAGCACATACAAAACACAGCAGCTCGTGTTGTGACTTTGTCCAGAAAGTCATGCCATATCACGCCAATCTTGAAAAAACTGCACTGGCTTCCTGTTTCACAGAGAATTGTTTAAAACTTATGCTAATTGTTCACAAATCTTTAATAACATTGCTCCAATTTATATTTCTGAACTGCTTAAAGTCTACACTCCATCACGCAATTTGCGCTCCAGCAACATGTCACTCCTAAAGGAACCAACTTCAAAACGGAACTGGGGTGATAGGTCGTTTTCTGTCGCAGCTCCGAGACTCTGGAATCGTCTTCCAACTAAACTCAAATCTTGTCATAGTATAACCAGATTCAAGTCGATGCTTAAAACTCATCTTATGTCACAACTCTTTAAAGATGATGTATAAAGTTATTTGTAATTGCATTGTAGGTACATGTATCTCGGTACATAATATTTGTTTCCCTATGCTATCATTGTATATTGTTTTTTTTTTTCTTTGTTTCCGCGCCTTGAGCGCCCAGCAGGGTGGATATGTGCGCGCTAAAAATCGTTATTATTATTATATTATTATTACATGTATCTGCTGCAAAAAGTAGTTTTTCTATAACTGTTTTTCAGTGCAAAGAAATTGGGTAAATAAAGGTAACTTAATTGGTAAATAAACTTCAATTCAGAAATATAAAAGGTGCTTTATTTTTGATATAGATTACATCATTAGAAAATAGAAGGGAAACAAAACTTTTTAATCTTAATTAGATAGGTATTTCAAGTAATAATTTTTAATAATTGGCATGATTTCATATTTAAAATTCTTTCCATAAATTTTCGTTTTGGCAATAATTGTATAAATTTGCATCACATTTTAATGAAGTTTAATTATTTGTATTCTAAGAATATTTGCTGCACACAAAATTATATTTCGATGTGAATATTTGTGTGATACTGATTAGAAATTACTTGTTTACATTATGTCTGGAATTAAGAAAAATTTCTGTTTATTGAGTCTGTTCTGTTTTGTCGTTAACTGATAAATCTTGGAAATAAACTTTGCAAACAAAGTTTGTTATAAACGATATACAATGTACTGTGTACTTGATTGTATTTTCTATTTACATATGTATTGTAGTATTCAAAATTCAAATGTTATTTCCTGATTCTGATTATGCAATATATACAGCTTTGGCTAATTAGCAAATTAAGTTCTAATCTCATTCATTACCCAACAAACATTGGTCCAGTACTGGTATTATTCCAGCTTGTACTGGCAGTACTCTAGTGGTACTGCCAGTATTTTGCCGATGTATAGCCAATATTGATTTTATAATGGCCCCTCGTACAGGGCCTTCACAAAACGGGTCATAGTATCGGCCCTATGCTGGACCTATTTAGGCAATACCAATGTTGGCACATCTGTATTGACCCAGTATGGAATTCACGGTACTATGCAGGCTGTTTTATAACCAAATTAAGTTTTAATCACATTCATAAATGCCTCGGGTTCAAATCCTGACTGCGACCATGGTGCTTGTGTCCACCAATCAGGAGTACTAAATAGGTGTTTGGGCAGAGTTGGTTGTTGTGTTTGATTAACCTGATGTGTATACATGGCAACAATTGAGTAGTGTACTCTGCAGTGAGCTGAGATGGTTTCAGGAATGATTAATGAGCCCGATGAGAAGTGGGTTATAAAGACACCTTGAGCTTCCTTGGTGGATATGTGCGCTTTACAGATAACCATTATTATAAACATGTAAGACATTTAAGGTTTGCTGAAATAGAAACTCGCGATGTAATGTTTCATAGCTCTTTTGTCGTTGCCCAATAGATTAAACGTTACTTCATGACGACAGTGTAACATAATGTTTCATAGCTTGATAATATTTTGGTTTGCAGTAATATCATATATCTTTATCTCAATTGTCGTTTAGTGAGGTACAGTTGACATAAACACTTGGTGTTACCGCAAACCAAACGATATCAATACTCCACCATAAATCTTATAGCTTTATAATGTCGGTAGGCTTGTCAATATTAGAAATCAAAATATATAACATGTCGTCAAATTCTTGTCTTCAAGTGGGTCTCTAGAAAATCCAGAGACACAGACTCTTCAAATAACGTCATCAACTGAATTATACATAACAGCAAAAGAAACGTCACCCCCTAAAAGTATGAGAACATGTTTAGCTTATGTGAATAGGGCACACACATGGTACCCAAGTTTACCCTAACCCTTAACCAAAGAGACACACTCTTCAAATGACGTCATCAACTGAATTATAAGTAAATAGGGCACACACACGGTACCCAAGTTTACCCTAACCCTTAACCAAAGAGACACTCTTCAAATGACGTCATCAACTGAATTATAAGTAAATAGGGCACACACACGGTACCCAAGTTTACCCTAACCCTTAACCAAAGAGACACTGACTCTTCAAATGACGTCATCAACTGAATTATAAGTAAATAGGGCACACACACGGTACCCAAGTTTACCCTAACCCTTAACCAAAGAGACACACTCTTCAAATGACATCATCAACTGAATTATAAGTGAATAGGGCACACACATGGTACCCAAGTTTACCCTAACCCTTAACCAAAGAGACACACTCTTCAAATGACGTCATCAACTGAATTATAAGTAGGGCACACACATGGTACCCAAGTTTACCCTAACCCTTAACCAAAGAGACACTGACTCTTCAAATGACGTCATCAACTGAATTATAAGTAAATAGGGCACACACATGGTACCCAAGTTTACCCTAACCCTTAACCAAAGAGACACACTCTTCAAATGACGTCATCAACTGAATTATAAGTAAATAGGGCACACACATGGTACCCAAGTTTACCCTAACCCTTAACCAAAGAGACACACTCTTCAAATGACGTCATCAACTGAATTATAAGTGAATAGGGCACACACATGGTACCCAAGTTTACCCTAACCCTTAACCAAAGAGACACACTCTTCAAATGACGTCATCAACTGAATTATAAGTAGGGCACACACATGGTACCCAAGTTTACCCTAACCCTTAACCAAAGAGACACTGACTCTTCAAATGACGTCATCAACTGAATTATAAGTAAATAGGGCACACACATGGTACCCAAGTTTACCCTAACCCTTAACCAAAGAGACACAGACTCTTCAAATGACATCATCAACTGAATTATAAGTGAATAGGGCACACACATGGTACCCAAGTTTACCCTAACCCTTAACCAAAGAGACACAGACTCTTCAAATGACGTCATCAACTGAATTATAAGTGAATAGGGCACACACATGGTACCCAAGTTTACCCTAACCCTTAACCAAAGAGACACAGACTCTTCAAATGACATCATCAACTGAATTATAAGTGAATAGGGCACACACATGGTACCCAAGTTTACCCTAACCCTTAACCAAAGAGACACACTCTTCAAATGACATCATCAACTGAATTATAAGTGAATAGGGCACACACACGGTACCCAAGTTTACCCTAACCCTTAACCAAAGAGACACAGACTCTTCAAATGACGTCATCAACTGAATTACAAGTGATTAAGGCACACACATGGTACCCAAGTTTACCCTAACCCTTAACCAAAGAGACACAGACTCTTCAAATGACGTCATCAACTGAATTATAAGTGAATAGGGCACACACATGGTACCCAGGTTTACCCTAACCCTTAACCAAAGAGACACAGACTCTTCAAATGACGTCATCAACTGAATTATAAGTGAATAGGGCACACACATGGTACCCAAGTTTACCCTAACCCTTAACAAAAGAGACACAGACTCTTCAAATGACGTCATCAACTGAATTATAAGTGAATAGGGCACACATATGGTACCCAGGTTTACCCTAACCCTTAACCAAAGAGACACAGACTCTTCAAATGACGTCATCAACTGAATTATATTAGGGCACACACATGGTACCCAGGTTTACCCTAACCCTTAACCAAAGAGACACAGACTCTTCAAATGACGTCATCAACTGAATTACAAGTGATTAAGGCACACACATGGTACCCAAGTTTACCCTAACCCTTAACCAAAGAGACACAGACTCTTCAAATGACGTCATCAACTGAATTATAAGTGAATAGGGCACACACATGGTACCCAGGTTTACCCTAACCCTTAACCAAAGAGACACAGACTCTTCAAATGACGTCATCAACTGAATTATAAGTGAATAGGGCACACACATAGTACCCAAGTTTACCCTAACCCTTAACAAAAGAGACACAGACTCTTCAAATGACGTCATCAACTGAATTATAAGTGAATAGGGCACACACATGGTACCCAAGTTTACCCTAACCCTTAACCAAAGAGACACACTCTTCAAATGACGTCATCAACTGAATTATAAGTGAATAGGGCACACACATGGTACCCAAGTTTACCCTAACCCTTAACCAAAGAGACACACTCTTCAAATGACATCATCAACTGAATTATAAGTAAATATGGCACACACATGGTACTCAAGTTTACTCGGATTCTGTTTGAAGAATAAAATTCGCTAATGAGCGTATGACATGTGCTGACACACATTTTACCATGTTGCATTTACAGCATACTATATATCATGCATTCTTTAGTTTTGCTATTAACCACAGCTTTTGCTAATGACATCAAAAGCATTAGCCAGCAATACTGGTGTCTGTTGGACGCCCAGTTTGCTAAATGGACTCACTGTTTTATTTGTAATACACATGCAAAAGTATTGCAAGTTAAACATTTGGACGCCATGTTTTTCAAAGAATAACAAATTTGGACGCCCTATTTCCAAATCCTGGCTTATACTCGGCTGCTGATGACAGCAAATTGCTGATGACATCATCAAAAGCATTACCATGGGTTGTGTACATGTAGTGTACAATACATGTAGGTTTTCTTAGGGACTTCTCCAACCACACTTTTGTCACTCGTATAAAAATATTCGTAATGATGATGTAATAATAGTCATTCCAAGCCTACCTTATACAGATCTAAAACATATGTTGGGAGTTTCAAAATCAGCAAACCTGTAAGACATTCTGATTGGTGGAATGCAGATCATGAGGAGATTATGTGTGATTTTGATTATCCCAAAAAAATTAATGAGTTGCTTGTTTAAAAAATAGATCTTGGATGAAACAAGAATGAACACTCAAGATACTGCTCAAGACGCTATGTAACATCTTGAAGAGGTTATTTGCTATGAGGATGACAACAGAGATTGCCATTCAGAATCATCACATTGGATGCCATCACGTCACACGTGATAAATCTTGACTGAGAGCCAGTCAGGCTGAAGGGGTCATTGTCAACCAGGGTACTCCACAATGGTACCCAGGCAATCATAAAATTCCTTTAATGTATATATAGGATTGAGATTGCCTGGGTACCATTAGGGAGTACCCTAGGTGAGAATGACCCCTTCTGCATTACTAATGTATTGAGATTGCCTGGGTACCATTGGAGAGTACCCTAGGTGATGACCCCTTCAGCATTACGAACGTATGTATAGGATTGAGATTGCCTGGGTACCATTGGGGAGTACTCTCGGTGATAATGACCCCTTCAGTGCCAGATGGCATCATCAAGTTAGATGATATCATACAATATGATAAATCTTGACTGAGTATTTGTCAGCTACTGCTAGCTGTTTATCTGATGTGAATGTGATTCCTAATGGGTCATGAAGGCCCTTAGCAATACATCTAATGAACTTCCCATCAGAATCATAGTGGTGAATATGACCAGTGTCATCACCATTGATCACTGCTATGTAGATGTCTGATCCATCACAGCATACACCCTGGCAGAATCTGACTTGCTTACCATCGATGGTTGGTTTGATTGTGAGTAGTGTAGTACCGTTGTCGTCAATGACAGCCACTTGTTTCTCAATAGAGCCACTGATAACCACTCTGTCATTGCTGTCAACAGCCAAGAAGCTGGGTGTTGTCGTGACTGGCATGGTGCATAGGATTTCACCATCAGTGGGTCTGTGCACAGTCACTACATTCCTTATCACATCACCCACTAGAATGTTACAATTCTTTTTGACTGCTATACTCTTAATGCCCACAGTGGTCTTACCAACCTCATTCAGTGGCAGAGTGGTGAACTGAAATGCCAGGTTGCCATCCTCTTTGTACATCTTGATGACTTCGTTGATGTAATCTACAACCATGAACTGATTGTTGATACTTGCAATGGCAGTGGGACCTGAAAGAAAAGCATGTTATAGTATTAGTTATTATCAAGTAATACAGCACACAATAGTTACACATTTCTTTTCTTTTCTTCCATTTTTGTTGTAAACTTTATCTGTACATGTACATTCATGCATATTGTTAGTTTCTCGTTATTAGGTGTTCGGGTATGCACCCGAAACACCTATTGTTTTTGTTCGTTTTTTTTTTTTTTTTTTTTTTTTTTTTTTTACTTCTTATTCTTCTTCTCCCCCATCTTGTCCGCAAGTAAAAACATACTTGCAAACTTCACATGAACTTGAAACTTGGCATGTACTTAGAACTTAACAAGTAGATGAGACTCCAGTTGTGAGTAACCCCAATTTGACCTTACTTCCTGTCCAAACCGGAAGTCAAAGTTTAATATTAAAAAAAATCATATCTCAACAACCACAACAGGTAAATGGACATTTTTTGCACTATTGTATAGATTGTTAATTGTCGAAAAATATTTACAAAAACATGACCCCAATTTGACCTTACTTCCTGTCCAAACCGGAAGTCAAAATTTTACATTTAAAAAAAATCATATCTCAACAACCACAAGAGGTAAATTCACAATTTTTATACCATTGTACAGATCGTTAATTGTCGAAAAATATTTACAAAAACATGACCCTTGATTTGACCTTACTTCCTGTCCAAACCGGAAGTCAAAGTTTAACATTAAAAAAAAATCATATTTCAACAACCACAAGAGGTAAATTCACAATTCTTGTACCATTGTACAGATCGTTAATTGTCAAAAAATATTTACAAAAAGGTGACCCCAATTTGACCTTACTTCCTGTCCAAACCGGAAGTGAAAGTTTAATATTTAAAAAATAATATCTCAACAACCACAAGAGGTAAATTCACAATTTTTGTACCATTATACAGATTGTTAATTGTCGAAAAATATTTACACAAAGGTGACCCCAATTTGACCTTACTTCCTGTCCAAACCGGAAGTCAAAGTTTAATATTTAAAAAAATCATATCTCAACAACCACAGGAGGTAAATTGACATTTGTTGCACCATTGTATAGATTGTTAATTGTTGAAAACTATTTACAAAAAGTGACCCAAATTTGACCTTACTTCCTGTCCAAACCGGAAGTCAAAGTTTAATATTTAAAAACAATCATATCTCAACAACCACAAGAGGTAAATGCACAATCTTTGCACTATTGTACAGATCGTTATTTGTCAAAACAATTTTACACAAAGATGACCCCAATTTGACCTTACTTCCTGTGCAAACCGGAAGTCAAAGTTTAATATTTAAAAACAATCGTATCTCAACAACCACAAGAGGTAAATTCACAATCTTTGCACTATTGTACAGATCGTTATTTGTCAACACAATTTTACAAAAAGATGACCCCAATTTGACCTTACTTCCTGTCCACACCGGAAGTCAAAGTTTAATATAAAAAAAATCATATCTCAACAACCACAAGAGGTAAATTGACAATTTTTGTACCATTGTACAGATCGTTAATTGTCGAAAAATATTTATACCCCAATTTGACCTTACTTCCTGTCCAAACCGGAAGTGAAAGTTTAATATTTAAAAAAATCATATCTCAACAACCA
This sequence comes from Zoroaster sp. YZ-2022, assembly GCA_029582265.1. Taxonomy (NCBI): domain Eukaryota; kingdom Metazoa; phylum Echinodermata; class Asteroidea; order Forcipulatida; family Zoroasteridae; genus Zoroaster; species Zoroaster sp. YZ-2022. The sequence goes on from CM055816.1 coordinate 10,997,878, forward strand.
CAGGAGGTAAATTGACACTATTTGTACCATTGTACAGATTGTTAATTGTCAAAAGTATTTACACAAAGGTGACCCCAATTTGACCTTACTTCCTGTCCAAACCGGAAGTCAAAGTTTAATATTAAAATAATTTATAAATTCAGTATTGTATTGTATTCACATAAATTTCTCGCGAGAACTTCAACAGACGTTAACATTTGACTTCTCCAACACTTCGAATTGATGACGTAACCATTTTAACTTCAACCGAACACCTTGTTTTTGTTGTGACAAAAACTTATATCTAGTTGAGTCTGTTTTGAATACACCACATATGTGGCAACAGGTGAACTTTTCTTTTTTCTGGTCTTTTCTTTTTTGTAAATTTGATCTGTATGTTCATCCATATTATTATAAATTTGTTTAAGATGCATGTTCTGTGCTCATAGCTGATTTTACCTTGAACATTTATATTACAGAGTATGTTTGCAGTAAAACCATGTGATAATAATTCTTGAGTTGTGCGGTACAAAGAAATACCTTTGGGTAACTCAACGTTTCAGTCAGTGTGCTGTGACCGTCTAATGAAGGACAATCTGAGATTTGGTGTTACCACAAACCTACTCTATAATCACTTTCCACCATAAAAACCTTTAAAGGGACAGTATCATCACAATCAACAGGGCATGGAATCAGAGTGCTAGTTTTAGATTAGCTCAGACTGAAAATAATACCCCATATTATAAGGTCATATTACTGTTACTGCTGCATAAATGAGCCAGTAATTGTCAGTCACTAAATCTTAATCTTAAACAATTAAGATTATTATTATAAATTATTCCATGCCCTGTTGAACGTCGGCTGTGATCGTGACGATATTGTCCCGTTAAGTATTATTTAACATATATTTCTGAATTTTGGATGGATCTATGTTCAGATTAGGCACATCTGCCTACATTACTCTTCAGGTGGTCATCTGGCCAATGAAAACTATGGCTAATAAGTATATGTACTAAGTATGTATGCTGCAACCAGGGGCTAATTTCATAGCGCTGCTTACCGGTAAGCAATTTTTCCTGCTAACTACAGCACACATTATCTGCTAGACGTAATTAGTGCATTTTCACAGGTTAGCAAGATAATTCGGTGAGTCATGTGCACATCCACCTGCTTAACCATAGATTTGTATTGATGCATCACTCATTTGCTAGTAAGCATGCCTTTTTCTATGTTGAACAGTATAATCAGTGCTATGAAATGACAAGTACACAGTGAGCAAGAAATTGGCTGTGTAGCATTAGGCTTGGGCGATATTGATTTTTTTCAGCCATGATATATCGTCAAATATATGTCGCGATTATTTATATAGCGATATAGCAATATAGCGATTTTTTTCATGCATGAGTACTTTAGAGCCGATAATAACAGGAATGTACCCATATACACGCGTCACAATAAATTGCCAGTGCTAACCTGAGAGTGCACCATTGCCATTGGCAAATTCGTTTGCGTAATAATTATGTGGGACGGTTACTGCATTGTGCATCACAATCAAATCATCAGCCCAAGTTCACCTGACTTGCGTTCCACGTGACTATGTCATAGTATAAACACGTGACTAGGTTTGTTCCTGCATAGTCTAGTACCGTACGTGGAGAAAAAAAACATGTGATTGTGACACGTCATTTGTACTTCGGAAAATGTGATTTTGAATCCATGCTTTGATTTATTTCATGACTAATGTGAGCACAGAGTACCTGCAATTACTGCAAATGTTATTTTGTTGTCGATTTTTAAGGTAACACCCATATTCAGCATATATTTAAATATGCATGATATAATGTACTCGCACGTGGTGCGCCAGCCAGTCACAGACCACCAAGGACAGACAGTTGAGACGTAAACATTGTCTCGACTTCTTCCTCCATGGTTAGATCAAATACCCCATTCAAATCCCCAATGCTTAATCCATCCATGGAGGAAGAAAACTTCCTCCATGATCCATCTGAATAGATTTCTTTGAGTGGCAGTAGATTTTAAACAACGCCGAGTCAGGCGGATCCTTTGTAATATGACAGTCGCCTTACCACATAAGTAGTTCAATTTTGTTTCTCACTTCAGAAAGCTGAAAAGACTTCCCTAAAGTTTTTTCCATGGAATTTCTGACCCGACTGACAATCGAGGATTTTTTTTTTTAATTGCGACATATGTTTGTTTTCTTTGCGATATATATTTTTTCATCGCGACATATATTTTTTTCATCGCAACTTGCAATATCTTGATAATTTGAAAAGTTCTCGATATCGTAATCGAATAAAAAAAATATCCCGATATTCGATATTATCGTGCCATCGCCCAAGCCTAATCAGCATACATATATATACTATGTGTACATAAACTGTTCAGTGTAGAATAAACTCCTCCAAACTGCCCTGACATAATGTATGTATGACAAAATGTATGTTGGGATTTTTGAGTTGTATTCTCAGAGTGAAACCAGGGTAGGTTGGCCTACATTCCAAGATGAAAACTATTCATCCGAGTTTTGATATATATATCTTACCATGTATTTTGTTTTATTGTTTACACTGATGTGTCACTGCGCCATGAGCGTCTCTTTTGACGGATACCGGCGCATTACAAATGTTCATTATTATTATTATTATTATTATTATTATATAGTGCTAATATTTTTGTATGCAGTGTGGTGGCTGGTGTTCACGTGCATACAACAGATTTACTTGTAAAAGAATTATGTGTACCTCTGGGTGGGAAAAGACACATCACGCTTATATTCCCTATCAAACCCTGCTATTTACATAATATTCATTGTATGCACTATGCGGAACTTACATTCACTTTCTTCCATTTGAATAGTTCTCTCGTGTTGGCCCTCAATGCTGTAGATCACTACTCGGTTGTTGTCCGTGTCAGCCACTGCAATCTTGTTGGGTTGTAGAGCAGCAATGCCCCGGGCATAGTCAAATTCTTCCAGACCACTTCCCTCTTTGCCAAATGTATGACGCAACTCCCACTTGTCTTCCCACACCAGCTTACCCAGACTGATCTCACCAACCCTCTGAGTCTTATTGAGATGCAGACACGAAAGTCTATGATCAATCTGAGGACAGCGGTGATTGATCAGTGATTTCAACTCATTACTGATGATGGGATACAGGATCAAGTCACTGTCTGTTGCTGTATTTGTAACATCATTGGCCGTGTCCAGAGAATGTTGTTTCCTTTGTAGCATCATACCCACTGCTTTCTCATGCTCATCAAATGCTGCCATACGATCCTGTTCAAGGGTCTTGATGGCATCAATCATCTTATTCTCCTCAGCTGTAACCTTTGCTCTAATCTGATCTGCTGTCTCCTTCACCTCTTTCATGGTTGTTATGACTTTGTCTCTGAATTCTTGCTTAGCTTGAGATGAAGCAGCTAAAGATTCTTCCAGTTCCTTTATTTCTGTGAGGCAAACTGGCAAGATATCTTTCATAGCCTTCTTGTATTTCAGAGAAGCTTCTGCAATGTCAATGTACTGATGATCAGGTTTACAATGGTCCACAACGGTACAGTCTCGACAGATCAAGACTTGACATGTCTCACAGTAGAATCGATTGATCTCTCCCTTGTGTTTGTGACATGTAGAAGCCTCTTCTGGTCTTTTCACTGTTGCCTTACCCTTACGTATGTCCTCCAGTGTAGCTACATTGTGATTGGATGTTTCTTTGTGTCGCAGATGTATCTTTTTGCAGTTAGAGCAGATATTTTGGGCACAGTCAAGACATCGATGAAGAGCCTCATTGCCTCCATCACATAACTCACAGAGTGGCTTGGAGTTACCTGAACAGGCAACCTTCTCTAGTAGTGATACCTCATCTACGATGCCAATCAAGTGAATTTTGGTTTTGAGTCCCTGAATGCCAGTCGATGGAATGAGAATCTCCTGACGACAAACAGGACAAGGGATCGTTGGAGTGCGTCCGCAGGTGGTGTCCCAGTATTCATATAAACAGGTCTCACAGAAACTATGAGAACAATCTAGTATTTTGGGTTGCTTGTATCGGTCATGGCATATGCCACACTCAAGATGATACCGGCTTATCTTCTGCAAGGCTCCTAATTCTCCAGTACTAGTAGCCATTTTGTTCTGTTAACAAATGAAAGATAATTCAAAAAGACTGGGTTAATGGTCGCTGATGATGAAGTCATTTATGCTCCATGGTTTATCTTAAACTTACTTGCATCACCAAATAATCCACAAGGGAAAGTGTAGTATACAAATTGATAAAACCAAATTGACTACATCAGAACATCCTTCTTGATTACCATACCAGCATTCTACAAAATGAACTCAAATGTACGTATAATGTAAAGTAGAGGAATTGTGACAAAGAGACTGCGACTTTGCCGCTGGAGAACTTGCTTCCAGACGGCCATCAAAGCTGGGACGATGATCCTTGCTATGAACTTTGATTGAACCGTTACTGCGGAACTTTAATGAATAGAATGAACCGGCCTTGTTCTAAATATAGATCGCTTTTGTAGTTTTTTTTACTGTCTCCGGTAGCGTCATGAGATATATTCAGTGTATGATATGTAAGTTGATTGTGAGTAGATGTGTTTTCTGAGTTGAAGTGTTTCGGAGTTGAAATAAAACAGTGGAGTTAAACTGATTGCTGTTCTGTAGGTGTTTTGCAACAGAATATAGAAAGACCCATAGAATAAACATGTTACTAACCACGTTACAGTATCAAACTGCCTTGAAATATTGCTAACACATTGTGCTCTTAATTTAACTGTCATACTTCATTTATATAAAGATTTACGTATGTAAACCAACTAAACTGTTTAAATTTCAGGTCATATTATTGTTTTGTTTACCAAACTTTAAAAAAGAAAATAGCAAAATAACAAGAAAAAAGAAAATAGCCAAATTTTATTACAAACAAAATGAATTAATGAGCAGACACAAACTTTGTATATTCATTCTAACATAGTTATTATAAAAATTCTGACATAAATTATTGGGGAATAATATTTGACTATTCTTACAAATGATATCACCTCAGACAGAAAGATTTCAAGGGATGTTTGATACCATCATCAACTTAAATACCAACTTTGTGTCAAATTCTTTTAGTTTTAGAAATCAATTTTTGTATATGAAATTTGGAATCAGTTCCAAAGCTGTCGTTTTAAACCCAAATCTTTGATCCTAACCAATTACTCACTTCACATTTATTCAATAGGTACATGAATGATATATAGCCATTAAAGAAGAAATCTGTGTACTTGTAATGGAGAACATTGTAGGAGAAATCTCAGATGTATGTTAACAATATTGGACCCTCCCCCACGAAGTTAGAGTTTGGTTGTTTGTATTTATGTTCAAATATTATAATTCAGTAAATGCAGTCCAACTGTCCAAGCAAGATGCAGTGTACATCCATATGTGTAATGTACGTTTGAATTGCTATCCCCAGAAGTAGAAATGTTTGAGAGTTTTCTGTCCAAAGTATTCAATTATAAATAAAGTGAACAATTTCCCCTGTATCGCATCGCAAAATGCGACATAATTTGGACAATCTGCGATGGAATTTCAAACAATACATCACAGATTTTGCGATACAAATTGCGCCAGATTTTTTCACTATTGTGGTTTAATAATTTTTGAAATCATATTCACAAACCTTTCCTGAAATAACGTTTACATGTATATTCCCGACCAAAAATACCAAGGAATCTGTCCCACTGGGTTTGTTTCCGTGCGTCCAGACCACGCCGCGCCGGAGGTACGTCCGTGCGATGTACGTGGTCAACGATGACTTCACACGCGACTGTGTTGATGCAACAGTGAACACGTGCACTTGTTTTACCTATGTGCATCCATACATGCAACTCATTTCCAAGCAATTTGTAAGGATTTTATCCACAATGCCTAAAATTATATGTGCATGCAATTTTTTTATGCTGATGAATTAACTACGGGCGAAATTCCCGAAATGAAAAACACGCAACAACTGCAACTGCCTATTTTATTTTTAGCTTCGCACGTTTTTATTTTTTCTTCCTCCGAGTTTGGGGGTTGGAACATTGAGCAATGAGCCAAACCTAATGCCCCTATATACACAATAACATTGTGTTCAGTTCACACGTGCGCTTTCATACGATCACTATGGCCATATTCAAAGGAACTCTAGAAACGTTACTATTTTATAAAAATAGTTTTTGAAAATTAACAAAATGAGCATTCATTTATATATGTGACTTGGTGAGATTTAGAATAGTTTCAGCACACAATATGATCGCACTTTCAATCAAGGTGAGCCACTCATTTTCCTGACGAATTTTTAATAATCGAAATCAACTTTTGATCATACCATATTATACATAGAGATCATACCACAAAGTAACATTACACTCTGCGAAATTCACTTTGAAAAGCACCCGAATTTGTTTTCGTGATATTGCCTCAGTTTTAGTGATCAATATAACAATGTAAACAAACAAGAAAATAGACTGAGGACTAACTTCCATGAATGACTGTAATTTGGCGAAAATAATGAAAAAATTTGGATATTCATATTATGAACCAAAGGACAGTAAAGCACACTACATACTGTGATTTTAAAGAGGCACTCTTAAGGTCAAATTCAGTTTTGTGATGCACTCATTTTCCAATAGATAGAGTCCTTATTAAAGTGTGAAAAAATTACAAGTCTCTAACTTCACTTTAAAGTGGTGTAACATATCATTTTATTTGAAACATGACGTCACTATTTTCATACGGTAAATGAGTCTGTAATATTCCATACAGGAATTTGTTGTTTGTCAAAAAGTCAATTTCAATGCCGATTTGATAAAATATTGTGGATATTTCAGGAATGAACTGCAAATTCACCGTAGAAAAATGTAGAGATCCATTTATTTGAAATGTGACGTCACTGTTGTCTTTGGATGTTAACAAATTTCACACAGGAAGGTTATCAAATAAAATGACATTTTACATCACTTTAAGTTTAACGTGAGGTTAGAGACTAATTTTTGTGTAATTTTTTCACACTTTAATAAGGACTCTAGTTATTGGAAAATCACAAAACTAAATTTGACCTTAGAGCCCCTCTTTAATAATTTTAAAATTTGCTACACAAAATTCACAGATTGCTATACGAAAAAATTATTTTGCTATGCAAATTCATTTTGTGCATCGCAGTTTTGGTATGCAAAATTGTTGAACGAAATCGTTCCCTGCTGTCTGGTGGTTTATAAACACTTACCATACAAGATACAGTAGACTGATGTGAAACCGTATTTAGCTGAATTAAAATTGGCAAAATCTTCAACAAGTGAATATGGCACAGGGCATTGGCTCAAATGGTGAAATATTGATTCAAACATGCAGTTCCATTGTGTACATAGTAACGTCATCTCTTTCTTCCTCCATGGTAACGTTCACATCATGTGACATATGAACTGGATAGAGCATTCATGACCGACTCCTGCACTGGGTATCATGAACAACTACATGTAGATGATACATGTAGTTACCCTTTGACATTTGACACATTTCATGAACTGTAATGTACATGTACATGTATGTAGTTCCTGGTTCAAGTTAAGGCCAGGCTGATATCATCATGAATAGGTTCAAATATACATGTACATGATTGTACACAAAAGCTATGTACACTACTGTGGTTCACATCGTATAGGTCTAGCTAGCTATGCGTATTATAAACAAAAGCTTTTTGTAATCATGCAAGATAGTGTATTTTTTTATTCTAAATGTTGTTGTGCAATCTTGCTGATTTTTGTGTGTCATCATGAAGAGTCTCTGTGATCAATTTTGTTTTATTGTTTTATTCTTCTGGTCTTCCAATCCATTTCTTGCCCCTGTCTGAAATTGTTACATGTAGTTTTCATGTACTTTTAACTATCTGGGTGTTCTATATCTTATCATTTTAAAGAGTCTGTGAGTGTCTAACTTTCCATTTCTTGCCCTTGTCTGATCTCAGAGATATTTAGTATCATTGCAAAATATTTTGTGATTGTAATGTTTAATGCTATTTCTGTTGTCTATAGTCCAAATCTTTTTATTCAATGACCCCCGGATCGGAAGTAATCCTGTATAATACCCCAGGCTGTATTATAACCCACTCATTTTATCCACATATGGTATTTTTATTGAGCCATCAAAGCTTGCTGTAAAGATTTGATTAAGGATGTTTCTATATATGCCCTTGATGGTCGAGACCATCGATATAGGAACGTATCACATACATTTTATGTCCTCGGCATTGAAGAGGTTGAAGTTACTCTTTCACTATTTTACTCTTTTTATAGTTTTTGTTTTTGCTTTAATGTTTGCTTTTGAAAAAGCACCTGCTATGTAAGGCCAATAACCATTATTTTGCATTTATACTACAGGTCCTTTAGGTTGGTAAGAACTTTGCAACAGCTAATTCTCTTAATTTTTAAAAAAGAAGATTTACACATTGTATTTGAAATTTTCAATCAGATATAAATTTTTGAAGATTTTATTTTCAAAGAAAAAAATCTAAAATGTTTCCGGTGATACCAAGTAATTTGTCTTTTTATACAGGAATACTGGGTGGTGTTCAGATTGATGGTAAACCTCAGCAAAAATGGGACATGCTACCCTTTGAATTCAAAAAGCCATTTTTAGAGGCGTAAGTACACCTTGTTTGTTATGTTTTACAAAAAAAGTTACCAGTCGCCAGTTGTAAATTCACCATAATAACAATTCCGTTTGTCTCCAGGATAAAAGTTTTTCAGAGAATCGGGGTGAATAATTTCTCATGATGATTGCTCACAACTTTACCCCAAGTAAACATTTAGATGATAATGTATTAATATGAATGTTGTACCTTCTCTTCAAAGATATACAACCCGTGTTTGGCTGAAGAGACCAAAAATAGAATTTAAAAAGTGAACGAATTTTGAAAGATAATATCCTTATTAAACTACACAAATTTTTATGAAATTCGGATGTCGGAAAATGTAGCCTATTAAAGCAATATTTAAAATGCACTTGATTTTGATTGACAGCCATGCTAGCCAATCGGATGACTGCACACGCCCTTGTGCAAAACAGTGACCCATCATTTTATTAATTTGAGTTTTTAATTTACTGACCAGTACTAATCCTTGACGGAATTTTTGTTTAATATCTCAAATGAAAGCTTATGACAGTCCGCTTAACCCTAGAAAAATAGCATACATACATACACTTTATTTATACACGAGTAAACATCAATAATAGCATAATAGAATAATTAAAAGTAAAGATATGCCTACTGTTTTACATGAATGTCGTGTGAATAGAGTATGGCTAAAATTAAGAGATCAACTATAGATTATGTAATCTTTCTTTAAAAATAATTATTTTGTCAGACTCTCTGACATCCTCAGGCAATGCATTCCACAATTTTGCCCCGTCAAAACGAAAGCATCTTTTGCCAGAGTTTGTATGTAGACGTGGCAAAGAAATTTTGGTTGACGAGCCTCTGAGGTTATATTGAATAGCTTCGGTTCTTCTTTCAAACATTTTAGTCAGGTACTCTGGGGCAAGGCTGTGCAGTGCTTTATAGACCATGACTGCTTTTTGAGTGGCCCTTTGGAATTCTAGTCTTTTCCACCCTATGTTACTCAGAAGCTCGTCAACATGTGTATGGAATGGTAATCAGTTAGTATGCGGGCTACTCTGTTTTGTAATTTTTGTAGCTTATCAGATAGCCCTTGATTTAAGTTTCCCCAGATGCAGCTACAGTAGTCGAAATGAGGCTGAATTAGTGCCCTACATACACTTAGAAGGGTCGAACGAGGAACAAATGGTTTCATGCGCTTTAGCGCACCTAGACCAGAAGATATTTTCTTTGTAAGTTTTTCAATATGGGTGTTCCACGATAGACATTCGTCAAGGTGAACTCCGAGGTACTTTACTGACGAAACTCTCTTTATGACCTCATTACCAACTGGAAACGACATATCAGTAGGAAATTCCTGGAGTCTCTGGTTTGAACCAATGAGTAGCATCTCTGTTTTTGACGCGTTTAATGAAAGTTTATTATTACTCACTTCGGTCAGATTATTCGTGACGGACTCGTTAATTTCTTTTGGGTCGTTTCCAGTAGTGGTGAGGGTAGTGTCATCAGCGTACATACGTGTAGTTGCATCTGGCAAACAATTAGGTAAATCGTTGATGTAGGTGAGAAATAATAGCGGCCCTAATATAGAGCCTTGATGTACACCACATGTTACTGACTTAAGAGTAGAAGTTTTACCGTTGACACAGCAGCTTTGTTGTCTATTGTCTAGGTATGAGACAAACCATTGCAATTCAACATGTAGGCCAAAATCTTTTTTTTTTTTTTTAAATCGACCCAAACACGGGCGATATCTTAATGACGTAATGTAGTAGGCCTATCTAAATCTAAATGTTTATCTTGATTCAAAGTGAGTATCAATGGAATTGCCGATATACAGTTTTTCTAACATACTCATTGATGTTTTATCTTTTCATATCTCACCAATTTTACAACCCTTAATTCTGATTTGTTTTCTTTCCTAGTGTATCATCCTCATCAAAATGGAAGGAATTTACAGCCGATGTAAAGCGACCAGCGCTCTATAAAGCAGTTCTAGACGTTAAAGATAAGACACCTAAAGACACGTTTGTGGATATGACGGTATGTTCACGTACATACTATTGAATCCAAAGATAAGACACCTAAAGACACGTTTGTGGATATGATGGTATGTTCATGTACATACTATTGAATCCAAAGATGAATCGTTCGTGTTTTGTGTTATCTTATCATCAATTTACAGACGTTTTCTTATCCATTAGAACAGCAAATAACACAGGAAAGAACAGCAAATAACACTCTCCCAAAATAATCGCGAAAAAGCATGGTTTTACAGAAAATATATCCTGAAATTAATTCATGATGGGTCACGTCATAAAACCATTTTACTGGAGGGAAGTATAACAAATAATCCTTCAAAATAACACTCTCTCAAAAGAATTTCTAAAAATAATTGCGAAAAAGCAGGGTTTTATTGAAAACTTATCCAGAAATGAATTAATGATTATTTAGGCATTTAATGACTGTAAGACCTTTGGTAAGACCAAGATTCTGACAAATAATCTTTTAAAAACTCATCTCACAATTTTTGTTTACCTTTCTAAAATGAAATTGTGAATGTTCCCATGACAATTAAAATGGGCAAAAACTATTGGCAATACATCTTTTAATTTGTTATTTTTTCTTGCGTCCATCTCAATTAGTTTGCAAAGCAAAATTTATAGGTAGAAGTTTGTGTGCATTTTATGCTGATTTTGAGAAGTGAATTGTGAATTGTGTGTAGCATTATACAATACAAGATCAATCATTCTTTGAACTACAACATGTCAGACACAATATATCTTCTCGGGATGTTTGGTGTAACCAAGCTTTTAGATAGTAATCCTTCAGTTTATTTTCAGTTAGTTTGCCAATCTCATAACAATTTAATTTATTTTCTTTTTATCTACGGGGATGGGAAAAGGGAGTTATTTTTATCAATGGTTTCAACCTAGGTCGCTATTGGAACATAGGTCCTACATCGACGCACTATCTACCAGGACCCCTTCTAAAATATGGTAGTAATGAGGTAAGCATGGCTCTGGTTTTGTATTCAGTGAACACCCCTACTCGCAAAACAATTATTGTCCACCAATTTGTCACAGTGACTGGTCAAAACAGTCAACTCACTGGTTTTGTCTTCAAGAGCAACTTCACCCATAGTGGATAATATTTTGCCAACTGGTTTTGATAAGGACAACTACATCTACTAGGTTTGATAGTCCAGGGAATTGTAATATACTTCATGTAATATCTTAGGATGTTTAGTAACATCACCAACTTCACTTCAAGTAAGTTTTACGATTATAATTGGGTAATTTTGCAATCGGTTAATTAACTAAGGTGTATATAGGGACCTGAATTGAGTCAATTAGAAATGCTTGTGTGATTTCTCCACTACTCTTTACAATTTATTTTGATTTTTTTTTCAATTTCAGATTATCATCTTTGAGCTTCACCATGGCAACGACAAACTGACCTTCACTGACAAACACAGCTTGGGTGAAATAGTTCATGTAACCAACGATGAGGATATTCCAGTGTGAAAAATAATTCATGTATAAATTCATGATGAGGATTATGTTATGATGAAATATATATTTTTTAAATTGATGTTATAATTACTGAACAAGAAATTCAATACGGAACTGTAGACAAATTCAAATACATTTTGATTCAAATTAATGTTGGAATAAACTAACACAAATTATCAGAATTATGAAAACAATTTGTATTCATTTTGTAAAGATGCATACCTGTATTTTTGACTAAATGTATTTCACCAGAGATGCCTGGCAATTTAGTTTTTTGTCGGAAAATTTTCCTTTGAGAAAGGCAAATAAACGCTTTTCAATTACCACAAACATTTTCAAAGGCATTTTTTTTTTTTTTTTAAATAAAGTTCAAAAATTAATAATGAAATTTTAAGGAAAAAAAATTTTTAAGATGAAAAAATTGTTGGCTAAGACTTGTAGCTTTGCATGGTGCAAAGGATAAGTAAAGAATGTTAGCGGTGACACCATGTTTATTCTCCTGAAAACAGATCAGAGTATACTGATCGAAACAACGACTTGTAATAACCAACCAGTTCTATTTACTGCGCAAACAGTCGTTAATTAAATTACCAGGAATCATCTGTGAAAAGTCCAAAACACAGGGAATGCATCTAAAGTTAATATCATTGTATTCCTTTGTCAAAGTAAATTTAATTTAATTCAATATAAACAGATTCAAACATTTCAATCCTACAGTATCTGTAAACTTGATCAGCATTTATACACGCATATTACAAGTTATTTCATTTTGGTAGCAGCAATTTATAGGAGTTAAAATGGAAGGGGTAACATACGTTCATCTCAACCCACTAGTTTTCAAGAAATACCTCATAAAACTAACATGTGAATATTTCATCACAACAGGTGCACATTTTTTTTGGGAGAAAAACAACAAAATTAACAGTACCTGCCAATCAACATAACCTGGGCGTCTGGAGGGCCTAGCCCAGCCAAGTAGAGCTCATTATAATGGCTGCAGTTGTGAACAAAAGACAGCTGAGGTGACAGTCAAGTCTGTCTTAACAATAACAGCTATTTACTGCAAATTAGGTAAAACATGTTGCTTTGCATGATAAAGAGGATAAGTAAAGACTAATTGCGGTGACACCATGTGAAAATCTCATTTGAGTAGTAATTATTTCTGAAAAGAACTGGAGGTTAAAACGCCTCTTTTTGATCAGTATGCTCTGATCGTCTTCTGGAGATTGCCTTTTGTGCAATGGCTAGTGCCTGGCCTGGCTTCTCAAAGTCTTGCCTGTACTATGACTTTGGCACTCCTCCCTTATCTTAAAAACAAATGTAACTATTCTCAAATGTGTGGTTTCACTTTATGATGTCATATTGACATATCTTGGTATTTTTTTTTTAACTACGCAATGGAATTGTCAACATTTTGAAACTGTTGTTTGTTGATTTACACACTGACAATTGCATACAGTATCCAATGTGTAAATATGATGAAGTTTGGTCTGGAAGTAGACCACAATGTAAATGAATGCTTCCCAGCCCATACAATGATACATGTGATTGGAATGAGATAAATGTAATTACTTAAGAGAAGGATATGATCTATACATAAGTATAATATAAACTTAATCACATGTATGTGATTTACCTAAACTATTTTGCTTTAAACAAGAATATTTGAATAGTATTTTTGAGTGTTGGGATCCAAGTTAGAGATGATGTATACACAGTTATTGTCAAAATATTAAGTTATTTTCACTTTTTATATTTTCTTGACGTGATGCATGTTATTTTATCCGTTTTGGATTGCGTAGTGAAGTCTTTCATTTCTTCAGCAAGTACACAAGTCTACTGTGCTGGAACACCTGACCAGTCACATGACCAAAGTACTCGGTAGATAACAGCAAATGTGATCAGTTCCATCCAAATCAGAAATAAATTGGAAAATTCACATGTTGAGTTACGTACATCACATGAATGAGTAGTCAATAAGCTTTGAAATGATACCAAACTCAAGTATGTAGCTGCTCTGTTGATGAAGTTACGTTTTGATAAATGGGCGGTATTTTTTAGTGAAATCTCTGATTCTGAGATAAACATGCTTAAAGCAGCTACATGTAACATTTTACTAGTCTAAAAGCCTCTTCCGTTCAGTCTGCTATTTTTAGAATAATGTTGTAATTGTTGCTGTGAACAACGACAATTACAACCTTAATCTGGAAACAGGAGACTGTGAACAGAAGAGGCATTTGGACTAACATTTTACAAACAAAGTAATGAAAACTGAAAACAATTTCATTCACAAATTTTCAGCCGAGCTCCCACATAAACATCTGACATTGTTGATAGTCACTTACATGTATACAGCAATTAGAAATATCCACTTATACTGTTTGTATAACTATATATATAGTTGCTCATACAGGTTGGATTCAATCAAATTACCTCAAAATCTTACATTTCCAGGTTGAAAAAAGTTCAGAAGTGGTACACGTGATCAATATGCAATGAAATGGTCTATACTTAATCCTCATTAAAGCAGACCAAACTTAAAATAACAAAACCTAAATATCCATCAGACCATGATTTTTTATCCCTTTGAAGTGATTACTGAAAACAACCCTAGCAACTTATTCCCAATTTATACACTATTGATAAACTGTCTAGGTAAATCCATCCATACACTATAAAAATCAAGAAAATATCTAAACAACCTGTCAACATTTCAGTTTATTAAATTTGGTCATTAACGAAAAATGCATTCAGATTTGTCCTTATTCCAATGAGGAATTTCTGTATTCAGAAGACAGAAATTTCCCATATGGAAATAATGAAACTAATATTACTAAAATGATATCATCTGAAACAGAAAGTATTTCTAGGAATTTTTGGAAACATCATCAATTAAGTTTTATTATTTTTTTTAAAGGAATACCAAGTGTATTTTGGTGTAAAGTATTTGTACATGTATCTGCTGCAAAAAGTAGTTTTTCTATAACTGTTTTTCAGTGCAAAGAAATTGGGTAAATAAAGGTAACTTAATTGGTAAATTAACTTCAATTCAGAAATATAAAAGGTGCTTTATTTTTATATAGATTACATCATTAGAAAATAGAAGGGAAACAAAACTTCTTAATCTTAATCAGATAGGTATTTCAAGTAATAATTTTTAATAATTGGCATGATTTCATATTTAAAATTCTTTCCATAAATTTTCGTTTTGGCAATAATTGTATATTTGCATCACATTTTAATGAAGTTTAATTATTTGTATTCTAAGAATATTTGCTGTACACAAAATTATATTTGGATGTGAATATTTGTGTGATACTGATTAGAAATTACTTGTTTACATTATGTCTGGAATTAAGGAAAATTTCTGTTTATTGAGTCTGTTTTATTTTACCATTAACTAAACTGATAAATCTTTGAAATAAATTTTGATATACAATGTACTGTGTACTTGATTGTATTTTCTATTGACATAAGTATTGTAGTATTCAAAATTCAAATGTTATTTCCTGATTCTGATTATTCAATATATACAGCTTTGGCTAATTAGCAAATTAAGTTCTAATCTCATTCATTACCCAGCAAACATTGGTCCAGTACTGGTATTATTCCGGCTTGTACTGGCAGTACTCTAGTGGTACTGCCAGTATTTTGCCGATGTATCGCCAATTTTGATTTTATAATGGCCCCTTGTACAGGGCCTTCACAAAACGGGTCATAGTATCGGCCCTATGCTGGATCTATTTAGGCAATACCAATGTTGGCACATCTGTATTGGCCCAGTATGGAATTCACGGTACTATGCAGGCTGTTTTATAACCAAATTAAGTTTCAATCACATTCATAAATGCCTCGGGTTCAAATCATGACTGCGACCATGGTGCTTGTGTCCACCAATCAGGAGTACTAAATGGGTGTTTGGGCAGAGTTGGTTGTTGTGTTTGATTAGCTGACATGACAGCAATTGAGTAGTGTACTCTGCAGTGAGCTGAGATGGTTTCAGGAATGATTAATGAGCCTGATGAGAAGTGGGTTATAAAGGCACCTTGAGCTGAGATGGTTTGAGGAATGATTAATGAGCCTGATGAGAAGTGGGTTATAAAGACACCTTGAGCTGAGATGGTTTCAGGAATGATTAATGAGCCTGATGAGAAGTGGGTTATAAAGACACCTTGAGCTGAGATGGTTTCAGGAATGATTAATGAGCCTGATGAGAAGTGGGTTATAAAGGCACCTTGAGCTTCCTTGGTGGATATGTGTGCGTTACAGGTAATCATGATTATAAACATGTAAGACATTTCAGGTTTCCTGAAATAGAAACTTGTGATGTAATGTTTCATAGCTTGATAATATCGTTTTGGTTTGCGGTAACATCATGTGTTTATCTCAACTATCGCTAAGTGAGGTACAGTTGAGGTAAACACTTGGTGTTACCGCAAACCAAACGATATCAATACTCCACCATCAATCTTATAGCTTTATAATGTCGGTAGGCTTGTCAATATTACAAATCAAAATATATAACACGTCTTCAAATTCTTGTCTTCAAGTGGGTCTCTAGAAAAACCAAAGAGACACAAACTCTTCAAATGATGTCATCAACTGAATTATAAGTGAATATGGCACACACATCATGGTACCCAAGGTTACTCGGATTCTGTTTGAAGAATAAAACTCGCAAATGAGCGTGTGACGTACGTGCTGACACACGTTTTAATACGTTGCATTTACAGCATACTATATATCATGCATTCTTTAGTTTTGCTAACCACAGCTTTTCAATGATCGTTCTGCTGATGACAGAAAATCGCTAATGACACCCTGTTTGCTAAAATGGACTCCCTGTTTTATTTGTAATACACATGCTGATGACAGCAAATTGCTAATGACATCAAAAGCATTAGCCAGCAATACCGGTGTCTTCTGGACACCCTGTTTGCTAAAATGGACTCCCTGTTTTATTTGTAATACACATGCAAAAGTATTGCAAGTTAAACATTTGGACACCTGTTTTTCAAAGAATAACAAATTTGGACGCCCTATTTCCAAATCCTGGCTTATACTCGGCTGCTGACGACAGCAAATTGCTGATGACATCATCAAAACCATTACCATGGGTTGTGTACATGTAGTGTATATGTAGGTTTTCTTAGGGACTTCTCCAACCACACTTCTTTGACTCGTATTTAAAATATTCCTAATGATGATGTAATAATAGACATTCCAAGCCTACCTTATACAGATGTAAAACATATGTTGGGAGTTTCAAAATCAGCAAACCTGTAAGACATTCTGATTGGTGGAATGCAGATCATGGGGAGATCATATGTGATTTGGATTATCAAACAAAATTTAATGAGTTGCTTGTTTAAAAAATAGCTCTTGGATGATAACAAGAATGAACACTCAAGATACTGCTCAAGATGGTTTACAACATCTTGAAGAGGTTATTTGCTATGAGGATGACAACAGAGATTGCCAGTCAGAATCATCACATTAGCTATCATGTCACGTGATAAATCTTGACTGAGAGCCAGGCTGAAGGGGTAGGTGTCACCCAGCGTACGTACTCCACAATGGTACCCAGACAATCATAAATATCCTTGAATGTATAGGATTGAGATTGCCTGGGTACCATTGGGGAGTACCCTGGGTGACAACGACCCCTTCAGCATTACCAATGTATATAATATAGGATTGAGATTGACTGGGTACCATTGGGGAGTACCCTAAGTGACAACGACCCCTTCAGCATTACTAACATATGTATAGGATTGAGATTGACTGGGTACCATTGGGGAGTACCCTAGGTGACAACGACCCCTTCAGCATTACTAACGTATGTATAGGATTGAGATTGACTGGGTACCATTGGGGAGTATACCCTATGTGACAACGACCCCTTCAGCATTACTAACGTATGTATAGGATTGAGATTGCCTGGGTTACCATTGGGGAGTACCCTAGGTGATAATTACCCCCTTCAGTGCCAGTCAGGCACTACTAGCTACTCCTCATCAGTCATTGTGATGATGACAATGGAAATTGCCAGACAGCATCATCGAGTTGGATGATATCATACAATATGATAAATCTTGACTGAGTAGCAGTCAGCTACTGCTAGCTGTTTATCTGATGTGAATGTGATTTCATATGGGTGATGAAGGCCCTTAGCAATACATCTAATGAACTTCCCATCAGAATCATAGTGGTGAATATGACCAGCGCCCTGACCATTGACCACTGCTATGTAGATGTCTGATCCATCACAGCATACACCCTGGCAGTAGTCGACTTGCTTACCATCAATGGTTGGTTTGATTGTGAGTAGTGTAGTATCGTTGTCATCAATGACAGCCACTTGAATCTCATTATTCTCATCATAGCCACTGATCACCACTCTGTCATTGCTGTCAACAGCCAAGAAGCAGGGTTTTGTCGGGACTGGCATGGTGCATAGGATTGCACCATCAGTGGGTCTGTGCACAGTCACTACATTCCTGATCACATCACCCACCAGGATGTTACAATTCTTCTTGGCTGCTATACTCACAATGCACACAATGGTCTTACCAACCTCATTCAGTGGCAGAGTAGTGAACTGAAATGCCAGGGTGCCATCCTCTTTGTACATCTTGATGACATCGTTGGCGTTATCTACAACCATGAACTGATTGTTGATACTTGCAATGGCATAGGGCCCTGAAACAAAAGCATGTTTTATTATTAGTTATTATCAAGTAATACAGCACACATGTAACAATAGTTACACATTTCTTTTCTTTTCTTCCATTTTTGTTGTAAACTCTATCTGTACATGTACATTCATGCATATTGTTAGTTTCTCGTTATTGAGTCTGTTTTGAATACACCACATATGTGGCAACAGGTGAACTTTTCTTTTTTACTGTTCGTTTCTTTTTTGTAAACTTTATCTGTATGTTCATGCATATTATTATAAATTTGTTTAAGATGCATGTTAGTGCTCATAGCTGATTTTACCTTGAACATTTATTACAGAGTATGTTTGCAGTAAAACCATGTAATAATAATTCTTGAGTTGTGTGGGACAGAGAAATACCTTTGGGTAACTCAACGTTTCAGTCAGTGTGCTGTGACCGTCTAATGAAGACAATCTGAGATTTGGTGTTACCACAAACCTACTCTATAATCACTTTCCGCCATACAAACGTTTAAAGGGACACTATCATCACAATCAACAGGGCATGGAATTGGAGTGCTAGTTTTAGATTAGCTCAGACTGAAAATAATACCCCATATTATAAGGTCATATTACTGTTACTGCTGCATAAATGAGCCAATAATTGTCAGTCACTAAATCTTAATCTTAAACAATTAAGGGCACTGATTCCATGCCCTGTTGAATGTCAGCTGTGTTCGTGACGATATTGTCCCGTTAAGTATTATTTAACATATATTTCTGAATTTTGGATGGATCTATGTTCAGATTGGGCACATCTGCCTACATTACTCTTCAGGGGGTCATCTGGCCAATGAAACTATGGCTAATAAGTATATGTACTAAGTATGTATGCTGCAACCAGGGGATAATTTCATAGCGCTGCTTATACCAGTAAGCAATTTTTCCTGCTAACTACAGCACACATTATCTGCTAGACGTAATTAGTGCATTTTCACAGGTTATAGCAAGATAATTCGGTGAGTCATGTGCACATCTACCTGCTTAACCATAGATTTGTATTGATGCATCATTCATTTGCTAGTAAGCATGGCTTTTTCTACGTTTAACAGTATAATGACAAGTACACAGTGAGCAAGAAATTAGCTGTGTAGCAGCTGTACCAAGGCCATATAATAGTTACATTTTTCATTCAGATAAGGCTGTGATCCTGAGTTGTCTGTGACCTTGTACAAACAGTGCAGTCATCAGCATACGTGTACATACTATGTGTACATAAACTGTCCAGTGTAGAATAAACTCCACCAAACTGCCCTGACATAATGTACGACAAAATGTATGTTGGGATGTTGTATTCTCAGAGTGAAACCAGGGTAGGTTTGGCCTACATTCCATGATGAAATCTATTTATCCGAGTTTTGATAGTGCTAATATTTTTGTATGCAGTGTGGTGGCTGGTGTTCACGAGCATACAACAAATTCACTTGTACAAGAATTATGTGTACCTCTGGGTGGGAAAAGACACATCACGCTTATAATATTATTCCCTAGTCAACCCTGCTATTTACATAATATTTATCGTATGCACTATGCGGTACTTACATCCACATTTTTCCATTTGAATAGTTCTCTCGTGTTGGCCCTCAATGCTGTAGATCACTACTCGGTTGTTGTATGTGTCAGCCACTGCAATCTTGTTGGGTTGTAGAGCAGCAATGCCCCGGGCACAGTTGAATTCTCCCAGACCACTTCCCTTTTTGCCAAATGTATGATGCAACTCCCACTTGTCTTCCCACACCAGCTTACCCAGACTGATGTCACCAATCCTCGGAGTCTTATTGAGATGCAGACTTGAAAGTCTACGATCAATCAGAGGACAGCGGTGACTGCTCAGTGATTTCAACTCATTACTGATGATGGGATACAGTGACAGGAAGTCACTGTCTGTTGCTGTATTTGTAACATCATTGGCCGTGTCCAGAGAATCTTGTTTCCTTTGTAGCATCATACCCACTGCTTTCT
Organism: Zoroaster sp. YZ-2022; assembly: GCA_029582265.1. Classification (NCBI taxonomy): domain Eukaryota; kingdom Metazoa; phylum Echinodermata; class Asteroidea; order Forcipulatida; family Zoroasteridae; genus Zoroaster; species Zoroaster sp. YZ-2022. Next base: position 11,018,727 of record CM055816.1, read on the forward strand.
CATGCTCATCAAATGCTGCCATACGATCCTGTTCAAGGGTCTTGATGGCATCAATCATCTTATTCTCCTCAGCTGTAACCTTTGCTCTGATCTGATCTGCTGTCTCCTTCACCTCTTTCATGGTTGTTATGACTTTGTCTCTGAATTCTTGCTTAGCTTGAGATGAAGCTGCCAAAGATTCTTCCAGTTTCTTTATTTCTTTGCGGTAATCTGGCATGCTATCTTTCATTGCCTTCTTGTATTTCAGAGAAGCTACTGCAATGTCAATGTACTGATGCTCAGGGAGACGATGGTCCACGGTACAGTCTCGACAGATTAAGACTTGACATGCCTCGCAATAAAATCGTTGCACCTCTCCCTTGTGTTTGGGACATCTGGGCCCGACATCTTGCGCTATTTTTTTCAACGTCACCTTCTCCTGACGGATGTCCTCCAGGGTGGCGATGGTGTGTGTTGATGTTGCAGGAATTCGTGGGTGTATTTGGCAGCAGTTTGAGCAAATATTGCATGCGCAGTCCAGACAGCGGTGCATGGCCTCGGCGTCTACTTTACAAAACTGACAGCTTAGCTTGGCAGTGCCGGAACTCACCACCTTCTCTTGTAGGGCTACCTCATCAATAAGAGCAATTAGATAGAAACTGGTTTTGAGTCCCTGAATGCCTGTCTGTGGAACTTGCATCAACCTCCGACACACAGGGCACGGTATCTCTGTTGCATCTTTATATTTGGTATCGTAGTATTCCTCCAAACAATGCTGGCAAAAGCTGTGTAGACATTCTAATATTTTTGGATGTTTGTATCTCTCAAGACAGAAGACGCATTGGAGATGGTTTTCACTTATCTTCTGCAAAGCTGAGCTTAATAATTCTGGTCCAGTAGCCATTTCTGTTTGTAACAAAATATTAAAATGTTGAGGACAGATAGAGAATATGATATCACATTTAGCCTAATGGAGAATAAAAAGAGTTGAAAGAGCCACCATTATACTGCTAGCATCAACAGTTAAACCTTTTTGTTATTACTTTAATCCCATAGATGGGATTAAAAACCTTTTAATCCCATTGATATGACTAAAGACCCTTTAATCCTATTGATAGGAGTAAAAACAGTTTAATCCCCTTGGAGTAATGATCCCAAGTTAATCCCATCCATTGGAGCAAAGATCCTTTAATCCCATTGCTGATGGATTAAAAATCCATTTATCCATTAATCCCATTATCCCATTGATGGGAGTAAAGACCCTTTAACCCAATGATAAAGACTATTGCAACACATCCAGTTTAAACCACAGCTGAAGTCATCACTAGGGAGACTTGACTGTAGTTGTGGTTTAAATTGGATAATTGACTCCACATCACAGGTTAAAATCCAACCATGTGAAGGGAAGGACTACATGTAGGTAAAACATTTATAGTCGTAAAACTCCTTGTAAGCCAAATAAAAATATGGGTAAAAATGCAGTTGAAAATTGTATGGGGTGCCATCTCATCTGTATAGCACATAATTTATATAAATTAATCTGAAACATAAATCCATTTTTCGGGCGAACAAACAAAAATAAATAATTAATTTGAAAAAGATGACAATAGGAACCCTGCATGTATATCCAATGTGATTTTGCAAAAACACAAAACTGATTGTGCTTATCAGAATTAGAGACTGAGTGCTAGTTTCAGATTAGTAATTTTAGATTATCTAATTTTTCGCTGACAAATTACATAATTATTCTAAAATAGGAGACTGTGAACAGAAGAGGCATGTGGCCTAGTTTTAGATTAACTCAGTGACTGCCAATATCCCACACATGACGAGGTTGCTTCTGGCTGTATGGTGTCAGGTCAACTCGGACCCAAACCAACTCGGACCCATGCCAACTCGGACCCACGCCAACTCGGACCCACTACCAACTCGGACCTATGCCGACTCGAACCCACTACCAACTCGGACTCATGCCAACTCGGACCCACTACCAACTCGGACCCAAAACCAACTCAGACCCACTACCAACTCGGACCCAACCAGTACCAACTCGGACCCAACAATGACTGAATCTGTTCTTGTTGGTAGTTTCAGGAATATTTAGGTTTTGACCTGGAAAGCTTTCGCCGGTGGATTTTTTTGTTGTTGGCCCAAACCAGTCTCGGAAAGATTAAAACATAATTTCCTGTGATTGTTTTTAATCATTGGTTGAATAAATAAATATATCTATCATGCATAAAACTGTTGTTATATTGAGAAAAAATGGTGTGACCGATGTTGCAATTATTTTATAATAATAATTTTAAAAAAATGCATATTGTATTGCACTTTATGTAAAATAACTGAAATTGCCCCACAATAGAATTAAATCTGGGCAAAGATAATACTAAGTTACTTAAAGTGCTATCTACAGAGAACAAGACAAATGCTTATATACGGAAGCAAAAAAAAAAAAAAAAGCAAGTACAAACATTCACAAATCACAATGCGACAGACACAAAATAAAATTCTAATCAATATCTTTTAAAATTTGCCAAACATTGTCAAATGGAATAATGGGTCCGAGTTGGTAGTGGTTGGGTCCGAGTTGGTTTTGGGTCCGAGTTGGTAGTGGGTCCGAGTTGGCATGAGTCCGAGTTGGTAGTGGGTCCGAGTTGGCGTGGGTCCGAGTTGGTAGTGGGTCCGAGTTGGCATGGGTCCGAGTTGGCATGGGTCCGAGATGGTTTGGGTCCGAGTTGGATCGAAACCGGCTGTACTATAAGCCGTTGGTGCACTGCATAAATGAGCCAGTAATGTTCAGTCACTGTGTTCATCCATGGAGGAAGGTTCCGTCCTCCATGGTTCATCTTAAAAACTACGACACCGATTCCATGCCCTGTTGGAAGTCTGTTCTACTCATCATGACCACGGTCACGATATTGTTCCTTTTATATAACTATGGCAGAACTTAATGTAGTAACTTTAGTTTACTTTAAATACTGAACTCGTTCCATCAGCGCTGACTTACCGAAAAAGATGCTGCAGAAAAACAAAGAATATTCTCAGTTATTATTATTTGGCATGGGTGAAAATATTAGCTGTTTAATATGTGAACCATGATGAATGTTCCATTTCAACATCAGACCATGGAGGAAGGAACACTGAATAGGCGTTGGCTAGGCTGTGTACTTGGCCCAGATATTAATGGACTCCGTTCTGTGTCGTGTGCTCCTATTTCGTGTACATTACATGCTAGCTAGTAAGGTCAATTCCGGGTTCAAAGCTAGTCTTCATTTAAGACGTTTCTTGGTAAACCTTCATAAAACATTTAATGACGTTACTTCCACCAACCGTCTGAAACCATGGACGGTAAACCATCTGGGCCAAGTACACAGCAAACGCATATTTAATGTCTCTCACTGCTTGGTAAAATAAAATAATAGGTTACATTTTTTCACCGCACCGATTTTGAAGCCGACTAGAAACAGTATTTTTTGATAACCAATATTAAACCCTGTTTAATCTTGCAAATTACCCAATGAAGGCAATCAAATGGAATATCAATTTGCACAAGTCAATTGTCTGTAACGAACCAGTACAAGACAATTAGACAAGATAATAATGAACGAGGTATTGGACCAAGACTAGTAAAAGTCTAGTTTGCAGATTACATGCTGATATCGCGTCTATAATTATGTTGCGTTGGAAACGATCAATCAAGTTAGTGGCATGTACATACTATACGTTCGAGTGGTAGTGCATGTTGTAAGATAGATACGTAATGTCACTGCGGCGTGGCAGTACACATGCCTTCAGTCGATCAGCCCACAGATCAGGGTTGTAGCTACGCCGGTCGGCGCCGGTCGGGTCTAACCGGCACTCCCGCTGGCCGACCGCGCACCAAACGCAAATTGATGTCTTACCGACCGGCACAAAAATTGTGTGAATATTTCATTAAACAGTAATAAAAGTAAAAAAAGTTCATGTATTCTTCATTTCTTTGAGTTATTTGCCACTATTTTGAGGACTTTAGTCTATAGATCAATTAAAACATTGTACGATATTATAAAATAAATCTCAGTTTGTAGCGGTACAAACAAATACACTAATTAGCATTTATTTATGACGTCAGGGAAAAGACCAGGGAATCCCCATTATGATTGGTTGTTTGCGCCTGCACGATGAGCTCATGCCACTAGTCTCTACCGCGTGTAAATGATGCGACGTGCTTCGTAATGTCGATGTACGTACATTTCAGGTTGGTTAAGCGTGACTTCGTAAACGTCTAGCTTTCCCTGCGATGTGCTCAGCAAAGGGAAAATTATTCACGTGCGTCCTTCCGCCCATTCATGAAAAGTTTTGTGAACATTTTTTGGAAGTGTTTTGATCAAAATAATTATGTCGCACTCGCAGAAAAGTATCACCAGCTTTTTCTCTTCGGCCACTAAACGCAAGGGGCCGGCAGTGATAGACACGGCAGCCGGGTCAAGCGAGAAGCCGGCAAATTCGAGACATTCTTCTGTGACCACATATTCGTGTTCGAGTACAACTGACCTGGGAACTGATCACGCTACCGAGTCTTCAGCCACTGTGGATTTAGGCCAAAAACTCGGAGCTGCTATGCCTGACAGACCCGGTTGCTCAAGTGTTACCTCATCAAAAAAACAGAAGCAGGCATCTAAGTTTAATAGCGAAAAGTGGACACCTGGTAGGCCATACAGAAGTTTCAGTTTTTCTGAGCCAACATTGTTGTCAATTGCATTGGAGGGCACTCCTTCACATCATAAATTCTTGTATAATACTATGAAAATATCATACTATTATACAACAAATTATGTGAAAGGTGAGCCCTCCAAATCTATTCTTAAAAGCTAAAACCCAGGAGCTTCGGGGTGCTTCGCCCCCTCGACCCCCACTGAGGCGTTTCCCCTGGACCCCCGGCCGTGAGGAGCTGTGCTCCGTTCGCTCCGCTCACTACGCTCGCAATTGACAAAATTAGCCAGCACTCAATTTGGTCTGGTGACAACCCTGCCACAGATAATGTTGTTGTTGATGCTAAAGCCTAGGGAACTTAAAAAATAAAAATATCAACTCCTAGTTGTACCTTGAAGTAAGTTCAGATCTGTTCAGTGTTCTTTGTATTTTCTTAGCAGGCAATTTTCAAAGAATGTCAAATCCAACCGCCATTTGTGCACAAATTATGCGTGTTACAACTGTGAAACTAAGTGTTAGTTTTACTCTAGGGCGTACTAGGCCTACTACTAGTACTAGTAGTAGTAATACTAGCAGACGACAACATGGCCAACATATTAAAAGATGTGCACAAATTGAAAATTCATTACTCAAAGTCTCCAACAATAATCGTTTCCAAACCTCACTTGACTACATTTCCTCTCCTTTAGTTTGTTCTCAGTTGCGAGAACAGGCACATGGCAGCTGTCACAATTGGCCTAGCTACATGTTGAATGTTCATTCTTTTCTCAATTCATAGGTCCTGTGTATCCTCAATTTACCCTAAATGACGCACCTAAGGTTATATCATCAACTGGACAGTAACTTACAAATGAAATTAGCAGTTTGGTGTTTCAGTTTGTTTCAGTGAAGGATTCTCTTGTAAAATGCTGAATTTTAATGCATGATCATATGCGTGGACGTCTTGAGCGCCGTTTTTTGAGATGCACAGAATTGTTGTCATCAAAAAATTGATGTTGGTATAATGACTCGCCCCCAAACTGAAAGTTGATGGGGGCACAGAAAATGTAACAAGCACAACTTAAATAAGTTTATGCAACCAGTAATACGCCATAAGTTTTCCGAGAAATGCTAAGCCAATATCGATACTATTACTAGATAACATGTTAGTAATGCACGTAAAGAACCCAGAACGGAAAGAATGTCGTATCCGGCCGCCACTTTTTAAGGGCTTGTTTGGATTTTTTTTGCAACCACTAACCAGTTAAAAAATCATTCTATCAATTTTTGGTGGTACAGAAAGCGAAAACTATCGTTAAAATCCACTTTTATGATGGTTTTCGGACTTGATTTCCCTTCTAAAAAAAATCCTCCCCTTCAGAAAATAGAAGGGTCCTATTATAGTTGCCACTACGCATGTACAATGACTGTGTTGGTCACTAATTGTAGAGTTTACAAGATCAGACTGACATGACTGAGTAAGTCATCGTATACCAAAAATGCCCGATTTTTCATGAAATAAATATCCTGGAATAATTTGAAGTAGGCCTATATGTCCATCATCATCCATATGTTCTCCACCTTACCAGGTAGGTAAGATTACATTATTGGTTATATTTAATGAAAAATAGTGGCGGCCAGATACGACATTCTACCCCCCAGAACACTTATCGTAGATGAGTAGGGGTTTACGTAGTGTTTCTGGTTCACAAAAGCAAGCGCCCTTGTTTACAGGTTTTCTGGGCACCTGTGAAAAAAAGAAATTTATAAATAAAAATCTCAAAAAATATTGTTTCACTTCAAAGTTCAATCACTTGAGTCGTGATTACACTTTTTCTCCTTAATAACTGAAGTATGTCCTAATCACCTTCTATTATTCTAAATCAAAATCTGTGATATTTATCACATTTGGATAGACAAGTGGGAGTTGTATCATGGAGGAAGAGCTTTCATGGTTGTATTGTACATTCTTTGTGATTTTGAGCAATGAATGCATGCACATCAAGTGATGTTGGCCATTTTGTCTTCTGCTAAAAACACATGCTTAACGTTAACGTTAGACATTGTGCACAAGTGGCAGTTGAATTCGACATACCTTCCAAAAATACAGTTGATTAAAGTAATGACTTGTGCACTTTGAATAATTTACTGTATCCTCCCCTCCCCATCATTAATATTGGATGGGACATGTCCCCCCTCCCCCGCCCTTTGGAATCAACCCCCATGCTAGTGATAGACAGAGTAATTTATATAATATGCAGAAAGGCATGGCAGATCAGTTATCTTGCAATTGTTTAAAATTATAGCGAGATGTACATCATTGTTAGGTTTTTTTAAAGGTATTTTAAGCTCAGTCAAGCTCGGTCAAGCTCGGATAAGCTCGGTCAAGCTCGGGCAAGCTTGAGCAAGCACAGGCATGGCTCGGTGGTCGAGACCCAGGTTAAGATGTCTGTACTAGAAGCAGTAGGTCATGGGTTCGAATCCCACCTGAGTTGCCTGTGAAGTTTTCTCTTTCACAGACACTCGGAAAGCACTGAGTATGCAGTGCTATACACATATTGGTGTAGGGCAAAAATCAATTGTTTATCACCTGATGCAAGAATTTCATCAACCTATATGGTATTTTAGATGTAATTTTGTCTTTTTGAAACTAGTTTTTAGATTAATCAACAAAGCCACACGATGGGATGTGGCTCCTCCCAGTCCATGGGCGTCGTTCCCTCAAGCTCAAGTGACTACAAATACTCCGTCCTTCAGACCTGGGATAAGGTTGACCAGACTATCAACAAGGGGTCAAAGGGCAACAAGAAGTTGGTCATCCAGAGGTCAGGATGGAAGACTGTCCGAATCTTTGTGTCGTCCACATTTAAAGATTTTCATGCCGAAAGGGAAATCTTTGTTAAGGAGGTAAGAGAAAGAGCTGCATATCTCCAAACCTCTTCATTCTCCTGATGATGATTAGAGTGCAATAATCGAAACATAGAGAACACCCTGTGAAGTTCCCATGGTTCTCCCTGTACATTCTCATATGCAAGAGTTGAGAATAAACCCTTTCATGGTAATAGCACCATGTTTTTGATGGGGCAAAATTGTTTATTTCAAACACTCATTGCTGTCTGCGACTGGGCGTTTGAACTTCACGCACGCGTCTGAAGTGTGCGTGAAGTTCAAACGCCTGGTCGCAGATGGCAATAAGTGTTCGAAATAAACAATTTTGCCCCATCAAAAACATAATAATAATAATAATAATAATAAAAATAACTTATATAGCACACGTATCCATCAGCGCATATGGGGCTAATCAAACACAACAACCAACTCTGTCCTCACAGGTACCCATTTACCCTTGGGTGGAGAGAAGCAATTATGGTAAAGTGTCTTGCTCAAGGACACAAGCACCATGGTCGCGGTTGGGATTCGAACCCACATTCTGACGACTCGGCCATCAGAACACAAATCCAATGCACTAAACCGCTCGACCATGACACTCCATCAAACATGGCGCTATTACCATGAAAGGGTTTCTTCAAATTACATAAAATGCTATCCTCCCTGCACCCAATGTTATATTGAGTAAATTTGCTCACATGAAACATTGTGTGCAAAGAGTACAAGCACAGTGCTCTTGAATGAGGCGTGGGAGGTACTGATTATGTGTAAGATTTGAATCTTATGTTTAAGATTTGAATCATAATTGTAGGTTGAAATTTTAGCTCAACTGAGGATCTGAACAGTAATCCAAACATTCACCGCCATTCAGAAATGGAAATAACTGAAAGTTAAACAGATTTATAAACAAATGATGTATTTCTAAATCCAGATTTTGCTCAATTTCTTTCGTATTAATTCCGTGATCTCTAGGTCTTTCCAGATTTGCGAGTATGGTGGGAGTCTAGAAGACTACATCTTGTAGAGTGTGATCTGCGATGGGTAAGATATACAGCAGCCATTTTGTTTTTCTAATACACAAGTCAATGAGAATCAAAACGAGGCTTATGTCCAAAATAGACTTGTGCCTTTCAAACTTTGCATAGCTGCCAACTATTACAAATTGTTTGTAATTATTACGATTTTTTTCAGGAATTACGAAAGAACAAATTGATTTACGTACATTTTTGTAGTAGGTTTTTTGTTTGATTTATTTGCAGTTGGTCATCTTGACCGTTATTTTAGTTTTAATACAAATTGTTATGTCTTGGTCGGTTTCATTACAAATTGGAATTTTGAAATGTTGGCAGCTATGACTGGTTTTATTTATGATAGTTTATGATTGGGAGTTTATGATTACTTAACTTTAAAAATGAAATCAAGATGGGCATTTATTAATGGGAAGTACGAATGATAATTTATCCAGCTTGCAAAGTAGGTGAAATCCATTCCGATTTTTCAAAGCAACAAGATATCTTTTAATAGTCTGTGACATTTTAAAAATTTAAGATACAAGATCTTACCAATATAGGCTAAGGAAGTTATAATTTCCTTAGAATAAGTAGGATTTAAAGCATTGAATGATGGAAGTATAATAGGAGTAAGGTTTGTGGTAGCACCATGAAAACAATCTCTTAGGAGACTAGGAATTGTAATAATTGTTGGTTCTTGTCACTGGTTCTTCTCAGAACCAACAATATTGCAACTCCTATTGGAGATTGTTTACATGTTGCTACCACAGACCTTACTCTACTCATTTGAATCATTTATAATTTGTCATAGATGAGATGTTTTATCTTCATGTTTGGATTGGCATGGTTTTCTCAGTAGGAGAAAAGACACCGATGATTCAGGAGAAACCTTACATCTGTGTCGAGGAGAGATTGACAGATGTTACCAAGACAACATCGTGCCGTTTTTTCTTAATCTTAGGCCTACAAGGTAAGAAAAGAGACATTCATACCCTACCAGCTGACTCAAACAGGAAACATCAGTGGACAAAATGATCTTTATAATTAAGATGGAAGAGGAAATAACCTGTTGAAGCTGGTAATTAAAACTTTAATTTAATTTGACAAAAATGTTGAGGTTGCCCACCGGGGAACTGGTATTGCTAAACTAGCTGCCCCAATGAAATTAAGGCATGCCCCAGGCATACAATTTTGAACCTTCCTTCCATACATACTTATATGTAATTAAAATTACAATCCTAAACACATTTTGTTGAGATGTCTGTATGCATTAATTAGAATCAAGCAGTAGTGTAACTGGTTCAGTAGGGGCACTTTGGAGACAGAGTTGTAGTTCTCGTACACATACTTGAATACAATTTTCTGTACTTACTATGACCATCTTACAACAAAGTAAGTTTTTAGATAATAATATACTCGGTTGTCTTTACCAAAATGGTGTATATTTCCTTAAATGGTAAGCAGGGCCGTAGCGAGGGGGTTGGGGGGGGGGGTGGTGGTGACACCTCAATAATTGTTCTCAGTTAGCATTTAGTGCCTCTGTCAGCAAATGAAGCATCAAAGATACTAGAACAAGGGTTGGTCCAGAATGAATTTTCAGTCGGCAAATGAAGCATCAAAGATACTAGAACAAGGGTTGATCCAGAATGAATTTTCAGTCGGCAAATGAAGCATCAAAGATACACGAACAAGGGTTGGTCCAGAATGAATTTTCAGTCGGCAAATGAAGCATCAAAGATACTAGAACAAGGGTTGATCCAGAATAAATTTTCAGTCGGCAAACCTAGAGCTATGGGTTTGCACACTGCAAATATATTGCATTTCTAAGCACTGAAGATTTGCGGAGTTGCTTGTTATCAGTTGTTTTACTCACTGAAAGAGCTGCGATTTCAGGTGGCAGTGTATTATTCAATTAAAGTCTGACTTCAATAATGTGATCTCAAAAGATTTTATAGAGTAGATACAATTAGATGTTATATCTCTTGTGGCTCTACAGGGTGGAGAAAATGGACAAAATAATGTGATCTCAAAAGATTTGATAAAATAGATACAAATTAGATGTTATATCTCTTGTGGCTCTACAGGGTGGAGAAAATGGACAAAATAATGTGATCTCAAAAGATTTGATAGAATAGATACAAATTAGATATTATATCTCTTGTGGCTCTACAGGGTGGAGAACATAGACTAAATGTTCTGGAACTGTTTGTGGAAAACTTGAGCCGTGTGAATTATGGAAGCAACTTAGATCATGAAAGAAAAGGTATGTTGATCTTTTATTTTGTCTGAATTTAATTTGAAAACGAAAATGACTTTTGTCAAATTGTAAACCCCTACACTGCCAGGTATTTTATATTCAAGGGTCGAAGTTGTCACTAGCCTGAGGGATGTGCTTTGGTGAACGTGAACAGAAACTTGTTTCTGATGTCACATTCTTGACCAGAAACAAGACGGCATAGCTATGTGAAAACGAGAACATAACCACAAACTTGTTTCTGATGTCACATTCTTGACCAGAAACAAGACGGCATAGCTATGTGAAAACGAGAACATAACCACAAACTTGTTTCTGATGTCACATTCTTGACCAGAAACAAGACGGCATAGCTATGTGAAAACGAGAACGTAACCACAAACTTGTTTCTGACGTCACATTCTTGACCAGAAACAAGACGGCATAGCTATGTGAAAACGAGAACGTAACCACAAACTTGTTTCTGACGTCACATTCTTGACCAGAAACAAGACGGCATAGCTATGTGAAAACGAGAACATAACCACAAACTTGTTTTCAATTTGTGACATGTTCAATCCCTCAATGTTTCTCAAAATATACGGTGTAATTAACATTTTGGCAAAATGGAACTTATTTGTGAGTGAAAGTAATAGACTTTTGTATACGAACAATCATTCCATCATGTTATAACAAATAATTAACAAAACTTTTGTTACTTTATACAATCTGCCATCTTGAAACCGATCACAAATTTCAGTTGATGATTGGTCAGAGCAATGAAGTCATCGCAGCATAACTGAACGTGCGAAAACACTTAACCAATGACTGAACTTTAAACATGTTTCTGGTCAGGGTCGCGATAACATGGTTTGATAGACCAAGGGATAGTGTACACAATAAGAAACATCACAATTCAAACAAAAACAGAATGAGTTTGTAAGTTCTATTAACAGCGTGAGGCAGTTAAACTTTAATATAGGTTGATGAATTATTATTATTATTTTTTTGTATAAACATGTTAGGATGAGTTTGTAAGTTGTATTAAAATACACATAAACTTATAACAATAACTGTTCTAATTGGAGTTGGTTTGTGGTAATACCACAATAAGGTCTCTTGAGTTCAACATGGTTGATGCCTAATTTTGATTGAATCCACTGGGTCAATATCACTGTATCTCAACACCACCATTAAAGATGTCTTCCCTTATTTCCCCTGGTCACTGGGTCAATATCACTGTATCTCAACACCACCATTAAAGATGTCCTCCCTTATTTCCCCTGGTCACTGGGTCAATATCACTTTAATCTCAACACCACCATTAAAGATGATCTCCTTTATTTCCCATGGTCACTGGTTCAATATCACTTTAATCTCAAGACCACCATTAAAGATGCCCTCCCTTATTTCCCCTGGTCACTGGGTCAATATCACTTTAATCTCAAGACCACCATTAAAGATGTCCTCCCTTATTTCCCATGGTCACTGGGTCAATATCACTTTAATCTCAAGACCACCATTAAAGATGTCCTCCCTTATTTCCCATGGTCACTTGGTCAATATTACTTTAATCTCAAGACCACCATTAAAGATGTCCTCCCTTATTTCCCCTGGTCACTGGGTCAATATCACTGTATCCCAACACCACCATTGGTCTCTAGACAGAAGTATATAATATACATACCTACTGTACACTGTATAATGTACATTATATCATGTAACATTAAAGCCCCAAATCACACTTTATTACAAAGAGATTTTCTGTTGCATTCATAATACATGAAGATCAAGTCAAGTATAGAAATCAACTTGTGAAAGTATTTTCACAAATACCAACAAGTTTGTGAATTTACAGACAAACACTATTGTTCCAACAAGTCCGGGGAGAAGGGGGGTGGCCTCCCCCTTACCGCCCCCCTTTGGCTTCGCTATAAAGCTGTATTACTATGCATATTTCATGTATTTAAAGCCAAAATTCACAAAAGGAGATTTTGTGTCACATTCATAATACATGAAGATCAAGTCAAGTATAGAAATCAACTTGTGAAAGTTTCAACTCAATTGTGTCCAAACATTTTGAGAAAAGAGTAATTTTAAGTTGATTATTTATCAATTTCTGACACTGGTCAATACACATGATACACAGGAGCTGTTATTTTCCTCAGTGTGTGTTTTGATCTACACAACCAGTAGTATCTATGTATCCCCCTGCCCCCTTCTGTTTTGGTCATCGATTGTATTATATTTAATTTTTGCAAAAGGAACTAAAAAATATCAATGTATAACACAATTTTAAATCCCAAAAAGAGGGTGAGGCTGCAAGCCTGGAATTATTATTTTCAATTTGTTGTTTTGTTTTGGTTTCATGTTCTTTGGGAGGGTGTTTGTGTTATAATATCTTGAACTGAACTACATGTATGTAAAATTGTACCATGACTAGCAAGAGAGATTGCCATTCAACATCATCAAGTTGGATGATATCATACAATGTGATACATCTTGCTAGTTTCCCATCTGATGTAAATGTGATTCCACATGGTGCATGCAGACCCTTAGCAATGCAGCTGATAAATCTCCCATTGGGATCATAGCGGTGAATATGACCAGTGTAAGGATCATCGTCAAGATCATTGCACATTGCAATGTATAAACCTGATGTGTCACAGCATACACCTGTGCAGTATTTGATGTTCTGACCATCAATGGTTGGTGTTATGGTGAATAGTGTAATAATAATAATAATAATGTGTGGATTTATATAGCGCACGTATCCACCAACTAAGTGGTGCTCAAGGCGCATTATATTATTATCCCTGCTCATGAGGCTCATAAGGCTCATAAATCATTCCTGAAACCATCTCAGCTCCCTGGGGAGTATACAGCTCAATTGCTGCCATTTCTAGCGCATATAGAGCAAACCAACTCTGCCTTCACAGGTACCCATTTAACCCCTGGGTGGAGAGAAGCAATTATGATTAAGTGTCTTGCTCAAGGACACAAGTGTCACGGCCGTGATTCGAACCCACATTATGTTGCTAATACCAGAACTTGAATCCGGTAAGCTAGACCGCTCGGCCACGACACCCCATTCTCATCAATGACAGCCACTTGTTGTTGCTTTCCACCACTGACCACCACTCTGCCACTGTTGTCTACAGCCAAGAAGATGGGTCGTGTAGTGACTGGCATTGTGCTTATTAATCCACCATCAGTGGGTCTGTGCTCAGTCACTACCATTCTCTTTACATCGCCTACTAGGATGTTACCATCCTTCTTGGCTGTAACACCTCTGATATCCACATCTGTCTTACTGACCTCATTTAGTGGCAGGGTGGTGAACTGAAATGACACTCTACCATCCTCGTTGTACATCTTGACGTGGTTGGACTCATCTGTTACCACAAAGTGATTGTGGATGCTTGCAATTTTTCGTGGACCTGAAGTAAAAAATAAGTAAACATTATATTATAAAGGGAAAACTGCATCATCAATATCAAATAATGCATGATACATTTCTATTATTCATTGACTTGTGCTACTTTATGTGGGTGAATTTAGCATCACTTTTAAATATGTTCAATATTTTGTTGTACGCTTTTTGTACTGAATGTCTGCAGTTGTCAAAACCACATTGTGTATGTATAGTAGTGTGTGACACACTTACGTGCTTTCATGTCAATGGTTCTATGGAGTTGACCTGTACTGCTGTAGATTACTACTCGTCTGTTGCCAATGTCTATCACAGCAAGCCATCAATCAGAGGAGGGCGGTGACTTCTCAGTGATCTCAAGTAATTACTGATGATGGGATACAGTGACAGGAAGTTACTCTCTGTTGCTGTATTTGTAACATCATTGGCCGTGTCCAGAGAATGTTGTTTCCTTTGTAGCATCTTATCCACTGCTTTCTCATGCTCATCAAATGCTGCCATACGATCCTGTTCAAGGGTCTTGACGGCATCAATCATCTTATTCTCCTCAGCTGTAACCTTTGCTCTGATCTGATCTGCTGTCTCCTTCACCTCTTTCATGGTTGTTATGACTTTGTCTCTGAATTCTTGCTTAGCTTGAGATGAAGCAGCCAAAGATTCTTCCAGTTCCTTTATTTCTGTGAGGCAAACTGGCAAGATATCTTTCATAGCCTTCTTGTATTTCAGAGAAGCTTCTGCACTGTCAATGTACTGATGCTCAGGGTGACGATGGTCCACAACGGTACAGTCTCGACATATCAAGACTTGACATGTCTCACAGTAGAATCGATTGATCTCTCCCTTGTGTTTGTGACATGTAGAAGCCTCTTCTGGTCTTTTCACTGTTGCCTTACCCTTACGTATGTCATCCAGTGTAGCTACATTGTGATTGGATGTTGCATTGATTCGCAGATGTATCTTTTTGCAGTTAGAGCAGATATTTTGGGCACAGTCAAGACATCGATGAAGATCCTCATTGCCTCCCTCACATAACTCACAGAGTGGCTTGAGTTACCTGAACAGGCAACATTCTCTTGTAGTGATACCACATCTACGATGCCAATCAAGTGAAAAGTGGTTATGAGTCCCTGAATGCCTGTCAATGGAATGATAATCTCTTGACAACAAATTAAACAGGACAAGGAATCGTTGAAGTGCGTCTGCAGGTGATGTCCCAGTATAAACAGGTCTCACAGAAATTATGAGAACAATTGAGTATTTTGGGTTGCTTGTATTGGTCATGGCATATGCCACACTCAAAATGATACCTGCTGATCTTCTGCAAGGCTCCTAATTTTCCAGTACTGGTAGCCATTTTGTTCTGTTAACAAATGAAAGAGAATTCAAAATGTCTGGGTTAATGGTCACTGATGATAAAGTCCTTTATGATCAATGGTTTATCTTAAACTTGAATCACCAAATAATCCACAAGGGAAAGTGACTAAAGCCAAATTTACTACAGTGGTATCAGAACATCCTTCTTGATTACTATACCAGCATTCTACAAAATGAACTCAAATGTACGTATAATGTAAAGTAGAGGAATTGTGACAAAGAGACTGCAACTTCGCCGCCAGAGAACTTAGTTCCAGACGGCCATCAAAGCTGGGACGATGATCCTTGATATGAACTTTGATTGAACTGTTACTGCGGAACTTTAATGAATAGAATTAACTGTTACTGCCGAACTTTAAAGAATAGAATGAACCAGCCTTGTTCTAAATATAGATCGCTTTTCTTACTGTCTCCGGTAGCGTCATGAGTAGATGTGTTTTCTGAGTTGAAGTGTTTCGGAGTTGAAATAAAACAGTGAAGTTAAAAACCGATTGCTGGCTCTTACTTGTTCTGTAGGTGTTCTGCAACAGAATATAGAAAGACCCATAGAATAAACATGTAACCACGGAATAACCATTTTACAGTATCAAACAGCCTTAAAATATTGCTTACACATTGTGCTCTTAATTTAACTGTCATTCTTCATTTGAATAAAGATTTACGTATATATAAACCAACTAACCTGTTTAAATTTCAGGTCATATTATTGTTTTGTTTACAAGAAAATAGCAAAATTGATTACAAACAAAATATAATAAATGAGCAGACACAAACTTTGTATATTCATTCTAACATACAGTTATTATAAAAATTCTGACATAAATTATTTGGGAATAATATTTGACTATTCTTACAAATGATGTCACCTCAGACAGAAAGATTTCAAGGGATGTTTGATACCATCATCAAATACCAATTTCATGTCAACTTCTTTTAGAAATAAATTTTTGTACATGAAATTTGGAATCAGTTCCAAAGCTGTCGTTTTAAACCCAAATCTTTGATCCCAACCAATTACTCACTTCACATTTATTCAATAGGTACATGTATGCTATATAGCCATTAAAGAAGAAATCTGTGTATTTGTAAAGGAGAACATTGTGGGAGAAATCTCAGATGTATGTTAACAATTGGACCCTCCCCCACGAAGTTAGAGTTGAGTTGTTTGTATTTATATTCAAATATTATAATTCAGTAAATGTAGTTCAACTGTCCAAGCGAGTAAACATACTTATGTACAGTGTGTGTAATGTACATTTGAATTGCTATCCCTGGAAGTACCAAAGTTTGAGAATGTTCTGTCCAAAGTATTCAATTATAAATGCTGTTTGGTGATTTATAAACATCACTTACCGTACAAGATGCAGTAGACTTTTCAGAAAAACAAGAAAAGTTAAGACAGAATAAAGCTGAATTAAAGTTGGCTAAATCTTCAACACATCAATAGTGGCACAGGGCATTGGCTCAAATGGTGAAAAAGTCATGCAAACAGTTTCCTTGTGTAAACGTTCACATCATGTGACATGGAGAGTTCATTGGTATTCCGGCAATAAAGTATACATGACCAACTGTCTACCAGGAACACCTTTACATACATGTAGTTACCATTGAAACTCTGAAAGGATTGTACAGAAATACACCAATGCAGAGTTGACACACTTAATTAACCAGAAAATATGTGCACAATTTTCAACAATGGTAAATCCTGGTTCAAGTTGAGGCCAGGCTGAATAGTTTTGAAAATACATGTACACTAAAGCTACTGTGGTACATGTACACATCATAAACGCATATTATTTACACAAGGGTGTTTTTTTTTAAGAAGAAAAATGTATGTTCTTTTGTCAAATTTTACTCAAGATAGATTTTCAGTATTCTACATGTTCTAGTGCAATCTTGTTTTTTTTCTTTTCCTGTGCAATTCATGTTGATTTTTGTATTCCTCCACTTACTATGTTTAAGAAAGTACCATCTTGAAGAGTGTCTGTGAGTTTCTCAACTTTTATTGTGTTTTATTCTAATCTTCCAATCCATTCCTTGCTATTTTCTGAATTTGTTAGTTTTCATGTTTATTTATCTTGTGCTTTTAATTATCTGGTTGTAATTGTTTAATACCTTTTCTATTGTCTATAATCCCAAATTGTTTCATTCAATGACTCCCGGATTGGAAATAATCCTGTATAATAACCCAGTCATTTTATCCACAGATGTTATTTTTATTGAGCCACCAGAGCTTGTTGTAAATGTTTGATTAAGGATTTTTCTACTGCCCTTGGTGGTCCAGGAACTGTATCACATATATTTGTATACATCATATGTCCTTGGCAGTGAAGAGGAATTTAGTTACTCTTTCACTATTTGACTTTTTATATATTTTTTGTTTGTTTTAATTTTTTAAAGAAGATTTACACATTTTATTTGAAATTTTCAATCGGAAACAAATTTTGGAAGATTTTTTTTAAAGAAAAGAAATCGACAATGTTTCCTGAGATACCAATCAATTTCTCTTCTTTTTATACAGGAATACTGGGTGGTGTTCAGATTGATGGTAAACCTCAGCAAAAATGGGACATGCTTCCCTTTGAATTCAAAAAGCCATTTTTAGAGGCGTAAGTACACCTCGTTTTTTATATTTTACAAAAAGTTACCAGTCACCAATTTGTTTTTTCTAAATTCAACATAACAATTGTTTTTCCTCGAAGACAAAAGTACTTTGGAATATGGAGGGAATAATTTTTCAAGTTTACACCAAGTCAACTTTTAGATAATAATGTGATCATGTGAACATTTGTTAATTATCAATAGAGTACCTGTGTTAGGTCTAATGTGATCATGTGAACATTTGTTAATTATCAATAGAGTACCTGTGTTAGGTCTAATGTGATCATGTGAACATTTGTTAATTATCAATAGAGTACCTGTGTTAGGTCTAATGTGATCATGTGAACATTTGTTAATTATCAATAGAGTACCTGTGTTAGGTCTAATGTGATAATTTGATAAGTGCAGGCTTCACTAAAGTTGAGTCGGTAATTAGGCTAAATAACGGAGACGAACAATGTTTCTTATGTTGACAAGAAGTTTTATTAGAATCTCATGGTAACTCATCAGCTGCTCACTCATCTCTCTCCAAACACCGACTCCCTTGTTATTTCAAAACATACAATATAAACTCCAAACTTGTATTTTTTGTATTCTTAGAACAAAATATTATTTTCTACATAAATTCATGCACGCAGTCACAATGCACGGCTCGTGCAAAGTGAGGCAATCAGTTTAATCACATGAATTAACTGTTAATTTCACATGACTACATTACCAATGTTGTTGTACCTTCCCTTTAATGACATAATGTTGTATAAAAACAAAATCAAAACGTTCACAGCTGAATCTGTCAATGTATATCTTGATTCAAAGTGAGTATTAAAGGAACATTTTCAATAGGGCATGGAATCAGTGTCCTAGTTTTAGATGAACTCACTGACTGAAAGTAATTTCCAGTGAGCACCCACTAGCCTACATAACAGGCTGTAATAAGTTCATATTACTCTGGCTAACGTATAAATAATAAGCCAATGACTATAATAATATTTATTCATCAGCCATGGTGATATGATCTTATCATGCCCTGTTATCTAGGCCAGTGCACTCCCATGGGGTATTATTTTCAGTCACTGAGGTCATCTTAAACTATGACACTGATTCCATGCCCTGTCAAAAATCTTCTCTGATCAAGATGATACTGTCCCTTTAAGCATACTTGCATATAACCTGCAGTTTTTTTCAACATTATTATTGTTGCATTGCCACTTCATTCCTCACTAATTTTAGATCCTTTCTGTTCTGTTAATCTTTCCTAGTGTATCATCCTCAATCAAAATGGAAGGAATTTACAGCCGATGTAAAGCGACCAGCGCTCTATAAAGCAGTTCTAGACGTTACAGATAAGACACCTAAAGACACGTTTGTGGATATGACGGTATGTTCATGTACATACTATTGAATCCAAAGATGAATCGTCCGTGTTTTGTTATCTTACCATCAATTTACGGCTGTTTTCTTATCCATTAGAACATAGCTATTTTATTGGAGGCAAGAACAGCAAATAACACTCTCCCTAAATAATCTCTAAAAATAATTGCGAAAAGCATGGTTTTACAGAAAATATGTCCTGAAATGAATTCATGATGGGTAACGTCATAAAATCATTTTACTGGAGGGAAGTATAACAAATAATCCTTAAAAAATAACACACTCTCAAAAGAATCTCTAAAAATAATTGCGAAAAAGCCTGGTTTTATTGAAAACTTATCAAGAAATGAATTAATGATTATTTTGTTCCCTTCATAAATTATAATTTGGGCATTTAATGACTGTAAGACCTTTGGTAAGACCAAGCTTCTGACAAATATTCTTTTAAAAACTCATCTCACAATTTTTGTTTACCTTTCTGAAAGGAAATTGTCGATGTTCCCATGACAACTAAAATTGCCATTAAAATAGCCAAAAACTATTGGCAATACATCTTTTAATTTGTTATTTTTTCTTGCGTCCATTTCAATTAGTTTGCAAAGCAAAATTTATAGGTAGAAGTTTGTGTGCATTTTATGCTGATTTTGAGAAGTGAATTGTGAATTGTGTGTAGCATTATACAATACAAGATCAATCATTCTTTGAACTAAAACATGTCAGACATAATATATCTTCTCAGGATGTTTGGTGTAACCAAGCTTTTAGATAGTAATCCTTCAGTTTATTTGCCAATCTCATAACAATTTAATTTATTTTCTTTTTATCTACAGGGATGGGAAAAGGGAGTTATTTTTATCAATGCTTTCAACCTAGGTCGCTATTGGAACATAGGTCCTACATCGACGTACTATCTACCAGGACCCCTTCTAAAATATGGTAGTAATGAGGTAAGCATGGCTCTGGTTTTGTATTCAGTGGATGCAGCATAAACCCTCCTACTCTCAAAACAATTGTCCACCAAAAAATGGTAGTAATGAGGTAACAATTTAGCAAGGCTCTGGTTTTATATTCAGTGGATGCCCCGTAAACCATCCTACTCTCAAAGCAATTATTGTCCACCAGTTTGCCACAGTGATTGGTCAAAAACAGTCAACTAACTTGTTTTGTCTACAAGACCAACTTTACCCATGGTGGGTAATATTTTTCCAACTGGTTTTGACCGGACTGGTGATTTGCCATAATTTGTATTTCTAATATCACTATTTTGACCTTCCTGTCTGTGCTGAAAGGGATAGTATCGTCATGATCTACAAGAGCAGACTTGTGACAGGGCATGGAATTGGTATCTTAGTTTTTAGATGAAATCATGTGAAAATAATACTCAGGAAATGGGGTATTACTTCTAGTCACTGAGTTCTAAAACTAGGACACTGATAACATTCCGTATAAAGTCTAATATGATCATGAAGATAATGTCCCTTCAAGGAATAGCATGACGAGTGCAGGCTATTTTTGGCGCAACATACAGCTGGGATTGAAATTACAACTAGCCTACTTGTAGTCAAGTACTAGCCCACTAGCCTGAGGCTAGTAGATTAACATAAGGACCACACTTGTAGTCAAGTACCTTTTCCATGAGTACGAGTACAGAGAAATGTACAAGTATGAGTACGAGTAGTATAATTTTGATGAGGACTACTTCATACATCTGCTAGATTTGATAGTCCAGAGGATTGTAATATTTTTTATGTTTTATCAACAAATAATTGTTAGACTGAATAATATCATAGGATGGTGAAATTCTTGCGTCGGGAGATAAACATTAAATCAAATAAACATTAAATCAAATATCATAGGATGTTTAGTAATTTCACCAACTTCACTTCAAGTAAGTTTTTTGATTATAATTGGGTAATTTTATTATCGGTTAATTAACTAAGGTGTATATGGACTTGAATTGAGTCAATTTGAAACGCTTCTCTTTACAATTTATTTTTATTTTTTTCAATTTCAGATCATCATCTTTGAGCTTCACCATGGCAACGACAAACTGACCTTCACTGACAAACACAGCTTGGGTGAAATAGTTCATGTAACCAACGATGAGGATATTCCAGTGTGAAAAATAATTCATGTATAAATTCATAATGAGGATTATATTATAATATTTAACAATATAAAATATTTAAAAAAATAATTGATGTACTTAATGCAAGCATTATTACAATTACTGAACAAGAAATTCACCACGGAACTGTAGACAAATTCAAATACAAATTAATGTGAAAATAAACTAACACAAATTATCAGAATTATGAAAACAATTTGTATTCATTTTGTAAAGATGCATTACCTGTATTTATGACTACATGTATTTCACCGGAGATGCCTGGCGATTTAGTTTTTTGTCGGAAAATTTTCCTTGTAGAAAGGCAAACCAATGCTTTTAAATGACAAATTTTCAAAGGCATTTTTTGTTGATAAAAATAAAGTTCCAAAATTAATTTAATTTTTTTTTAGGAAAATAAATTTTTAAGATGAAAAAATAGCTGGGTAAGACTTGTAGCTTTGCATGGTGAAAATGATAAGTAAAGACGGTTAGCGGTGACACCATGTTTATTCTCCTGAAGACAGATCAGAGTATACTGATCGAAACAACGACTTGTAATAACCAACCGGTTCTATTTACTGCGCAAACAGTCGTTAATTAAATTATCAGGAATCATCTGTGAAAAGTCCAAAACACAGGGAATGCATCCAAATTTAATTTGATTGTATTCCTTTGTCAAAATAAATTTAATTAAATTCAATATAAACAGATTCAAACATTTCAATCCTACAGTATAATGTTGTGGTATATATTTTTTTTAAACTACACACTGGAATTGTACCTGTACCACACTTTGACCCTCCTCCATTATCTTAAAACCAGACGTAACTATTCTCTAATGTGTGGCTTCACTTTATGATGTCATGTTGACATATCTTGGTATTTTTTTTAACTACGCAATGGAATTGTCAACATTTTGAAACTGTCGTTTGTTGATTTACACACTGACAATTGCATACAGTATCCAATGTGTAAATGTCTGGAAGTAGACTACAATGTAAATGAATGCTTCCCAGCCCATACAATGATACATGTGATTGGAATGAGATTCTGTAATTACTTAAGAGAAGGATATGGTCTAATATGTATAATATAATATAAACTTAATTATATGTACAGTTGTACATGTATGTGATTTACCTAAACTATTTTGCTTTAAACAAGAATATTTGAATAGTATTTTTGAGTCTTGGGATCCAAGTTATTAAGTTATTTTCACTTTTTATATTTTCTTTACATGATGCATGTTATTTTGTCTGTTTTGGATTGCATAGTGAAGTCTTTCTTTTCTTCACCAAGTACACAAGTCTGCTGTGCTGGATCACCGGACCAGTCACATGACCAAACCATTCAAGTAGATAACAGCAAATGTGATCAGTTCCATCCAAATCAGAAATAAATTGGAAAATTCACATGTTGAGTTATGTACATCACGGGAATGAGTAGTCAATAAGCTTTGCAATGATACCAAACTCAAGTATGTAGCTGCTCTGTTGATAAAGTTATGTTTTGATAAAGGGGCGGTATTTTTAGTGAATTCTGAGAGATAAACGGCCTTAAAGCAGCTAACATTTTACTAGTCCGAATGCCTCTTCCTTTCACAGTCTACTATTTTTAGAATAATGTCGTAATTGGTGCTGTGAACAAGGACATGTTTACACCCTTAATCTGGAAACAGGAGACTGAACAGAAGAGGCATTTGGACTAACATTTTACATACAAAGTAATGAAAACTGAAAACAATTTCATACAAACATTTTCTGAAATATGCAGAGCTCCCACAGAAACATCTGACATTGTTGATTGTCACTTACATGTATACAGCAATTAAAAACCTCCACTTATAGTGTTTATATAACTACATCTATAGTTCCTCATACAGGTTGGATTCAATCAAATTACCACAAAATCTGACATTTCCAGGTTGAAAAACTGTTCAGAAGTGGTCCACCTGATCATTATACAATGAAATGGTCTCTACTTACTCCTCATTAAAGCAGGCCAAACTTAAAATAACAACACCTAAAAATCCAACAGACCATGATTTTTCATCCCATTGAAGTGATTACTGAAAACAACCCTATAGCAACTTATTCCCAATTTTGAAGTGTGTCGGCCTGCTTTTAAACCAGTCCAAGGCATTGTATTCTAAATGTGAGCAGACACATCGACCATGGTAAGAAGGATAAGCAATAGATGCAACCAATCAATATATTGATAGTAGTTAACTGCTTAAAGGGACACTATGTCATGATCAACAGGGCATGCAATCATGATCAGAGTGCTAGTTTTAGATTAACTCAGTGACTGAAAATAATAACACCCGACATGAGGTCATATTACCATTGCTGCTGCATGAATAAGCCAGTAATTTTCAGTCAATGTTATGTATTCATGTTAAAATAGGACCCTGATTCCATGCCCTGATGAATGTCTGCTCTGACCATGATGATAAATCCAGTACATGTATACACTATTGATAAACTGTCTAGGTAAATCCATCCATACTTTATAAAAATAAAAAAAATATCTGAACAACATGTCAACATTTCAGTTTATTAAATTTGGTCATTAACGAAAAATGCATTCAGATTTGTCCGTATTCCAATGAGGAATTTCTGTATTCAGAAGACAGAAATTTCCCATATAGAAATAATTAAACTAATATTACTAAAATGATATCATCTGAAACAGAAAATATTTCAAGGATTGTTTGGAAACATCACCATCATCAAGTAAGTTTTATGTAAAACTGGAATCATTTTTGTTGTTGAGAATACCAAGTGTATATTGGCTTAAAGTATTTGTACATGTATCTGCCGCAAAAAGTAGTTTTTCTATAACTGTTTTTCAGTGCAAAGAAATTGGGTAAATAAATGTAACTTAATTGGTAAATAAACTTCAATTCAGAAATATAAAAGGTGCTTTATTTTTTATATAGATTACATCATTAGAAAATAGAAGGGAAAAAATTACTTAATAATTAGATAGGTATTTCAAGTAATAATTTTTAATAATTGGCATGATTTCATATGTAAAATTCTTTCCATAAATTTTAGTTTTGGTAATAAAGTTTAATTATTTGTATTCTAAGAGTATTTGCTGCACACAAAATTATATTTGGATGTGAATATTTGTGTGACACTGATTAGAAATTACTTGTTTACATAATGTCTGGAATTAAGGAAAATTTCTGTTTATTGAGTCTGTTCTGTTTTATCGTTAACTAACTGATAAATCTTGGAAATAAACTTTGCAAACAAAGTTTGTTATAAACGATATACAATGTACTGTGTACTTGATTGTATTTTCTATTTACATATGTATTGTAGTATTCAAAATTCAAATGTTATTTCCTGATTCTGATTATTCAATATATACAGCTTTGGCTAATTAGCAAATTAAGTTCTAATCTCATTCATTACCCAACAAACATTGGTCCAGTACTGGTATTATTCCGGCTTGTACTGGCAGTACTCTAGTGGTACTGCCAGTATTCTGCCGATGTATCGCCAATATTTATTTTATAATGGCCCTTGTACAGGGACTTCATAAAATGGGTCATAGTATCGGCCCTATGATGTATCTATTTAGGCAATACCAATGTTGGCACATCTGTATTGACCCAGTATGGAATTCACGGTACTATGCAGGTTGTTTTATAACCAAATTAAGTTTTAATCACATTCATAAATGCCTCGGGTTCAAATCCTGACTGCGACCATGGTGCTTGTGTCCACCAATCAGGAGTACTAAATGGGTGTTTGGGCGGAGTTGGTTGTTTGATTAACCTGATGCATACTATGACATGGCAACAATTGAGTTGTGTACTCTGCAGTGAGCCGAGATGGTTTCAGGAATGATTAATGACCCTGATGAGAAGTGGGTTATAAAGGCACCTTGAGCTCCCTTGGTGGATATGTGCGCTTTACAGGTAATCATAATTATAAACATGTAAGATATTTAAGGTTTGCTGAAATCGAAACTCACGACGTAATGTTTCATAGCTTGATAATATCGTTTTGGTTTGCGGTAACATCATATGTTTATCTCAACTATCGCTAAGTGAGGTACAGGTGAGGTACAGTTGAGATAAACACTTGGTGTTATTGCAAACCTAATGATATCAATACTCCACCATCAATCTTATAGCTTTATAATGTCTTAGATTAGATTAGAGATTAGAGATTAGATAAAACTTTATTGTCCCTCACGGGGAAATTAAAATGGCCTTTACAATACAATACAATACAAACGATAAATAGATACAAAAAAAAGACTAGACATAAAAATATACTACAATTCAATATTATATATTTACAAAAATTGTATGAGGATATAGAGTACATGGTGAAGGATCAGAGCCAACCACCCGACAGCTCATCGCTCCAACTGCTCATTGTGCCATTTGATAGCAGTCGGAATGAATGAACTGCCGTAACGGTGGGTCCTGATCCTTCTTTGTAAAAAGCGATGGCTCCTTGAATTGGTTTGGAATTCGGCATGTAATGGGTGACTTGAGTCAGCAAGAACAGATTCAATTCTATTGCACATAAGAGATTTGTATAATGCCTCTGGAGACTCTTGTTGCAGACCAATTACTTTACTGGCTTGTTTAACAATTCTTTCCAACTTAATCCGGTCATTGGTCCGCATATTTCCAAAAACACAAACAAGACAAAAAGTTAGGATACTCTGTACAATAGACTGGTAGAACAATTGTAAAATTGTCTTATCTACATAAAAAGAGTTGAGCTTGCGCAGAAAAAATAAACGTTGTTGCAACTTACTATATTTAGATTTGGCACATGCATCAAATTTCAATTGGTTGTCAATTTCAACCCCAAGGTATTTGTAAACGGACACTGTTTCTACGCATTCATCTTTGATGACAACTGGCATAACAGGAGATTTCTTTTTCCTAAAGTCAAATACCATCTCTTTAGTTTTATTGACATTAATTTTTAGATAGTTATCATCACACCACTGAATAAAATGTGTCACCTTATGTGTGAAACGATCCAGAGATTCTTGTTTTCCATCAAAAAACCCAACAATAGCAGTGTCATCAGCATACTTAATGACTTTATGAGTCTGTTCTATAGTAGTTAGGTCATTGGTATACAAAGTGTACAAGATGGGTGACAAAACACACCCTGAGAGCACCTGTGGAAGTATGTTGAACAGATGAAAGGGTGGAATTCACTTTAACACATTGACTTCTGTTTAACATAAAATCATTAATCCATAAAATAAGTCTAGGGTTTACATTCAAATTGATGAGTTTTTGGGCCAGAAGATGGGGCTGAATGGTGTTAAAGGCGCTTGAGAAATCCACAAAAAGAACTTTAACAAAGGCACCTGCTTTCTCTAAGTGTTCAAAGATACCATTCAATAAAGTAAGTACAGCATCCTCAACACTCCTGTGAGGTCGGTAAGCAAACTGGTATTTATCTAAGGATTCAGTGACAGAAGGCAATAATCTATTCAAAATAATTTTTTCAAAACACTTCATCGGTACCGATGTAAGAGCCACTGGGCGCAAATCATTCATCTCTTTAAAATGTCGTTTTTTAGGAACAGGTACAATCGTAGATTTTTTCCACAGTGCTGGAACACAGGTATTATCAATCGAAGCTTGAAACAATGTTCTGAATGGACCGGCTAGTTGATCTGCACACACCTTTAACATCTTAGAAGTGATAAAGTCAGGCCCATGAGTTTTGTGAGAATTTAGTTTCTTAAAAAGATTACGAACTTCACGCTCAGAGACATGAATGTTTGTATTTTCTTTAAGGTTTTCCTGTATAGCGTTCATTACTTCGCCCTGTTGTACACTGAAATCAAATTTATCAAACCTACTATAAAACAATTCAAGTTGTGAGCATATTGGGATTCATTTTCCACATATATACCAGTTTTTTAGGTTTATAGCCGGTGATGGTTTGAAGTCCTTTCCAAGCGAGTTTTGTGTCGTTCGTCTGAAATAAAGATTCAATTTTACATTTATAAGCCATTTTACATTCTTTAATTTTGTGTTTTATTCTTTTTTGAATCTCTTTTTGTTCATCCTTTGTACCGGTGTAGAACAGTCTCTTTTTCTCGTTTAAAAGTTTCTTCAGGTCTTTTGTGATCCAGGGTTTATTATTTGGAAAAATCTTAACGGTCTTTTGAGGGATCACCATGTCCACACAAAACCGGATATAGTCTGATATTACTTCAACTGACTCATCAAGGCTGTCAGCTGAGTCAGTGAAGACATTCCAGTCTGTACAGGTGAAACATCCTTGCAGTGTCTCGATAGCTTCACTTGACCACACCTTTAGTTGAATTTTCCTTACAGATTCCCTCCGGATTTTGGCCTGGTACACTGGAATAAGCTGGATCATGTTATGGTCAGAACAGCCCAATCCAGGTAGTGATTTTGCACGATATGCCTCAGTAATGTTCCCGTAGCACAGGTCTAAGCAGGCAGCATGGCGGGTGGGGCAATTGACATACTGATGAAAAGTAGGCATAACCTCGGATAAACTGCATAAATTGAAATCGCACAGTATAAACTTTGCGGCATCTGGTGAATCGGTTTCAGTTTGAGAAACAATTCCTTGAATTATATCGGCTGCCGTCTTTGTGTTCGCTGAAGGAGGGATGTACACCAAAAAAATCATTATCTGGTTGATTTCCCTTGGTAAGTAGAACGGCCGCAGGTAGACCCCCAGAAGTTCGATATCTGGTGTGCAGATTTTATGTTTAACAGTAATGTGTGAGGGGCTACAATATTTCTCGTTTATAAACATGCAGACCCCTCCGCCCTTGCTTTTACCGGAGTTTTTGTCTCTATCCATTCTGAGCAAAGTATACCCGTTTATGTCGACTGCTGAGTTAGGATCAGTATCAGTTAACCAGGTTTCGGTCAAACATATCAGGCTGGAATTGCGGTACTCTGAAAGATACTGAATATTGGCTTTCAGCTCGTCAGATTTGTTCCTGATACTTTGAACGTTCCCTTGTATTAACGTTGGAAGTGGAGTTCTAAATCTGGATTTGTTCAATCGGTTCCTAACGCCACCTTTCCTACCTCGTTTTCGTGCTCTGTGTGTGTCTGTTGGCTTGCATTCCTCAGGTATTACGTAATCAGGCTGTGTCGAAAAAGCACGCCGGCTCAATAGGAATTCACGGTTGTAAGAAATTAATGGCGGAGACTCACCCTCGATACTGTTGGTGGCACACAAAATTCGCTTAACACTCCACGACAAAGTTAAAAAAACGATGAAAAACAAGCCCAACGTGAGACACGGTATTTGAGTCATCTTGACCAGCAAAAATTTACAAAATATCACATCCAAAGGGGTAAAAATTCACAAAAACAAACACAAATCCGCAGACAAGTAAAAAAGCCGTGTCGCCACAAGGCTTGTCAATATTACAAATCAAAATATATAACACGTCTGCAAATTCTTGTCTTCAAGTGGGTCTCTAGAAAAACAAAAGAGACACAGACTCTTCAAATGACGTCATCAACTGAATTATAAGTGAATAGGGCACACACATGGTACCCAAGTTAACCCTAACCCTTAACCACAGAGACACAGACTCATCAAATGACATCATCAACTGAATTATAAGTGAATAGGGCACACACATGGTACCCAAGTTAACCCTAACCCTTAACCAAAGAGACACACTCTTCAAATGACATCATCAACTGAATTATAAGTAAATAGGGCACACACACGGTACCCAAGTTAACCCTAACCCTTAACCAAAGAGACACACTCTTCAAATGACATCATCAACTGAATTATAAGTAAATAGGGCACACACATCATGGTACCCAAGTTTACCCTAACCCTTAACCAAAGAGACACACTCTTCAAATGACGTCATCAACTGAATTATAAGTAAATAGGGCACACACACGGTACCCAATTTAACCCTAACCCTTAACCAAAGAGACACAGACTCTTCAAATGACATCATCAACTGAATTATAAGTGAATATAGGGCACACACACGGTACCCAAGTTTACCCTAACCCTTAACCAAAGAGACACACTCTTCAAATGACGTCATCAACTGAATTATAAGTAAATAGGGCACACACATGGTACCCAAGTTTACCCTAACCCTTAACCAAAGAGACACAGACTCTTCAAATGACGTCATCAACTGAATTATAAGTTAATAGGGCAAACACATGGTACCCAAGTTTACCCTAACCCTTAACCAAAGAGACACAGACTCTTCAAATGACATCATCAACTGAATTATAAGTAAATAGGGCACACACATGGTACCCAAGTTTACCCTAACCCTTAACCAAAGAGACACAGACTCTTCAAATGACATCATCAACTGAATTATAAGTAAATAGGGCACACACATGGTACCCAAGTTTACCCTAACCCTTAACCAAAGAGACACAGACTCATCAAATGACATCATCAACTGAATTATAAGTAAATAGGGCACACACATGGTACCCAAGTTTACCCTAACCCTTAACCAAAGAGACACAGACTCATCAAATG
Organism: Zoroaster sp. YZ-2022; assembly: GCA_029582265.1. Lineage (NCBI taxonomy): Eukaryota > Metazoa > Echinodermata > Asteroidea > Forcipulatida > Zoroasteridae > Zoroaster > Zoroaster sp. YZ-2022. Next base: position 11,048,929 of record CM055816.1, read on the forward strand.
ACATCATCAACTGAATTATAAGTAAATAGGGCACACACATGGTACCCAAGTTTACCCTAACCCTTAACCAAAGAGACACAGACTCATCAAATGACATCATCAACTGAATTATACGTAAATAGGCCACACACATCATGGTACCCAAGTTTACCCTAACCCTTAACCAAAGAGACACAGACTCATCAAATGACATCATCAACTGAATTATACGTAAATAGGCCACACACATCATGGTACCCAAGTTTACCCTAACCCTTAACCAAAGAGACACAGACTCATCAACTGACATCATCAACTGAATTATAAGTAAATAGGGCACACACATGGTACCCAAGTTTACCCTAACCCTTAACCAAAGAGACACAGACTCATCAAATGACATCATCAACTGAATTATAAGTGAATAGGCCACACACATCATGGTACCCAAGTTTACACGGATTCTGTGTGAAGAATAAAACTCGCAAATGAGCGTGTGACGTGCATGCTGACACGTTTTACCATGTTGCATTTACAGCATACTATATATTATGCATTCTTTAGTTTTGCTAACCACAGCTTTTCACTGATGACAGCAAATTGCTAATGACATCAAAAGCATTAGCTAAATAAGCAATACCGGTGTCTTTCATTTGGATGCCCTGTTTGCAAAAATGGACTCCCTGTTTTATTTGTAATACACATGCAAAAGCATTGCAAGTTAAACATTTGGACACCATGTTTTTCAAAGAATAACAAATTTGGACACCCTATTTCCAAATCCTGGCTTATACTCTGCTGCTGATAACAGCAAATTGCTGATGACATCATCAAAAGCATTACCATGGGTTGTGTACATGTAGGTTTTCTCATGGACTTCTCCAACCACACTTCTTTGACTCATATTTAAAATATTCCTAATGATGATGTAATAATAGTCATTCCAAGCCTACCTTATACAGATCTAAAGCATATGTTGGGAGTTTCAAAATCAGCAAACCTGTAAGATATTCTGATTGGTGGAATGCAGATCATGGGGAGGTCAAATGTGATTTGGATTATCAAACAAAATTTAATGAGTTGCTTGTTTAAAAAATAGATCTTGGATTATAACAAGAATGAACACTCAAGATACTGCTCAAGACGCTTGAAGAGGTTATTTGCTAGAGGATGACAACAGAGATTGCCATTCAGAATCATCATACTGAATGCCATCATGTCACATGATGAATCTTGACTGAGAGCCAGTCAGGTTGAAGGGGTCGTTGTCACCTCCACAATGGTACCCAGACAATCATAAATATCCTTGAATGTAATAGGACTGAGATTGCCTGGGTACCATTGGGGAATCCCAAGTTGACAGAGACCCCTTCTGCACAACAAACGAAACTGAACGTTTGTTATCAAATCATGTTACGCAAGATGATTCGTAACGGCTTTTGCAGACATCCGGATCACGACGGCGGTGAGCCAGATTTTCGATATTGGTACACTACCGCCGATCTCTACCGCTTCTGCAAAGTACCATCAATTTCAGATTTTGTTTCAAAACAGCAGGAAAAGTACGTTGCTCACCTCATTCGCGCAGAAAATGATCTCATCATGAAACGCATGATGCTAAGCGCCGACAAAAACAAAAAACGTGGTAAAATGATAAACACTACGTTCAAACAAGTTCAATCCCGGTATGAAAACGAATACAAACTGTTTAAAGCCGCGGAACTGTGTAAAGTTTAGATCAGTGGAAACACTCTGCAACTCTTCAGTAACTGAAGAAGCAGTAAAACTTATGTATGTTACTAATGTACATATAGGATTAACAGACTGGGTACCATTGGGGACTACCCTAAGTGACAACGACCCCTTCAGCATTACTAATGTATGTATAGGCTTGAGATTGCCTGGGTTCCATTGGGGAGTACCCTGGGTGACAACGACCCCTTCAGCATTACTAACGTATGTATAGGATTGAGATTGCCTGTGTACCATTGGGGAGTACCCTGGGTGACAACGACCCCTTCAGCATTACTAATGTATGAATAGGCTTGAGATTGCCTGGGTACCATTGGGGAGTACCCTGGGTGACAACGACCCCTTCAGCATTACTAACGTATGAATAGGCTTGAGATTGCCTGGGTACCATTTGGGGAGTACCCTGGGTGACAACGACCCCTTCAGCATTACTAACGTATGTATAGGATTGAGATCGCCTGGGTACCATTGGGGAGTACCCTGGGTGACAACGACCCCTTCAGCATTACTAATGTATGTATAGGATTGAGATTGCCTGGGTACCATTGGGGAGTACCCTGGGTGACAACGACCCCTTCAGCATTACTAACGTATGAATAGGCTTGAGATTGCCTGGGTACCATTTGGGGAGTACCCTGGGTGACAACGACCCCTTCAGCATTACTAACGTATGTATAGGATTGAGATCGCCTGGGTACCATTGGGGAGTACCCTGGGTGACAACGACCCCTTCAGCATTACTAACGTATGTATAGGATTGAGATTGCCTGGGTACCATTGGGGAGTACCCTGGGTGACAACGACCCCTTCAGCATTACTAACGTATGTATAGGATTGAGATTGCCTGGGTACCATTGGGGAGTACCCTGGGTGACAACGACCCCTTCAGCATTACTAACGTATGTATAGGATTGAGATTGCCTGGGTACCATTGGGGAGTACCCTGGGTGACAACGACCCCTTCAGCATTACTAACGTATGTATAGGATTGAGATTGCCTGTGTACCATTGGGGAGTACCCTGGGTGTCAAGGACCCCTTCAGCATTACTAATGTATGAATAGGCTTGAAATTGCCTGTGTACCATTGGGGAGTACCCTGGGTGTCAACGACCCCTTCAGCATTACTAACGTATGTATAGGATTGAGATTGCCTGGGTACCATTGGGGAGTACCCTGGGTGACAACGACCCCTTCAGCATTACTAACGTATGTATAGGATTGAGATTGCCTGGGTACCATTGGGGAGTACCCTGGGTGACAACGACCCCTTCAGCATTACTAACGTATGAATAGGCTTGAGATTGCCTGGGTACCATTGGGGAGTACCCTGGGTGACAACGACCCCTTCAGCATTACTAACGTATGTATAGGATTGAGATTGCCTGTGTACCATTGGGGAGTACCCTGGGTGACAACGACCCCTTCAGCATTACTAACGTATGTATAGGATTGAGATTGCCTGGGTACCATTGGGGAGTACCCTGGGTGACAACGACCCCTTCAGCATTACTAACGTATGTATAGGATTGAGATTGCCTGGGTACCATTGGGGAGTACCCTGGGTGTCAACGACCCCTTCAGCATTACTAACGTATGAATAGGCTTGAGATTGCCTGGGTACCATTGGGGAGTACCCTGGGTGACAACGACCCCTTCAGCATTACTAACGTATGTATAGGATTGAGATTGCCTGTGTACCATTGGGGAGTACCCTGGGTGACAACGACCCCTTCAGCATTACTAACGTATGTATAGGATTGAGATTGCCTGGGTACCATTGGGGAGTACCCTGGGTGACAACGACCCCTTCAGCATTACTAACGTATGTATAGGATTGAGATTGCCTGGGTACCATTGGGGAGTACCCTGGGTGACAACGACCCCTTCAGCATTACTAACCTATGTATAGGATTGAGATTGTCTGGGTACCATTGGGGAGTACCCTGGGTGACAACGAGCCCTTCAGCATTACTAACGTATGTATAGGATTGAGATTGCCTGGGTTACCATTGGGGAGTACCCTAGGTGATAATGTCCCCTTCAGCATTACTAACGTATGTATAGGATTGAGATTGCATGGGTACCATTGGGGAGTACCCTGGGTGACAATGACCCCTTCAGCATTACTAATGTATGTATAGGATTGAGATTGCCTGGGTTACCATTGGGGAGTACCCTAGGTGATAATGTCCCCTTCAGTGCCAGTCAGGAACTACTAGCTACTCCTCATCAGTCATTATGATGATGACAATGGAGATTGCCAGATGGCATAGATCATCAAGTTGGATGATATCATACAATATGATAAATCTTGACTGAGTTGCGGTCAGCTACTGCTAGCTGTTTATCTGATGTGAATGTGATTCCATATGGTTCATGAAGGCCCTTAGCAATACACCTAATGAACTTCCCATCAGAATCATAGTGGTGAATATGACCAGTGTCAGGACCATTGACCACTGCTATGTAGATGTCTGATCCATCACAACATACACCCTTGCAGTATTCGACTTGCTTACCATCGATGGTTGGTTTGATTGTGAGTAGTGTAGTACCATTGTCATCAATGACAGCCACTTGTTTCTTATTAAAGCCACTGATCACCACTCTGTCATTGCTGTCAACAGCCAAGAAGCAGGGTCTTGTCGTGACTGGCATGGTGCATAGGATTGCACCATCAGTGAGTCTGTGCACAGTCACTACATTCCTGCTCACATCACCCACTAGGATGTTACAATTCTTCTTGGCTGCTATACTCTCAATGCCCACACAGGTCTTACCAACCTTATTCAGTGGCAGAGTAGTGAACTGAAATGCCAGGGTGCCATCCTCTTTGTACATCTTGATGACACGGTTGGTGTAATCTACAACCATCAACTGATTGTTGATACTTGCAATGGCACAGGGACCTGAAAGAAAAGCATGTTTAGTATTAGTTATTAACAAGTAATACAGCACACATGTAGCAATAGTTACACATTTCTTTTCATTTCTTCCATTTTGTTGTAAACTTTATCTGTACATGTACGTTCATGCATATTGTTAGTTTGTGGTTATTGAGTCTGTTTTGAATACACCAGATGTGGCAACAAGTGAACTTTTCTTTTTTCTGTTCTTTTCTTTTTTGTAAATTTGATCTGTATGTTCATCCATATTATTATAAATTTGTTTAAGATGCATGTGCTGTGCTCATAGCTGATTTTACCTTGAACATTTATATTACAGAGTATGTTTGCAGTAAAACCATGTAATAATAATTCTTGAGTTGTGCGGTACAGAGAAGTACCTTTGGGTAACTCAACGTTTCAGTCAGTGTACTGTGACCGTCTAATGAAGACAATCTGAGATTTGGTGTTATACCACAAACCTACTCTATAATCACTTTCCACCATACAAACATTTAAAGGGACAGTATCATCACAATCAACAGGGCATGGAATCGGAGTGCTAGTTTTAGATTAGCTCAGACTGAAAATAATACCCCATATTATAAGGTCATATTACTGTTACTGCTGCATAAATGAGCCAGTAATTATCAGTCACTAAATCTTAATCTTAAACAATTAAGGGCACTGATTCCATGCCCTGTTGAACGTCGGCTGTGATCGTGACGATATTGTCCCGTTAAGTATTATTTAACATATATTTCTGAATTTTGGATGGATCTATGTTCAGATTGGGCACATCTGCCTACATTACTCTTCAGGGGGTCATCTGGCCAATGAAAACTATGGCTAATAAGTATATGTACTAAGTATGTATGCTGCAACCAGGGGCTAATTTCATAGCACTGCTTACCGGTAAGCAATTTTTCCTGCTAACTACAGCACACATTATCTGCTAGACGTAATTAGTGCATTTTCACAGGTTAGCAAGATAATTCGGTGAGTCATGTGCACATCCACCTGCTTAACCATAGATTTGTATTGATGCATCACTCATTTGCTAGTAAGCATGTCTTTTTCTATTTTTAACAGTGCTATGAAATGACAAGTACAGTAAGCAAGAAATTGGCTGTGTAGCAGCTGTACCAAGGCCATATAATAGTTACATTTTTCATTCAGATAAGGCTGTGATCCTGAGTTGTCTGTGACCTTGTACAAACAGTGCAGTCATCAGCATACATGTACTATGTGTACATAAACTGTCCAGTGTAGAATAAACTCCTCCAAACTGCCCTGACATAATGTACATAATTTTACACATGACAAAATGTATGTTGGGATTTTTGAGTTGTATTCTCAGAGAGAAACCAGGGTAGGTTGGCCTACATTCCATGATGAAAACTATTCATCTGACTTTTGATAGTGCTAATATTTTTGTATGCAGTGTGGTGGCTGGTGTTCACGAGCATACAACAAGTTTACATGTAAAATAATTATGTGTACCTCAGGGTGGGAAAAGACACACCACGCTTATATTCCCTAGCCAACCCTGCTTATTACATAATATTTATTGTATGCACTATGCGGAACTTACGTCCACTTTTTTCCATTTGAATAGTTCTCTCGTGTTGGCCCTCAATGCTGTAGATCACTACTCGGTTGTTGTCTGCGTCAGCCACTGCAATCTTGTTGGGTTGTATAGCAGCAATGCCCCGGGCATAGTTGAATTCTTCCAGACAACTTCCCTTTTTGCCAAATGTATGACGCAACTCCCACTTAATGTCTTCCCACACCAGCTTACCCAGACTGATGTCACCAACCCTCTGAGTCTTATTGAGATGCAGATACGAAAGTCTACGATCAATCAGATGAAATCGGTGACTGGTCAGTGATTTCAACTCATTACTGATGATGGGATACAGTGACAGGAAGTCACTGTCTGTTGCTGTATTTGTAACATCATTGGCCGTGTCCAGAGAATGTTGTTTCCTTTGTAGCATCATACCCACTGCTTTCTCATGCTCATCAAATGCTGCCATACGATCCTGTTCAAGGGTCTTGATGGCATCAATCATCTTATTCTCCTCAGCTGTAACCTTTGCTCTGATCTGATCTGCTGTCTCCTTCACCTTTTTCATGGTTGTTATGACTCTGTCTCTGAATTCTTGCTTAGCTTGAGATGAAGCAGCCAAAGATTCTTCCAGTTCCTTTATTTCTGTGAGGCAAACTGGCAAGATATCTTTCATAGCCTTCTTGTATTTCAGAGAAGCTTCTGCACTGTCAATGTACTGATGCTCAGGTTTACAATGGTCCACAACAGTACAGTCTCGACAGATCAAGACTTGACATGTCACACAGTAGAATCGATTGATCTCTCCCTTGTGTTTGTGACATGTAGAAGCCTCTTCTGGTCTTTTCACTGTTGCCTTACCCTTACATATGTCCTCCAGTGTAGCTACATTGTGATTGGATGATGCTTTGCTTCGCAGATGTGTCTTTTTGCAGTTAGAGCAGATATTTTGGGCACAGTCAAGACATCGATGAAGAACCTCATTGCCTCCATCACATAACTCACAGAGTGTCTTGGAGTTACCTGAACAGGCAACCTTCTCTTGTAGTGATACCTCATCTACGATGCCAATCAAGTGAAAATTGGTTTTGAGTCCCTGAATGCCTGTTGATGGAATGAGAATCTTCTGACGACAAACAGGACAAGGGATTATTGGAGTGCGTCCGCAGGTGGTGTTCCAGTATTCATCTAAACAGGTCTCACAGAAACTATGAGAACAATCCAGTATTTTGGGTTGCTTGTATCGGTCATGGCATATGTCACACTCAAGATGATACTGGCTTATCTTCTGCAACGCTCCTAATTCTCCAGTACTGGTAGCCATTTTGTTCTGTTAAATAATGAATGAGAATTCAAAAAGACTAGGTTAGTGGTCACTGATGATGCATGGTTTATCTTAAGCTTACTTGCATCACCAAATGATCCACAAGGGAAAGTGTAGTATACAAATTGATAAAGCCAAATTTACTAACAGTGGTATCAGAACATCCTTCTTGATTACTATACCAGCATTCTACCAAGTGAACATAAATCTACTTGAGTCACCAAATAATCCACAATGGAAAAGAGAAGTAATAAACTGGTATAAAAAATTGTTATTTTTCTTTAAAAAATTTACTACAGTGGGATCAGAGTACCATACCAGCATTCTACAAAATGAACCCAAATGTACGTAAATGTAGAAGATGGTATCAAACATCCCTTGAAATATTGTTTATAAATTGTGTTCTCAATTTAAAGGGAAAGTATACCAAATTACCATTGGTAAAGCCAAACAAAATAGTCTCTTGTTTCTGGTCATAGGTCAGCTTCAAAATCGGTGCAGTGACTTTTTTTAAATAATTTATTTTTTATTTTTGCCAACTCGTGATAAATGTGTGATAAATATGTGATATATAGGCTATATTATGCGGTTAGCTAGGATGATCCTATCATTATGTTTTCACATCATCTTATGTGAAAACATAACGATAGGATCATCCTAGCTAATACGCGGTTACTGGAACCAGACCAAGTTTCCATACACAAAGTATGGTGGCTAAGAGAGGCTTTACAAATTGGGCAAACGTTCATACCCCTATGTGAAAAATACCAACGCGCTGGTCTGACATGACCTGCTTGGAGACCAGAAACCAGAGACTTTTTTGTGGCCTTAACTGTCATTCTACTGTGGCTCACTCATTGTGAATAAAGATTTATATAATAAACACCTGAGCTGTTAAAATTTTAGCTCATATTATTAGCGAAATTGATTACCTAACAATTAATAGATGGGCAGACACAAACTTGGTATTCATTTTAACATAGAGTTATTATAACCATGTTACAGTGTCAAACAGCTTTGAAATATTGCTTACACATTGTGCTCTTAATTTAACTGTCGTTCTTCATTTGAATATTAGATTTACATATATATAAACCAACTAACCTGTTTAAATTTCAGGTCATATTATTGTTTACAAGAAAATAGCAAAATTGATTACAAACAAAATATAATTAATGAGCAGACACAAACTTTGTATATTCATTCTAACATACAGTTATTGTAAAAATTCTGACTTAAATTATTGGGGAATAATATTTCACTATTCTTACAAATAATATCACCTCAGACAGAAAGATTTCAAGGGATGTTTGATACCATCATCAACTTTAAATACCAACTTCATGTCAACTTCTTTTAGAAATCAATCTTTGACCCTAACCAATTACTCACTTCACATTTATTCAATAGGTACATGTATGCTATATAGCCATTATTAAAAGAAGAAATCTGTGTACTTGTAAAGGAGAACATTGTGGGGGAAATCTCAGATATATGTTAACAATTGGACCCTCACCACGAAGTTAGAGTTAAGTTGTTTGCCTTTATATTCAAATATTATAATTCAGTAAATGTACTTCAATTATCCAAGCGAGATGCAGTAAACATACTTATGTACAGTATATGCAATGTACATTTGAATTGCTATCCCTGGAAGTACAAGAGTTTGAGAATGTTCTGTATTCAATTATAAATGCTGTCTGGTGGTTTATAAACACTTACCATACAAGATGCAGTAGACTTTCAGAAAAAGAAGAAAAGTTAAGACAGAATTAAGCTGAATTAAAGTTGGCTAAATCTTCAACACATCAATAGTGGCACAGGGCGTTGGCTCAAATGGTGAAAAAGTGACGCAGTTTCCTTGTGTAAACTTTCACATCATGTGACATGGAGAGTTCATTGGTATCCCTGCAATAAACTGGGTAGAGAATACATGACCAAATGGGTACCAGGAACAACTTTGCGTACATGTAGTTACCATTCTCTGAAAGGATTGTACAGAAATACACCAATGCAGATTTGACACACTTCATGAACCAGAAAATATATGCACTATTTTCAACAATGGTAAATCCTGGTTCAAGTTAAGGCCAGGCTGAATTACATGTAGTTTCGAAAATACATGTACACTAAGGCTACTGTGGTACATATACTCATCATTATAACGCATATTATTTACACAAGGGTGTTTTTTTTTAGAAAGAAAATGTATGTTCTTTTGTCAAATTTTACTCAAGATAGTTTTTAAGTATTCTACATGTTCTAGTGCAATCTTGTTTTTTTCTTTTCCTGTGCAATTCATGTTGATTTTTGTATTCCTCATACTATGTTTAAGAAAGTACCGTCTTGAAGAGTGTCTGTGAGTTTCTCAACTTTTATTGTGTTTTATTCTAATCTTCAAATCCATTCCATGCTCTTTTCTGAATTTGTTAGTTTTCATGTTTAAATATCTTGTGCTTTTAATTATCTGGTTGTAATTGTTTAATACCTTTTCTATTGTCTATAATGCCCAATTGTTTTATTCAATGACTCCTGGATTGGAAATAATCCTGTATAATAACCCAGTCATTTTATCCACAGATGGTATTTGTTATTGAGCTACCAGAGCTTGTTGTAAATGTTTGATTAAGGATTTTTCCACTGCCCTTGGTGGTCCAGGAACTGTATCACATATATTTGTATACATCATAATGTCCTTGGCAGTGAAGAGGAATTTAGTTAGGCCTACTCTTTCACTATATGACATTTTATATATTTTTTGTTTGTTTTAATTTTTTAAAGAAGATTTACACATTTTATTTTCAATTTTCAATCAGAAACAAATTTTGAACTTTTAAAGAAAAAAATCTACAATGTTTCCGGGGATACCAATCAATTTCTCTTCTTTTTATTCAGGAATACTGGGTGGTGTTCAGATTGATGGTAAACCTCAGCAAAAATGGCACATGCTACCCTTTGAATTCAAAAAGCCATTTTTAGAGGCGTAAGTACACCTTGTTTTTATATTCATCAGCCATGGTGATATGATCTTATCTTGCCCTGTTATCTAGCCTCAGCAACAGTAATATCATCTTATCGTGCCTCATTATCTATCTAATAATGATATTTATTCATCAGCCATGGTGATATGACCTTATCTTGCCCTGTTATCTAGCCTCAGCAACAGTAATATCATCTTATCGTGCCTCATTATCTATCTAATAATGATATTTATTCATCAGCCATGGTGATATGATCTTATGCTGGGTTTACACTGGGGCCACGATGGCCAGGATCTGCACGATTGTTTACTTTTTCTTTTTCTACGCTTTCATACGCTTTCCTACTCTCTGAGTACGTTTTGTTACGATCTGTAACGTTTTGTTACGAAGCCAACACGATTCTGGTCAAGGTCTGCCACGATTTTCATCACGTTCCCTCAAGTTCTCTTACGATCACCACGATATGCTCTCACGTTCTGTCACGTTCTGTTAGGTTCTGTTTAGATCTCTCACGTTCATCAAGTTCTGTTAAGATCTCCTACGATTTATGACCACGATTTGAGCAAGATTGCCACGCTTGGAGCACGATTGGGGTATAAAAAGGAGGCAGGGGGTCACCCTCTCATTCTCTCCAGAGATACCAATGAGGAACCATGCATCCAAGAGATGAAGAAGATGCTGAATTGGCAATTCTGGTTTATGCATATATAGTCGCTCGAAAAAAAAAGAGGCAGCAGCAGCAAGAAGAGACAGAACAGGGCAGGGTAGAAGAGAGAGGAAGGAGAAGAAGAAGGAGAAGGCATAGGAGGTGGTGGGTGAGACCATGGTTAAGTGCAGACAGAAGGCACCAGTTGGGGCACTATTCTCAACTTCTCAACAGAGAACTCAGGTGTGAAGATGTTAGCACCTACGCCAACTATGTAAGGATCTGCCTCCAGATCTATTTGATGAGATCCTGGAAAGAATAACACCAAGCATAGAGAAGCAAATTACCAGACTTCGAGAACCCCTATCACCTGGATTGAGGCTGGCCCTCACCCGAAGACATCTGGCCACTGGTGATAAATACCCTTCACTATCCTATGCCTTCAGATGTAGTCGCTCCTCCATATGCCATATTGTTCCAGAAGTTTGTAAGGCCATTGTCGAAGCATTATAAAGATGAAGTTGTCTCCTGTCCTATCACCTGTGGAGAATGGAAAGCCATAGCAGACCAATTCGAGAAACAATGGAATGTGCCACATGTAATAGCGGCTCTGCATGGACTTCTGCTGGGGCTTCTTCAGCTACTGGCGGTGGTGGAGGAGGTGCAGAAGCCTTGTCATTATTGGCTGGCATCTTTGATGATCAAACTTCTGTTCTACAATTCAAATCCAAAAACTATAGCTGGTCAAAGCTGAGATGTTTTCGTGTAGAGTGTTGAAAACGCAATGAATCTTGGAGAGCGCTGGAGCCCTTCCATACACATCGTGGGAATCGCGCGGGAACTTATCAGAGCGTGACAGAGCGTGGGAGCCAATCGGGATGATCGTAGCAGAACGTGTCAGAGCGTGATGAAATTACTCATGCTACTCAATGTATCTTGACGAATCGTAGTAGAGCGTGATAGAGCGTGATAGAAACGTCGTGGGATCGTAGTGAAACTTGAAGGAATCGTGTTTCCAAATTCACCAAGATCCCCTACGATGGCGCATCAAGGTCTGTTACGCTCTGTTAAGGTCTGTTAAGCTCTACTACGATTCCCACGTTCTATCACGCTCTCTCAAGGTTTGGCGTAAAATCGTGACAAAATTTTTGACAGTCAAAAATTTTGTCACGATCATCACGATTCCACCAAGTTCCCTCAAGATCATCACGATTCGATCCCACGACCCCCCACGCTCATCACGATTCTCTCAAATCGTGGCATTCGTGGACATCGTGGCCTAGTGTAAACCCAGCATTATCATGCCCTGTTATCTACCCTCAGCAACAGTAATATCTTATCATGCCCCATTATCTAGGTCGGGGCACGCGCCCATGGGGTATTATTTTCAGTCACTGAGTTCATCTAAAACTATGACACAGATTCCATGCCCTGTCAACAATCTGCTCTGATCATGATGATACTGTCCCTTTAAGCATACTTGCATATAACCTGCAGTTTTTTCAACATTATTATTGTTGCATTGCCCCTTTCATTCCTCACTAATTTTAGATCCTTTCTGTTCTGTTAATCTTTCCTAGCGTATCATCCTCATCAAAATGGAAGGAATTTACAGCCGATGTAAAGCGACCAGCGCTCTATAAAGGAGTTCTAGACGTTAAAGATAAGGCACCTAAAGACACTTTTGTGGATATGACGGTATGTTCATGTACATACTATTGAATCTAAAGATAAGACACCTAAAGACACGTTTGTGGATATGACGGTATGTTCACGTACATACTATTGAATCTAAAGATAAGACACCTAAAGACACGTTTGTGGATATGACGGTATGTTCATGTACATACTATTGAATCTAAAGATAAGACACCTAAAGACACGTTTGTGGATATGACGGTATGTTCATGTACATACTATTGAATCTAAAGATAAGACACCTAAAGACACGTTTGTGGATATGACGGTATGTTCATGTACATGCTATTGAATCTAAAGATAAGACACCTTTGTGGATATGACGGTATGTTCATGTACATACTATTGAATCCAAAGATGAATCGTCCATGTTTTGTCTTATCTTACCATCAATTTACAGCCGTTTTCTTATCCGTTAGAACATAGCTATTTTATTGGAGGAAAGAACAGCAAATAACACTCTCAAAAGAATCTCTAAAAAATAATTGCGAAAAAGCATGGTTTTATTGAAAACTTATCAAGAAATGAATTAATGATTATTTTGTTCCCTTCATAAATTATACTTTGGGCATTTAATGACTGTAAGACCTTTGGTAAGACCAAGCTTCTGACAAATATTCTTTTAAAAACTGATCTCAGAATTTTTGTTTACCTTTCTGAAAGGAAATCAATGTTCCCATGACAACTAAAATTGCCATTAAAATAGCCAAAAACTATTGGCAATACATCTTTTAATTTGTTATTTTTTCTTGCATCCATCTCAATTAGTTTCCAAAGCAAAATTTATAGGTAGAAGTTTGTGTGCATTTCATGCTGATTTTGAGAAGTGAATTGTGAATTGTGTGTAGCATTATACAATACAAGGTCAATTATTCTTTGAACTACAACATGTCAGACACAATATATCTTCTCAGGATGTTTGGTGTAACCAAGCTTTTAGATAGTAATCCTTCAGTTTATTTTCAGTTAGTTTGCCAATCTCAATAAACAATTTAATTTATTTTCTTTTTATCAACAGGGATGGGAAAAGGGAGTTATTTTTATCAATGGTTTGAACCTAGGTCGCTATTGGAACATAGGCCCTACATCGACGTACTATCTACCAGGACCCCTTCTAAAATATGGTAGTAATGAGGTAAGCATGGCTCTGGTTTTGTATTCAGTGGATGCAGCATAAACCCTCCTACTCTCAAAACAATTGTCCACCAATTTGTCACAGTGATTGGTCAAAAACAGTCAACTCACTGTTTTGTCTTCTAGAGCAACTTCACCCATAGTGGATACTATTTTGCCAACTGGTTTTGATAAGGACGACTACATCTACTAGGTTTGATAGTCCAGGGAATTGTAATATACTTCATGTAATATCTTAGGATGTTTAGTAACATCACCAACTTCACTTCAAGTAAGTTTTACGATTATAATTGTGTAATTTTATTATCGGTTAATTAACTGAGGTGTATATAGGGACTTGAATTGAGTCAATTAGAAACGCTTGTGTGATTTCTCCGCTACTCTTTACAATTTATTTTTATTTTTTTCAATTTCAGATTATCATCTTTGAGCTTCACCATGGCAACGACAAACTGACTTTCATTGACAAACACAGCTTGGGTGAAATAGTTCATGTAACCAACGATGATGATATTCCAGTGTGAAAAATAATTCATGATGATGATTATGTTATAATATTTTACAATGAAATATATTTTTTTTAAATTGATGATGTTACAATTACTGAACAAGAAATTCAATACGGAACTGTAGACAAATTCAAATACATTTTGATTCAAATTAATGTGGGAATAAACTAACACAAATTATCAGAATTATGAAAACAATTTGTATTCATTTTGTAAAGATGCATTACCTGTATTTTTGACTACATGTATTTCACCGGAGATGCCTGGCAATTTAGTTTTTTGTCGGAAAATTTTCCTTGTAGAAAGGCAAATAAACGCTTTTCAATTTTCACAAACATTTTCAAAGGCATTTTTTGTTGATAAAAATAAAGTTCCAAAATTAATTAATTTTTTTTAAGGAAAATAAATTTTTAAGATGAAAAAATTGTTGGGTAAGACTTGTAGCTTTGCATGGTGGAAAGGATAAGTAAAGAATGTTAGTGGTGACACCATGTTTATTCTCCTGAAAACTGATCAGAGTATACTGATCGAAACAACAACTTGTAATAACCAACCAGTTCTATTTACTGCGCAAACAGTCGTTAATTAAATTACCAGGAATCATCTGTGAAAAGTCCAAAACACAGGAAATGCATCTAAAGTTAATATCATTGTATTCCTTTGTCAAAGTAAATTTAATTTAATTCAGTATAAACAGATTCAAACATTTCAATCCTACAGTATCTTTAAAGTTGATCAGCATTTATACACGCATATTACGAGTTATTTCATTTTGGTAGCAGCAATTTATAGGAGTTAAAATGGAAGGGGTAACATATGTTCATTTCAACCCACTAGTTTTCAAGAAATACCTCATAAAACTAACATGTGAATATTTCATCACAACAGGTGCACATTTTTTTTGGAGAAAAACAACAAAATTAACAGTACCTGCCAATCAACATAACCTGGGCGTCTGGAGGGCCTAGCCCAGCCAAGTAGAGCTCATTATAATGGTTGCAGTTGTGAACAAAAGACAGCTGAGGTGTCAGTCAAGTCTGTCTTAACAATAACAGCTATTTACTGCAAATTAGGTAAAACTTGTTGCTTTGCATGTTAAAGAGGATAAGTAAAGACTAATTGGGGTGACACCATGTGAAAATCTCATTTGAGTAGTAATTATTTCTGAAAAGAACTGGAGGTTAAAATGCCTCTTTTTGATTAGTATGCTCTGATCGTCTTCTGGAGATTGTCTTTTGTGCAATGGCTAGTGCCTGGCCTGGCTTCTCAAAGTCTTGCCTGTACTACGACTTTGGCACTCCTCCCTTATCTTAAAAATAAATGTAACTATTCTCAAATGTGTGGTTTCACATCTTGGTATTTTTTTAAAACTACGCATGGAATTATCAACATTTTGAAACTGTTGTTTGTTGATTTACACACTGACAATTGCATACAGTATCCAATGTGTAAATGTGATGAAGTTTGGTCTGGAAGTAGACTACAATGTAAATGAATGCTTCCCAGCCCATACAATGATACATGTGATTGGAATGAGATAAATGTAATTACTTAAGAGAAGGATATGATCATTATACCAGTATCAAACAGTGCTTTTCTATCCAAAGTTATTGAGAAGACTGCTTTGACACGTGTTTCTGATCATATTGATAATAATAACTTACACCGTAAATTTCAATCAGCTTACAAGTCTGGCCACAGCACGGAGACGTTGTTAAGAGAAGGATATGATCTAATATACATAAGTATAATATAAACTTAATTATATGTAGGCCTACAGTTATACATGTATGTGATTTACCTCAACTATTTTGCTTTAAACAAGAATATTTGAATAGTATTTTTGAGTGTTGGGATCCAAGTTAGAGATGATGTATACACAGTTATTGTCAAAATATTAAACAGTTTTTATTGACTTAATATTTAACAAAATATTAAGTTATTTTCACTTTTTATATTTTCTTGACGTGATGCATGTTATTTTATCCGTTTTGGATTGCGTAGTGAAGTCTTTCTTTTCTTCAGCAAGTCTACTGTGCTGGATCACCTGACCAGTCACATGACCAAAGTACTCAGTAGATAACAGCAAATGTGATCAGTTCCATCCAAATCAGAAATAAATTGGAAAATTCCCATGTTGAGTTATGTACATCACATGAATGAGTAGTCAATAAGCTTTGAAATGATACCAAACTCAAGTGTGTAGCTGTTCTGTTGATGAAGTTACGTTTTGATAAATGTGCGGTATTTTTTAGTGAAATCTCTGATTCTGAGAAACAGGCTTAAAGCAGCTACATGTAACATTTTACTAGTCTAAAAGCCTCTTCCGTTCACAGTCTCCTATTTTTAGAATAATGTTGTAATTGTTGCTGTTGAACAACGACAATTACAACCTTAATCTGGAAACAGGAGACTGAACAGAAGAGGCATTTGGACGAACATTTTACAAACAAAGTAATGAAAACTGAAAACAATTTCATTCACAAATTTTCAGCCGAGCTCCCACATAAACATCCGACATTGTTGATAGTCACTTACATGTATACAGTAATTAAAAATCTCCACTTATACTGTTTGTATACCTACATCTACAGTTGCTCATACAGGTTGGATTCAATCAAATTACCTCAAAATCTGACATTTCCAGGTTGAAAAAAATTCAAAAGTGGTACACGTGATCAATATGCAATGAAATGGTCTATACTTAATCCTCATTAAAGCAGACCAAACTTAAAATAACAAAACCTAAAAATCCATCAGACCATGATTTTTCATCCCTTTGAAGTGATTACTGAAAACAACCCTAGCAACTTATTCCCAATTTATACACTATTGATAAACTGTCTAGGTAAATCCATCCATACACTATAAAAATCAAGAAAATATCTAAACAACCTGTCAACATTTCAGTTTATTAAATTTGGTCATTAACGAAAAATGCATTCAGATTTGTTCTTATTCCAATGAGGAATTTCTGTATTCAGAAGACAGAAATTTCCCATATGGAAATAATGAAACTAATATTACTAAAATGATATCATCTGAAACAGAAAATATTTCAAGGAATTTTTGGAAACATCAAGTAAGTTTTATGTAAAACTGGAATATATATTTTTTTAAGGAATACCAAGTGTATTTTGGTGTAAAGTATTTGTACATGTATCTGCTGCAAAAAGTAGTTTTTCTATAACTGTTTTTCAGTGCAAAAAAAAAATGGGTAAATAAAAGTAAATTAATTAGTAAATTAACTTCAATTCAGAAATATAAAAGGTGCTATATTTTTATATAGATTACATCATTAGAAAATAGAAGGGAAACAAAACTTCTTAATCTTAATTAGATAGGTATTTCAAGTAATAATTTTTAATAATTGGCATGATTTCATATTTAAAATTCTTTCCATAAATTTTAGTTTTGGCAATAATTGTATAAATTTACATCACATTTTAATGAAGTTTAATTATTTGTATTCTAAGAATATTTGCTGCACACAGAATTATATTTGGATGTGAATATTTGTGTGACACTGATTAGAAATTACTTGTTTACATTATGTCTGAAATTCAGGAAAACATCTGTTTTTTGAGTCTGTTCTGTTTTACCGTTAACTAAACTGATAAATCTTGGAAATAAACTTTGCAAACAAAGTTTGTTATAAACGATATACAATGTACTGTGTACTTGATTGTATTTTCTATTTACATATGTATTGTTGTATTCAAAATTCAAATGTTATTTCCTGATTCTGATTATGCAATATATACAGCTTTGGCTAATTAGCAAATTAAGTTCTAATCTCATTCATTACCCAACAAACATTGGTCCAGTACTGGTATTATTCCGTCTTGTACTGGCAGTACTCTAGTGGTACTGCCAGTATTCTGCCGATGTATAGCCAATATTGATTTTTATAATGGCCCCTTGTACAGAGCCTTCACAAAACGGGTCATAGTGTCGGCCCTATGCTAGCAGCTGGATCTATTTAGGCAATACCAATGTTGGCACATCTCTATTGGCCCAGTATGGAATTCATGGTACTACGCAGGCTATTTTATAACCAAATTAAGTTTTAATCATATTTATAAATGCCTCGTGTTCAAATCCTGACTGCGACCATGGTGCTTGTGTCCACCAATCAGGAGTACTAAATGGGTGTTTGGGCAGAGTTGGTTGTTGTATTTGATTAGCTGACATGGCAGCAATTGAGCTGTGTACTCTGCAGTGAGCTGAGATGGTTTCAGGAATGATTAATGAGCCTGATGAGAAGTGGGTTATAAAGGCACCTTGAGCTTCCTTGGTGGATATGTGCGCTTTACAGGTAATCATTATTATAAACATGTAAGACATTTAATAAGGTTTGCTGAAATCGAAACTCATAATAATAATAATAAAGATTTTTAGCGCGCACATATCCACCCTGCTGGGCGCTCAAGGCGCTCATGATGCAATGTTTCATACATGTAGCTTGATAATATCGTTTTGGTTAGCGGTAACATCATGTGTTTATCTCAACTATCGCTAAGTGAAGTACAGTGTTGAGATAAACACTTGGTGTTACCGCAAACCAAACGATATCAATACTCCACCATAAATCTTATAGCTTTATAATGTAGGTAGGCTTGTCAATATTAACAAATCAAAATATATAACACGTCTTCAAATTCTTGTTTTCAAGCGGGTCTCTAGAAAAACCAAAGAGACAGACTCTTCAAATGACGCCATCAACTGAATTATAAGTCAATAGCGCACACACATCATGGTACCCAAGTTTACTCGGATTCTGTTTGAAGAATAAAACTCGCTAATGAGCGTGTGACGTACGTGCTGACACACGTTTTACCAACAGCATACTATATACCATGCATTCTTTAGTTTTGCTAACCACAGCTTTTCACTGGTCGTTCTGCTGATGACAGCAAATCGCTAATGACATCAAAAGCATTAGCCTGCAATACCGGTGTCTTTTGGACGCCCTGTTTGCTAAATGGACTCCCTGTTTTATTTATAATACACATGCTGATGACAGCAAATTGCTAATAACATCAAAAGCATTAGCCAGCAATACCGGTGTCTTTTGGACACCCTGTTTGCTAAATGGACTCCCTGTTTTATTTGTAATACACATGCTGATGACAGCAAATTGCTAATGACATCAAAAGCATTAGCCAGCAATACTGGTGTCTTTTGGACACTCTGTTTTCTAAAATGGACTCCCTGTTTTATTTGTAATACACATGCAAAAGTATTGCAAGTTAAACATTTGAACACCATGTTTTTCAAAGAATAACAAAATTGGACGCCCTATTTCCAAATCCTGGCTTTATACTCTGCTGCTGATGACAGCAAATTGCTGATGACATCATCAAAAGCATTACCATGGGTTGTGTACATGTAGGTTTTCTCTGGGACTTCTCCAACCACACTTCTTTGACTCGTATTTAAAATATTCCTAATGATGATGTAATAATAGTCATTCCAAGCCTACCTTATACAGATATAAAACATATGTTGGGAGTTTCAAAATCTGCAAACATGTAAGACATTATGATTGGTGGAATGCAGATCATGAGATCATATGTGATTTGGATTATCAAACAAAATTTAATGAGTTGCTTGTTTAAAAAATAGGTCTTGGATGATAAGAAGAATGAACACTTAAGATACTGCTCAAGATGCTTTACAACATCTTGAAGAGGTTATTTGCTATGAGGATGACAATAGAGATTGCCAGTCAGAATCATCACATTGGATGCCATCATGTCACGTGATAAATCTTGACTGAGAGCCAGTCAGGCTGAAGGGGTAGGTGTCAACCAGGGTACGTACTCCACAATGGTACCCAGGCAATCATTAATATCCTTGAATGTATATAGGATTGAGATTGCCTGGGTACCATTGGGGAGTACCCTGGGTGACAACGACCCCTTCAGCATTACTAACGTATACGTATAGGATTGAGATTGCCTGGGTACCATTGGGGAGTACTCTAGGTGACAGCGACCCCTTCAGCATTACTAACGTATGTATAGGATTGAGATTGCCTGGGTACCATTGGGGAGTACCCTGGGTGACAACGACCCCTTCTACATTACTAACGTATGTATAGGATTGAGATTGCCTGGGTACCATTGGGGAGTACCCTGGGTGACAACGACCCCTTCAGCATTACTAATGTATGTATAGGATTGAGATTGCCTGGGTACCATTGGGGAGTACAGCGACCCCTTCAGCATTACTAACGTATGTATAGGATTGAGATTGCCTGGGTTACCATTGGGGAGTACCCTCGGTGATAATTACCCCCTTCAGTGCCAGTCAGGCACTACTAGCTACTCCTCATCAGTCATTGTGATGATGACAATGGAATTTGCCAGACAGCATCATCGAGTTGGAGAATATCATACAATATGATAAATCTTGACTGAGTATTTGTCAGCTACTGCTAGCTGTTTATCTGATGTGAATGTGATTCCATATGGGTCATGAAGGCCCTTAGCAATACATCTAATGAACTTCCCATCAGAATCATAGTGGTGAATATGACCAGTGTCGTCACCATTGACCACAGCTATGTAGATGTCTGATCCATCACAGCATACACCCTGGCAGTAGCTGACTTGCTTACCATCGATGGTTGGTTTGATTGTGAGTAGTGTAGTACCGTTGTCATCAATGACAGCCACTTGTTTCTCACCAGAGCCACTGATCACCACTCTGTCATTGCTGTCAACAGCCAAGAAGCGGGGTGTTGTCGTGACTGACATGGTGCATAGGATTGCACTATCAGTGGCTCTGTGCACAGTCACTACCTTCCTGTTCGCATCACCCACTAGGATGTTACAATTCGTCTTGGCTGCTATACTCCTAATGTCCACAGTGGTCTTACCAAACTTATTCAGTGGCAGAGTAGTGAACTGAAATGCCAGGGTGCCATCCTCTTTGTACATCTTGATGACTTTGTTGGTGTCATCTACAACCATGAACTGATTGTTGACACTTGCAATGGCATAGGGACCTGAAAGAAAAGCAGTATTAGTTATTATCAAGTAATACAGCACACATGTAGCACTAGTTACACATTTCTTTTCTTTTCTTCCATTTTGTTGTAAACTTTATCTGTACATGTACGTTCATGCATATTGTTAGTTTCTGGTTATTGAGTCTGTTTTGAATACACCACATATGTGGCAACATGTGAACTTTTCTTTTTTCTGTTCTTTTCTTTTTTGTAAACTTTATCTGTATGTTCATGCGTATTATTATAAATTTGTTTAAGATGCATGTTCTGTGCTCATAGCTGATTTTACCTTGAACATTTATATTACAGAGTATGTTTACAGTAAAACCATGTAATAATAATTCTTGAGTTGTGCCGTACAGAGAAATACCTTTGGGTAACTCAACATTTCAGTCAGTGTGCTGTGACCGTCTAATGAAGACAATCTGAGATTTGTTGTTATACCACAAACCTACTCTATAATCACTTTCCACCATACAAACCTTTAAAGGGACACTATCATCACAATCAACAGGGCATGGAATCAGAGTGCTAGTTTTAGATTAACTCAGACTGAAAATAATACCCCATATTATAAGGTCATATTACCATTACTGCTGCATAAATGAGCCAGTAATTGTCAGTCACTAAATCTTAATCTTAAACAATTAAGGGCACTGATTCCATGCCCTGTTGAACGTCGGCTGTGATCGTGACGATATTGTCCCGTTAAGTATTATTTAACATATATTTCTCAATTTTGGATGGATCTATGTTCAGATTGGGCACATCTGCCTGCTACCATGCAGTCTGCATACCGACAAAACCATAGTTGCGAGACAGCCCTACTTCGTGTTTGTAATGATCTGCTTTTAACACTAGACAAGGGACATGAAGCTGTTTTGCTGTTACTCGATTACTCGGCTGCTTTTGATACAATTAGCCATGAAATTCTTCTCCAGCGGCTACAGCACAGATTTGGATTTCGAGAAACAGCATTGAACTGGCTTCAATCATACATCACCAATCGCTCTCAGTCTGTTGTTATTGGAGATTATGTATCGTCCAGTCTTCCATTGAAGCAAGGAGTACCCCAGGGTCAGTAATGGGCCCCATCGTGTACTCCTCGCCATTAGATGATATCATAAAATCATATGGTTTTGGTCACGCCATCTATGCAGATGACACCCAAGTCTACACTATACTGCATAAGGACGATTATTTAACTGTCATTCCTAGATTAGAATCATGTTTAAATGAAATTCAGATGTGGTCATCAGCAAATGCTCTTAAGATTAATGAAGGGAAGACAGAGTTACTTCATCTGTCATCACGTTTCAGGAACAAAACTGTTTTACCACCCATTATGTTTAATAAAGTCAATCTCAAACCGGCTCAGTGTGCAAGAAATCTTGGTGTAGTGCTTGATAACCATTTAACAATGACACATCACATCAATAATATTTGTCGGGCTTCTTCTAATGGCTTGTACAAGATAGGAAAGATTAGACAATTTCTAAATCAGAACATAACTGAAAGATTAATACACGCTTTTGTAATGAGTCGCATTGATAACTGTAATGGACTTTTGTATGGATTACCCGACTCTCTTCTTGTTAAACTTCAACGTGTTCAGAACTCTGCAGCTAGACTTATCACTGCACTGTTCACATGAACCCATTTCCCCAGTTTTGTATAATCTTCATTGGTTGCCAGTTAAACAGAGAATTATTTTCAAACTCCTTGTAACAACATTCAAATGCAAACATGGTCTAGCTCCTCAATACCTCCAAGAACTAATCCAAAATTACTGTCCTGCAAGAAATCTTCGTTCTGGGTCAAGAAACCTCTTAACACCATTTCCAGCTACCACTAAAGCATATGGGCAAAGGGCATTTCAGGTTGCATCTCCTGAACTTTGGAATTCGCTCCCCAATAACATCAACTGAGAAAGCCCCTCCCTTGAACAGTTCAAGTCTATTCTTAAGACTTATCTCTTTGTCAAATAACTTATGTATTCTTTGTATGTATTTTGTAGTTCTATCTATAGTTTTTGTTGTAAAAATGTACCTGTTTTGTTTTATTCTTGCTCATTGTATACCTCACTTCTGGTTTTTCTCTTTTCCCCTTTCCTAAAGCGCTCTGAGACTTTATTGTAATTTTGCGCTATATAAAAACTGTTTATTATTATTACTCTTCAGGGGGTCATCTGGCCAATGAAAACTATGGCTAATAAGTATATGTACTAAGTATGTATGCTGCAACCAGGGGATAATGAAAACTATGGCTAATAAGTATATGTACTAAGTATGTATGCTGCAACCAGGGGCTAATTTCATAGCGCTGCTTACCGGTAAGCAATTTTTCCTGCTAATACAGCACACATTATCTGCTAGACGTAATTAGCGCATTTTCACAGGTTAGCAAGATAATTCGGTGAGTCATGTGCACATCCATCTGCTAGACATAATTAGTGCATTTTGTATACAGCACACATTATCTGGTGGACGTAATTAGCGCATTTTGTAAATACAGCACACATTATCTGCTAGACGTAATTAGTACATTTTGTATACAGCACACATTATCTGGTGGACGTAATTAGCGCATTTTGTAAATACAGCACACATTATCTGGTGGACGTAATTATCGCATTTTTACAGGTTAGCAAGATAATTCGGTGAGTCATGTGCACATCCACCTGCTTAACCATAGATTTGTATTGATGCATCACTCATTTGCTAGTAAGCATGCTTTTTTTCTATGTTTAACAGTATAATCAGTGCTATAAAATGACAAGTACACAGTGAGCAAGAAATTAGCTGTGTAGCCGTACCAAGGCCATATAATAGTTACATTTTTCATTCAGATAAGGCTGTGATCCTGAGTTGTCAGTGACCTTGTACAAATAGTGCAGTCATCAGCATACATGTACATACTATGTGTACATAAACTGTCCAGTGTAGAATAAACTCATCCAAACTGCCCTGACATAATGTATGACAAAATGTATGTTGGGATTTTTGAGTTGTATTCTCAGAGTGAAACCAGGGTAGGTTGGCCTACATTCCATGATGAAATCTATTTATCTGAGTTTTGACAGTGCTAATATTTTTGTATGCAGTGTGGTGGCTGGTGTTCACGAGCATACAACAAATTTACATGTAAAAGAATTATGCGTACCTCAGGGTGGGAAAAGACACATCACGCTTATATTCCCTAGCTAACCCTGCTATTTACATAATATTCATCGTATGCACTATGCGGAACTTACATCCACGTTTTTCCATTTGAATAGTTCTCTCGTGTTGGCCCTCAATGCTGTAGATCACTACTCGGTTGTTGTTTGTGTCAGCCACTGCAATCTTGTTGGGTTGTAGAGCAGCAATGCCCCGGGCACAGTTGAATTCTTCCAGACCACTTCCCTTTTTGCCAAATGAATGATGCAGCTCCCACTTGTCTTCCCACACCAGCTTACCCAGACTGATACCACCAATCCTCAGAGTCTTATTGAGATGCAGACTTGAAAGTCTACGATCAATCTGAGGACAGCGGTGACTGCTCAGTGATTTCAACTCATTACTGATGATGGGATACAGTGACAGGAAGTCACTCTCTTTTGCTGTATTTGTAACATCATTGGCCGTGTCCAGAGAATGTTGTTTCCTTTGTAGCATCATACCCACTGCTTTCTCATGCTCATCAAATGCTGCCATACGATCCTGTTCAAGGGTCTTGATGGCATCAATCATTTTATTCTCCTCAGCTGTAACCTTTGCTCTGATCTGATCTGCTGTCTCCTTCACCTCTTTCATGGTTGTTATGACATTGTCTCTGAATTCTTGCTTAGCTTGAGATGAAGCAGCCAAAGATTCTTCCAGTTCCTTTATTTCTTTGCAGTAATCTGGCAAGATATCTTTCATTTCCTTCTTGTATTTCAGAGAAGCTGCTGCAATGTCAATTAACTGATGCTCATCAGGGTGACGATGGTCCACAACGACACAGTCTTGACAGATTAAGACTTGACATGCCTCGCAATAAAATCGTTGCACCTCACCTTTGTGTTTGGGACATCTGGGCCCGACATCTTGCGCTGTTTTTTTCAACGTCACCTTCTCCTGACGGATGTCCTCCAGTGTGGCGATGGTGTGTTTGGATAATGAAGGAATTCGTGGGTGTATTTGGCAGCAGTTTGAGCAAATACTGCATGCGCAGTCCAGACAGCGGTGCGTGGCCTCAACGTCTTCTTTACAAAACTGACAGCTTAGCTTGGCAGTGCCGGAACTCACCACCTTCTCTTGTAGGGCTACCTCATCAATAAGAGCAATTAGATAGAAATTGGTTTTTAGTCCCTGAATGCCTGTCTGAGGAACTTGCATCAACCTCCGACACACAGGGCACGGTATCTCTGTTGCATCTTTATATTTGGTATCGTAGTATTCCTCCAAACAATGCTGGCAAAAGCTGTGTAGACACTGTAATATTTTTGGATGTTTGTACCTCTCAAGACAGAAGACGCATTGGAGATGGTTTTCACTTATCGTCTGCAAAGCTGAACTTAATAATTCTGGTCCAGTAGCCATTTCTGTTTGTAACAAAATATTAAAATGTTAAAGACAGATAGAGAATATGACATCACATTCAGCCTAATGGTGAATAAATAGAGTTGAAAGAGCCACCATTATAGGGCTAGCATTAACAGTTAAACCTTTTTGTTATCTTTAATCCCATAGATGGGATTAAAAACCTTTTAATCCCATTGATATGACTAAAGACCCTTTAATCCTATTGATAGGAGTAAAAACAGTTTAATCCCCTAGATGGAGTAATGATCCCAAGTTAATCCCATCCATTGGAGCAAAGATCTTTTAATCCCATTGCTGATGGATTAAAAATCCATTTATCCATTAATCCCATTATCCCTTTAACCCAATGATAAAGACTATTGCAATACATCCAGTTTAAA
The DNA here is from genome assembly GCA_029582265.1 of Zoroaster sp. YZ-2022. Lineage (NCBI taxonomy): Eukaryota > Metazoa > Echinodermata > Asteroidea > Forcipulatida > Zoroasteridae > Zoroaster > Zoroaster sp. YZ-2022. The sequence continues at coordinate 11,075,371 of CM055816.1, forward strand.
CCACAACTTAAGTCATCACTAGAGTGACTTGACTGTACATGTATAGCTGTGGTTTAAATTGGATAATTGACTCCACATTACAGTTTAAAATCCAACCATGTTTATAAGGGAAGGACTACATGTAGGTAAAACAACTGTCCTAAAACTCCTTATGAGCCAAATCACAATTTGGGTAAAAATGCAGTTGAAAATTGTATGGGGTGCCATCTCATCTGTATAGCACATAATTTAATCTGAAACTTAACTCTTAAGTCCATTTTTCGGGTGAACAAACAAAAGTAAATAATTAATTTTAAAAAGATGACAATAGGAACCATGTATTTGTATCCAATGTGATTTTGCAAAACCACAAAACTGATTGTGCTTATCGGAATTGGAGATTGAGTGCTAGTTTTACTTTTAGATTAGCTGTGGTGACCGCAGCCCTACTACCTGACTTTTACAACTTCTGTCATCATTAACGGACGGTATACTAGTAGTAGTACGTAGCATTACGGTCATAAACATCGTCTGCATATGCCACACATGCTCTTCCGGGTGGTAACATTGCTGTGTTGTCAACAAGGATGGCTTTCTTTAGGGGTGTGCCATTTGAAAATGAATAAACCATTTATGATTATTTTTGCTTGTGTCATGAGTGTGTTCTTTCATTGATAAAGTCATCATTTTATTTATATAGGCCTGTAACATAAGCATTATTATCCTTAAATGTAAACTAAAAGAAAAACCCCACGCCGGGTAAAGTTGCATTTTTCCGCTACGCGGCGTTCACCCTCAACGTCCACGGCTCTCTAAATCCATTGCAAAATCTCCCTATTTTAAAATCGTCTTGGCGTCGACTTGCACTCCTTGTATGGCAATGATACTTCTAAATAAGGTACATATGACCTTTAACCCTAGTGACGTACCCTCTAAAAAAGATTTCCCACCGATTTAAAACGTTTGAGACCAGTCAAAAAAAAAAAAAAACTAAATGCAGTGTTACTTACGAATTGTTTGTCCTAGAGAAAAATGTTAACCACTGATATAAAGTAGAAAAGTTACTCCATAATGTCCTTCAAAAATCAGTGCAAAATCTTGAGTGCAAGTCGGAGCCCCAACGAGAAGAAGTTGCGGAAAACAATTTAATTGACTGGAGACACACTCGTCATGGACGCCAACGCCATGAACGCATAACTCACACAATTGCTCCCAGCAACGGGGTGGACTTCCGATGAGTTGCAACAACTTTTACGAGACGATAGATGCCCAGGTAAGATAAACTATGACAGTTTATTCCGGGGAACTGGGGATAATTTTGATACGTAAATATTCTGATATTTCCCGAAAATAACCTCACAAATTTGCCAAGATGATTGATACTTTTTATGAGAAACGGTTGGAATGGGGAGGGGTGGCACAATAAATAACGGCTGTGTCGATATGCAATGGTCCCATGTATATTGTGTTGGTACTAGAGTGCGTGTTGTCACATGTCCTATTGGGCGCTTCTGCTTGACGACTGTTGTATGAATACATGAACATCGTTGCACAGCCAACGCACAGAATTTTTTTTCCCTGAAGCAAAGGGTACATCAAACAGAAGTACTTACCATTTCTCTGCGTTCACAACAAAGGTTGGCCATTCTGTGTGTACAACTTACTCCCACCATGCTCCCACAGACAATTCGAAACAAACTGTCTTGTGAATTATTTAAAAAACCCAGATCATTTTTTAATTAGGGAAATTTCCTCCATGATCAACAGTAGCTAAAGAGCTACCTTCACTACTCAAATTAAACAACATTCAGGGCCTTGGAGTTCAATTTATTTTTGTTAAAGTTACTTTATAATTGTAAACTAACATTGTGTTCTTGTATTTAAATAAATTTTTGTTCCCAGAAATTTTAGTTTACATTACAGTTTATCAACATTGTTACCTTTCTGTTTGAGTTCACGTGTTTAGCGAAGATGTCCTATTTATTATTAATTTCTTGAATTGGCGAGTTGTTTCTTTGTTTTCAAATAATTTTGTATTTTGTTGTAGTCTTTTTGGGACACATGTTATAATTTTCTAAATAAATAGACTGTTTCATACTTCAGGCAAAAACAAATTTGACATAAATTTGAGGCAAATTATTCTCCCATTTCAACTGTGCTCAACTTTTGTAACTTTTTGCATAATTTGTATTCGCGTGAGACATGAACAGGGCTGAACACATACAAAGTTGTTGACCCAAAATTATTAAAGGAAGACAAACTCTTGTTTCAGCCAATAGCTTTCTGAGAAAACATGATAAAGGAAAATATCTTTAGTAATAGGCTTGGGCGATATCGATATTTTTCATCCACGATATATCGTCAAACATATATCGCGATTTCCGATAATATCGCGTTTATTTATTTTCACGCATGAGTGCTTTAGAGCCGATAATAACAGGAATGTACCCATAAACACGCGTCACAATAAATTGCCAGTGCTTACCGTAGAGACATGTGGAATCGCAGCGTTCACTAGTGCACCATGGCCAGAAGTAGTTCATTTTGTTTCTCACTTCCGAAAGCTGAAGACTTCCTAAGTTTTTTCCATGGAATTTCTGACAACTGACAATCGAGGATTTTTTTTAATCACGATATATTTTTTTCTTCGCGATATATATTTTTTTATTGCGGTATATTTTTTCTCGAGAATTTGTAAAGTTCTCGATATCATAATCGAATGAAAAAAAATATTGCGATATTCGATATTATCGTGTCATCGCCCAAGCCTATTTAGTAATAAGCGAAATAAGTAGTTTATTTATTCATTTTTTCATTCTTACCATTACTAGATACATGTAGGCCTAGAGGCTATGTTCTTAGTTAAATTTAGTAATTTGAAATGCCATTATGATTCATGCTATACTACCGGAATAAAGTAACTGTGCATCATTTGAAGTTATGCTATTTTTTAATGAAAAAAGATAATACAATGATTTGTGGTGTTCTGTTAAATCACTGTTTAACTGTTAACAGGATAATCTCGAAATCTGTATGCTTGGACACTAGGCTTCGTGACACGTCCTTGAAGAGATGTGGTGTCAAAAGTCAGTTCACAAACTCAGTATCGTGTGTGTCCACCATTGGCGTTGATGCAGGCTTGACAACGACGACGCATAGACGACACTAAGCGATTGAAGAAAGCTTGGGGAATGTTGTTCCATGTCTGAACCAACGCTTGTCCCAATTCAGCTAACGTCAATGGCTGATTCTGGGCTTGACGTAAACGTCGCTCCATTTCATCCCAAGCGTGCTCGATAGGGGACAGGTCCGGAGAAACAGCTGGCCAGGGGAGTACCGGAATGTTCTGCTGTCTCAGGAAATCTGTCACAACACGAGCGACATGTGGACAGGCATTATCTTGCTGAAGCGTGATGTTACGTCCTTGTCTTTGAATGAACGCTTGCACATGAGGCCCAATGATCTCGTCCCTGTATCTCAGACCTGCATCAACGCCAATGGTGGACACACACGATACTGAGTTTGTGAACTGACTTTTGACACCACATCTCTTCAAGGACGTGTCACGAAGCCTAGTGTCCAAGCATACAGATTTCGAGATTATCCTGTTAACAGTTAAACAGTGATTTAACAGAACACCACAAATCATTGTATTATCTTTTTTCATTAAAAAATAGCATAACTTCAAATGATGCACAGTTACTTTATTCCGGTAGTATACTTTGTCAATTTTTAATTTTTTATTTGATAATACATTATAATTTTTTTGGATATTTATGTTGATTATAGTCTCCATTCCAACATGTTTGTACAGTGTTAGTAATTGCCTTCTTTTGTCACTATTTTTGAAATATTTAGATCACTGGCTGAAGGATTCTTCTGTCTGTACATTTGCATTACTTGAATGCATAAGAAGGATTTGCCTAGACGACCCACAGCTGTCATACAGGAAAACATTTCCGAGGGTGCTAAAGACTTTGGGGGTTCCAGTACCAACAAATATACACAGCCTCCTGTGTAAAATCAAGTGTCGTGTCAATCATGCAGAGGCAGCAAATGATGTTCAACTTCTCCAAGAGCCATACACAAGTCACAATGTGCAAATTGGATCTGCATGTGATGCTGCAGGAATTAATGTTGAATGGCTCTGTGGTTTTAATGAACCACCTATACACCAACCAACCATCACAAACGGCATTGTTGTGGAATTGTTTCACTATAGATCGAGACATCAAGTTTCTTGGGAGAATGTCCTCCTCTGGTGGAAAAAGCTCTTTCCGTCAGATGTGAATGAAACCCCTTCCATTGGAACAGTGCGAAGCAGCTGGTTGGCTCTTGCCAACCAAAAGAAGAAAAAAGTAAATGTGGAAAAAAGGAAATTTCTACAGGCAGAATACATTTTGCCTAAAAAGAAAAAAAGCAACAAACAAAAAGATCCAAGCAGATGAGGAAGTTGAAAAAGATGAGGCCGCTAACATTCTCAGTGAAAATGTTGATTCAGGTGCCAGAGAACCTGCATAACAAATTGAACCAGTCCTTCAAACCTCTTACTTACTCAGGAGTCATGGTGACACTATAGCGAATTTGCATGAACTTCTTGAAGAGGAGAAACAAGAGAATGCAAAAGTGAAACAACAGCTGCAACAAACTGAAACGGACTTAAAAGAAAATGAATTGTTGTGCAGAAAATCTCAACAACAAGTGAGAGAAATGGAAGTAACAATGAAGAAGACGGAAAACGAACATAAAAAGCAGTGTTCAAAATATGAGAAACAGGTGAAAAAAGCGAATAAACTAAATGAACAGCTAATGAAGGAAATGCGATCTTTAAAGAGAGCAAATGTGATGCGCCGAATGAATAACTAAAAAAAAAAGTTAGCTGAGGAAAGAGAGCGAGTTGGAAAGCTTCAAAAGGATGTAAGTGACCTAAGCAACACGGTAGCTGACCTGAGACGAATAAAAAAAAACAGGACAGAACAAATTAGGCACAATATGAATATGAGAACCAAAGCTGAGAAGAATTTTGATGCAAGTAACCTTCAGCTGAAGGAGAAAATGAAGAATTTAGAAACTGAAAATCAATATCTCCATTGCCAACTTGATGAAATAATGGGAAATAAGGCAATCACATCATTTGAAGATGGTGCTTACTCCAGCGACATCAGAGTTGTTTGTTATGAGTTGATATCACGTGGTGTAAGTTCGAAAAATGTTTCGGACATCATCAAACTTGTTCTGAAACAAATAACTGGTCTGGACTGTGGTAGGCTCCCCAAACCAACATGTATTAGATACATGGCATTTGAACAGGCCCTTTTATCAAAGCATGTTGCCAAAGAGGCTATTGCTAAGAGCAAGACACCCGTTACTCTGCACACAGACGGTACTTCAAAGAAGCACAAGTCCTTTGTAACAATGTTAGCTTCAACAGACTCTGGAACATATGGATTGGGGCTGTCTGAAGTGTCTACTGAAACAGGAGAAACTTTGCTTCAAGAGGCAATTGCAGCTGTAAAAGAATTGTTATCCTTAGAGAATTTGAATAGTCTTGAATCAGAGAAAAAAATGAAAGAACTTCTCCTCAAAGTTAAAAACACAATGACTGATAGGTGTGTAGTAAATAAGAAGTTTGTCAAACTGTTGGAAGAATGGAGAAAAAAGGTTCTTGAGTCAACTGTGTCAAATTGGAAACAAATGAGTGCTGAATTACAGACGGAAATGACAAGAGTAAATGATTATATTGTGGTAAACATCTCATCTTGAATTTTCAAGAATATGCTGGCGCTGCTCTAGCTGCATGGGAGGAAGTGGAGAGTGGGGAACAAAAGCTTGGCAGGGAAAAACACATGCTTTGGAGCAGAAAGGGAGAATCAGCCACACTTCTGGCAGTTCGGTCTATATCTGAAGCGTTTGGACCAGATGCACACCCACAGGCTGGCTGCCCAACAGAATTCAACATCTACTTAAATCAACAAAGTAAACTCAAAGCATATAGAGGTAGGCCTAATAGGTTCAACGTTCCATTTGAAAATTCTGCATCAACTTATTTCCATCATGTAAATAACCACTTCACAGGTGTTCATGAAAGACTTCCACCAAATAAACAGAAAAACACACTCATCAAGTCTGTCTTGTGGGACTTACAGGACAGTATAATTGTTGGTGGAATCAGAGCAATGGGTATAATATGTGTTCACATCTCTACACCACTCATGAAGATGGTGGAAAAGAAAGGCCACATCATGGACACAGATAAGTACTACACCAGGCTCCATGACTTTATTATTGAGCATATGGAGGATCCGCAACAACTTCTTGATGACACTGCTGTCTTGTTTACTGATATTCCACCAGAAGATGATGAGGTGCACAGAGCACTATATAAACCAGTTGATGAGAGCTTGGACTTTCTCACAAAACAAGCTCTGATCATCATCCTTCACAACTTGTATGTCTGCACCAAGAGACAATTAGAAGACCATCTCCGGTGGTAAACATAACAATGTGAGCCAAAACATTCGTGATCAAACATCAACATGTCCCAAGGACAATGTTTCAGCAGAACGTGTATTTGCAGGTCTTGACTTTTTGAAACGAAAAGGTCCCAACATGACTGCCCTTGCAATGCAAGGAATCCTCCTCTGGACTCAAAATAAGACAATGGAATACTTGGAAACTTGTAGCGAAGAGGAAAAACTGAAACTCATCAAATCTGCAACAAAGAAAAGAAAAGAAATTGTGAAATCATATCAGGAAAAAAAAAAAAAAGATAACAGCTGAGCAGGATGACATCATGCAAAGACAGCATTAAGCCAGAGAGGAAAGAAAGCTAAGTTGGTCACTTCGACTGTTGCTGCAACAGAACTTGTCAACAAATTGTGTCAGGGCCCCTGTTCAACTCCAGATGCTGTAGATAGAATGGTAGAAAACATAAATAATAAATCAACATTGAAAGCTGCACTGTTATCACAGTTAGATTATTTCAAAGCGATTAATAGAGGTGTGGTAAACGGTACCCTTTTTTACAAAACCAAGGCAGGACAACCTCTCTCAAATGAACAGCTTCAAACAAATTTAAAACAAGCAATAACACAGCTCCAAATGACAAATGAAGTTCATGATACACAACCTTCAACAAGCTCAGCCGACAAAGAGCAAGGCCGGATAAAATTAAAAGAGTCTCTGCTGAATAAATTGAAATGCACAAAACGAAAGCTGCCCTTTCCTGAGGATAATATAATCAAAAAACGAATAAAGCACAAATTTCTACCAGAAGGGGGGAAGCGACTTGTCTCATACACCGGTACTGTTCTTCGAGTTAGCACAGAGAGAGACTTAGAAGAATATATGGATGAAAATGACAGGAATGACCTTGAGAAGGGCCTTACATTTTACACCATCATGTACGACAAGGCGAAGGAACTGTACTCATATCCATTGCAAAAAGAATGGGACGACAATTGTCTGGAAGTTCTGTAAAAACATAAAAATCAAGGTATAACAAAATCTGCTTTTTGAGTATCCAGTAGAAATACTTACAGAAAAATGTTTCCTCTTGGAAGGGACTTGCATGTTAGAGGAATGAAACCTACCACCAACATGTCCCAATTTTTGTGAATTTAATTGAACCAGTTGATTGCATCAAATCCCTTTTTGTTATTGTTATAGCCCAGTTTCCTAGTATGCGCATATTTAATTAGGTCAAAGCATACAGTTACTATGGCAACAGCTAATTTGCATAATGAAAAATAACATTCTCACTTTAAATTTAATTTCTTAACATTTAAATATACATAGTACTGCCAAAATTCAGTGGTTATGTGTACCTAAATCAATGAGTTGTAATATGTGAAAATTTTCGCATACATAATGAAGCGGTCAATTTGAATAAGTAAAAATTTGAATAAGTTGAAAAAGCAAATGCCTGTAATTTGCAAATGCGTGAGTCAATTTCCATGAAACTTAAAACACTTAACCTGTTATTCATCAAAATATCATATTATAAACTTTGAATAAAAAACAATGCCCCTAATTTGCATAATAATCAAATTAATGAGTAAATAGCTAATTTGCATAATTTATGCAATATTAATTTTTTTTTATTTGACATGATTCTTTTTAGGACAAATAGCCCACAACAAATTTCATTCCAATATCTTGTCTTGAACCTGAGATATGATAATTACGCATATTAATTAGGTGGACTTAGTAATTTTTTCAACATTTCCTTATATGCCTTTTCCCAAATCTGCTTAATTTGGCATTTTTGCTGCGCGAGATATTCTCAATGGATTATCAGAAATTCTCAATTTTGGCTTGGGTTCATCAATTCATGTCACTTTACACAAAGCAACTGTTAAAACAAAATTGTTAGTCATGTAGTGAGAAAAAATGTGGGTCAAAATCTGGAAAAACACCATTTTGGCCTTTTTTAACCATTTGTGGCAGACTGGAGTGATTTTTGAAAACCTTTAAATGACTAACTCAGGAACGCATTGACCAATTTTCATGGTCTTTGCTGTAAACCCCATGATTCATCAAGAGCTTCAAGTTAATACCACATTTATAGGCATTGAATGTGTATGAAAATATTGTGTGTGACCCGGCAGTGAGTAGTAGTAGTACTAGTAGCGCTGCGGTGAATGCCCATGGTAGTCCTGTGTGGACAAGTATCGATATCGAGCAGGCAATGTTCTGTACCCCAAAAAGGTGTCATAAACATGAGAAATGCTCTTCAAACTCACCTCCAAGATTCTATGCCACCTACAGATGCCTCTTCTGAAGTTTAAAACCATGCAACTTGCATTGGCGAAATTTTACGGACATTTTAAGTTTGGAAAAATGCATGTATTATGGAAACTGCTGGATTTCCTAACAATGCATTGCGCGCATACACAATGACCCTCCTGCCTGCTACCCGGTAAAAAAAAAGAAAAACAGGCAGTATAGCGCCACCTAGCGATTTTTAGCGTACCAACTACATACATTTGGTACGCTAAAAATCGAGATGGGTTTGCATTCATAGGTTGATGAAATGGGTTTGCATTCATAGGTTGATGAGATGGGTTTGCATTCATAGGTTGATGAGATGGGTTTGCATTCATAGGTTGATGATGGGTTTGCATTCATAGGTTGATGAGATGGGTTTGCATTCATAGGTTGATGAAATGGGTTTGCAATTCATTAACAAAATTCAGACTCTTTGAACATTTTGTAAAATACACCGTATGTAATTAATAAGGCAAACTGGCAGCATATCAATGCATGAACAAGTGTTTGACAAAGGTGAAATATGAATATTCATGAGTGTAATGTATTATTAATTACACCAAGATCTGTTAACTCATACATATTCATCAATTTAAGCTAGGAATAGACTCAGTCCCTTAAGTCACAGTTTGAAATTATGAATGTGTGGTCATCAAACTGTTTGTGACAGACTGGACAAAACAAATCCACAATTACTCATCAATTTAAATTACAAGAATAACAAGAAATTATTTTAACATCAACATAATATAGGCCTAATACAAAGCAAATGAAATTTGAGCAATATTTGTACAATTCCTTAGTAAAGCATGAACAAAGTCAATATACAACAATCGTCATTAAAGGTCAAAGATTAATGACCTTAGCAGGGTGGTTCTTAAAGGTAACTACCATTAAGTTACATTGATACTACAGATCTCATTGGCGGATCCAGGGAGGGGGCTAAGGGGGCTGTAGCCCCCCCCCCATAAAATCGTTTAAAAAAATTAAAAATTAAAAAAAGGAGAGAAAAAGAGAGAGAGAGAGAGAGGGGAGGGAAGGAGAGAACGCACTCCCATTCCCACAGTGTGCGGGATAAACATAAGGAGGTGACCTACTTAGTACTGTACTAACCGTTGCGCATAGGAAGTGGCGGCACCCTTTGTAGTACTGAAAAATAATTGTTTTTGATTCTCAGTCCCTCCCAAAAAAATGTTCTGGATCCGCCCATGGATCTAATGGTTGATAATAATTGCACTGAGTTTCTTTATTTGTTACAATCTATGTGAAATCATTGGTAAACTACCATTATTACACTGATACTACAGATCTTTATGGTTGGTAAACAGTTTACAACAGCTAATTCTTTATTTATTACACAATATACCATCGGTAAACTACCATTATTACATTGATACTACAGATCTTCATGGTTGGTAAACAGTTTACAACAGCTAATTCTTTATTTATTACACAATATACCATTGGTAAACTACCATTATTACATTGATACTACAGATCTTCATGGTTGGTAAACAGTTTACAACAGCTAATTCTTTATTTATTACACAATATACCATTGGTAAACTACCATTATTACATTGGGGGGGGGGGGGGGGGTAAGTGTCCATATTATATTTTTGTACTTACTGTTTGTATGCATTCCCTGGTGCTGGTCATTTCCCCTCCCCCCAAAAAAACAACAACAAACAAACAACTAGACTTAAGTGTTTGTCATATGACAAACACATAGGTGTTCGAATTTTGTCAGGGTAGTGATCATGACGTCAGAATGTTTTTGTAAATATTTTTGACAATTAACAATCTGTACAATGGTGCAAAAACTGTGAATTTACCTGTTGTGGTTGTTGAGATATGATTTTTTTAATATTAAAATTTGACTTCCTGTTTGGACAGGAAGTAAGGTCAAATTGGGGTCATCTTTGTGTAAACATGTTTCGATAATTAACAATCTGTACAATGGTACAAAAATTGTGAATTTACCTCTTGTGGTTGTTGAGATATGAATTTTTTGAATATTAAACTTTGACTTCCGGTTTGGACAGGAAGTAAGGTCAAATTGGGGTCATCTTTCTGTAAATATTTGTTGACAATTAACGATCTGTACAATGGTACAAAAATTGTCAATTTACCTCTTGTGGTTGTTGAGATATGATTTTTTTTATATTAAACTTTGACTTCCGCTGTGGACAGGAAGTAGAGTCAAATTGGGGTCATCTTTTTGTAAAATTGTGTTGACAAATAACGATCTGTACAATAGTGCAAAGATTGTGAATTTACCTCTTGTGGTTGTTGAGATACGATTTTTTTTAAATATTAAACTTTGACTTCCGGTTTGCACAGGAAGTAAGGTCAAATTGGGGTCATCTTTGTGTAAAATTGTTTTGACAAATAACGATCTGTACAATAGTGCAAAGATTGTGCATTTACCTCTTGTGGTTGTTGAGATATGATTGTTTTTAAATATTAAATTTGACTTCCGGTTTGGACAGGAAGTAAGGTCAAATTGGGGTCACCTTTTTGTAAATATTTTTTGACAATTACCAATCTGTACAATGGTACAACAATTTTGAGTTTACCTCTTGTGGTTGTTGAGATATGATTTTTTTAAATATTACACTTTGACTTCCGGTTTGGACAGGAAGTAAGGTCAAATTGGGGTCACTCACAACTCGTGTTTCATCTACTTGTTAAGTTCAAAGTACATGCCAAGTTTCAAGTTCATGTAAAGTTTGCAAGTATGTGTTTTTTGTAGACAATCTATTTGTGTAAAGACCACTAAAGCTGTATAGCGCCCTCTATAGTTAGCATTTCTAATCTAATCGAATGTGGGTCTAGACAATCTATTTTGTGTAAAGACCACTAAAGCTGTATAGCGCCCTCTATAGTTAGCATTTCTAACGCACGAATGTGGGTCATTATGTATGTTGGCTTGACGTCATTATGACGTCACTGTTGCGGTTTCCTGATTATCATGACGTCACTAAGTTTCATCTACAAGTTAAGGTCTAACTATGTGTGAAGTTTGAAGGTTTTTAAAACTTGGCAAGTATGTTTTTATTTGCGGACAAGATGGGGGGGGGGGGGGAGGAGAAGAAGAAGTAAAAAAAAAAATTAAAAAAAAACAACAAAAAAAACGAACAAAAACAATAGGTGTTTCGGGTACATACCCGAACACCTAACTAACATACTGACGCATAGGTGTTTTTTGTTTGGCCTAATGTGTAATAAGAATATATTCTCAGGCTTATTTCTGAATAGTGCCAAGTTTGATCGAGTTACACATATCATTGCGCAGCATTGCGTTAACATGTGAAGGTCCTCAAACAAAATATGCATGTAATATGCATGTTCATATGCACTTAACAAATGTGGTACAGGTGTATGTGTCAGCACATGCCTTTTGGGCTGGGCCCTATTTCATTGCTCTGCGTAAGCGGATAATCAGCTCTTACTAAAGTATTCTGTGCTTATTTCATAGGGTTAGCAAGGACATTCTGCTTGTGATCTTGCATACTTCATATCACTAAAGATTCACTGCTTACATGGCAAGCACAACAAATAATGCCCTAACCCTGTACATATGTACATATACATGTATCTGTGCAGCATGTTGTAACTACAAGAGCGGAATTTGCAGTTAAGCAGTGCCAGGAAATTGGGCCCTAGCCTTATCAGTACATTTAGTTTTCTAAAAACAATCCAAAAGATTCCAAAAATTGGTTTAGCAATACTTGCTATCTGTACAAGCAGCTAATCAGTCTCAACTCACCTATTGTATCTGCCTTGCTGAACTGATGCGACACATAATTTTCAGGGTTCCCGTGCTCACTAAGCTTTAGTTCCATTAGGTAGACCTCTACTTTACAGTGTTTGACAAACACGCCATACTCTACCACTTTGCGCTTAATGGCTTCCTGGTTTGGCAAAGTACTGTACCACGCAGTGAGCTTCTCCCAAGCTTCGGTCGGAAGGAGCACATAGTCCAGATAGTCCATCAAATTTTCTTTAAGTTTGTCAGTGGTGCCCTCTGAAAAATGATGAATATTCAATAAATTTATATAAAATTGATATGCATAAAATAATAACATCTGTGTCAAAGCTCTTGGGTACAGCATCTAAGTGATTGTGACGTAACCCAGGATATACTGGGAATGGTGGGGTTAATAGACAATGAAACAGAAACACTACCAGTAAACAGTCCTGTGTTGTCTATAGGGCCTGGATTGCTTGTCTCGTTTCCTAGGTTGTACATGTCCCAGCTATCATATCCAACATATTTCTTCCATTGATTGAACCACTTGCTGTCTATAAGGTACCTGGAAATGAACAACAAAAATATCCAAAGAACATTACAGCCAATAACAAAAACTTGTGTTTATGTAAAATTGAAAATAAAATGTAAAGGATTGTCGGTGTGACTGCATGACTGGACCATTGGGTGTTGTCACAGGGCATCAAGTCAGGATGATGTCCGTACTCTATAGTATGGGAGATATGGTCCAGGCAAGATATTTCAGTCCCATTATTTCAGTCTGGGAATGTGTTTTACAGTACTATTATTTCAGCCCAAGTAAAGAAACAAACTAAGGCTTCTCATTATTCCTAACCCCCTTGATACTCATCGCTCGTAACAGCCTCAATCCTTCAAAATCAACTGATCAATATGATTTTATGCAGGATCCCTACTACACGTACCTCAATCCTTCAAAATCAACTGATATGATATATTTTACAGGATCCATACTATTTCCAATCCTTTAAAAATCAACCGATATACATCACTGGTTTTTGGTAGACCAAGTCAATGGAATTTCAAATCCTACAAAATCATTCAAATCCTCTGCTTGATTTTGAAGGGTTTGGGATGGTTAGGGTTTTTGTACTTTCTGCCTACTGACATGTTATACACATGGCTGTTTCATATGCATGCAGTGCTCCCCAATTTAGCTATGTATACGTACTAGCCTTGTTGAGTATTACTACTCGAGTTCTACATCTGTCATTGTTGTTGCATCTGCAACTGTGCAGTCTCATTTTGTGATCAATCCTCTGGTTTCACTGCACAATACTTTTCAATATTTCATAGTTGTTGATCACAACCCTAATAATGTGAGTGCTGTAATGTGTTACTTTTAATTATATAAACAAAATACGCAAGGGGTTAGGATTCTCTCTGAATTTCACAAAAAAGAGTGATCATAATGTTTGTATAATTGTGTGCTGCAAGTAGTCTCCATAAAATATCTAGTGGTCAAACTGGGCTTGGGTAGAGTGGTAATTGGATTAACCCAACCCCGAGTAATTGCTGTGTGATTATTCAAGAAGTGAATTTCACTAATCGCCAAGCACTATAGAGAAGTCCTTTCTCTATGCTCAACAGTCTCTTCCTGGAAAGAATGTATAATACAATCGCCACTTTTTCTATCCAAAATATGAAAAATATCACAGATTTTCCTTTAAAAGATGATAGAGGACACGCTTGAGAGAAAAATATTGTCTGCTAAAAACACGAGCATTGAGCACAACTGACAGTTGGGTTTGACATTCTTTCCCTCCTCCTTTAACTTAAGTTTTACAATGTGATGTATTTGTTGCTGTGACAAATACTGTTGTAATTACAACCATTAACCCTCCTATACATGTAGGTTTAAGACTCAAAGACACTAAAAATTTGTATGTCTCTCTTAACCCATTGACTTTGTGCAGTGCACTCAAATACATGCAAGCACATGTGGCTGTGACAGGAGGTCAAACCCAAAGACACTCAAAATTTGTATGTAACTCCCAACCCATTGACTTTGTGCAGTGCACTCAAGGAGGTCAAACCAAAACCAAGTACATACACAGCTCTGTGTGACTCTGTGGTTTGACCTATTGGCAATGCAACCAAAAATACTCAAGAGTGTGTCTGTGGGTGCCGTGCTGACTGGGCCAAATTTCAGCCTGGGCATAGGAGGGCGAAATTATGGAGACCGCGAGAGTCAGAGGCAGTTGCACTAGCCCTGAGGGGATGCCAATGATCGGATACAACCAGACCATAATGCCTGGCTGTGGAACTCGCAAAGGCAAATGTGACTGGCTCTGCCTCTGGCAAAACCCTAAACTTGGACCCATTTTCAAAAGTGAGATTTTGGTTTAGTTTGATTCTCTCTCTTTGGGATAGTTTGATTCTCTTTCACTTTATATACCAGATTTATAGAAATCAGAAAAAATTTCTGTAAGTTGAAAGTTTTTACGTATCCTATTAGTATTACTATTAGGCCTACTAGGCTATCATGATTATGAAAACAAAATGGAAAATTTTTCAGAACACTAATTATATCTAACTAATTTCAAAGAAAAATTCTGTATGTTTTCATAATAGTTTTTTAATACATAGGCTACAAAACTTACAAGTAACTTCTCACATTGTCGCAGATGGCAACGAGTGTTCGAAATTTAAAAAAATTGCCCCGTCAAAAACATGGCGCATATTTTCCTTCCTCCATGTTCCGACAAGGGCTTATTGCATTAGGATGCATTTCTCTGTCACCCCTGTTAAGTTTCGCAAATGCGAACGCGAATCGAATAAATGTGACATTGACAATGAAATCATTTCCCCTTACCATTTTTGATATCGGGGATCTCCCGACAGACATCATTTATTATAAATAAGGATCTTCAACGTCAACATGCATGGTCATGATCGTCTTTTACATTTTATTACCTCTTAAATGTAATTTTCTAATTCAAATCATCTATTAATTAAACCTTTACTTTGCTCAACATTCATAGTTCCTTACCATGTGTCCCCCTTTTTAAGAGGTGTCTTGAGTAATTCAGAAATTTGAGTTTTCTGAGCCTGAAGTTCTGGTGGTCCACCACCTTCCGCCATCTTGAACGAGTCGTCGCATCGATATCGCATGGATGACTGGTTCACGATATAATATATCGGGACTATTGCCTATGTTCAGTGGGTACCAGGTAGTTAATATAGAAATGCCGAGAATTTAAATGACGTCATTCTTCTGGACCGTGGTGATAAGGAATTAAATGTATTCATGATTTCCCAACTATTTTTGGGTAATTAGTTACATCCAGTCGCGTAACTGGGGTTGTTGCAGTACGCGGAGACAGCACTTTTATTTAATTTTTAAAGTTTTTTTTTACAAATAGCCTACAACTACAAAGCCCTTTATATGTTTTTTTCTGAACAGGTGGAGGTTGGGGAGGGTAGGCCTATATGACAAAACGAAATCGTTCAAAAGATCAAACATTAACTGTCTCTCGAGTTGTTGTGCTAGCCTTTGATTCAGGTAATTTGGGAAGCTCCCAGCACAAGTGGAATGCAGAAGAATTTCCGCATCTAATACGAGGGAACCGATCGTAGGCATTAAGCCCAGTTACACCGGATTTTGTCCTAATCTTATAATATTATCCAAATATTTACATGTGGTCTTTAGTTTATATTTATTAATTTTGTTATTTGTATTATTTGTTTAAACCGGCGGATTTAAACATTCTCTATGATTTAAATAATGATGTTCAAAATTCTTTGAAAAAAATCCAGTAATCTTCCATTTCCTATTTTCTCAACATTTTCTAACTATAGGCCTTTAGGCTAGGCCTTACAGTAATGTTTCAAATCCAAATTAATGTTTCACACCTGTACCTAAAATGTGTATTAATTTGTTGTTTAGTGAGTGACAGGAGGAACTTGTGATGGGTGGACAGGTTGACGTTCAGGGACGGATGATTCTGGAACCCCGCCCCCCATCTTTGTAAACAAAATGTGTACCACTTTGAGCAAAAATGCAAGGCTTTGTGTAAATATGAATATTCAGACAGAAACAAACTTTCAGGGTGATTGCATTAGTACTTTTACAAATACAGACACATCTAGTTAGCTTTTGGATAATAATTCGTAAATTTTCAGTAGGCCTACCAATTGTACCTTCTTTTGAATTGTTGTATATCCAATCAATGTTGCCTAAAGCATGTATTGTCCCGTTCAAACAAAACAGACTGCACACATGGTACTCCGTTTCCTCAATTCCATTTTAACCACTTTTGGGGAAAACCGGATAAAGTATTATAAGAATTAAGGGGGTCCATCCTGTAATCCTTTCCATCCGCGGACGGTATACATATTAGCCCTCTAGCGGTGAAAATACATCTAGTAACTTGATGATTAGACTTAAGATCTGACGTCTGCTGGAGGCGCGTGAATTACATCCTTGGGTTCTTATATCGATAGGATATAGACAGGGGACCAGTCTACTTGATGATAGCACAATGACGATAAGCCCTACCATGAAATATGCTAATTAAATTCACGCATGCGCTCAAACACCACTGGTTGGCAAACTCAAAAGCGGGATCTTCACGCAACGCCTAGCGCGCGTTATAGCTTGCACTTGTACTTAGCCATTGGTTTCCATTATATTGACTGAATTTAGCGTGCGCTAGGCGCTCATAGCGCGCATGGCGTTGCGTGACGATCCCGTATTTGAGTTTGCCAACCAGTGGTGTTTGAGCGCATGTGTGATTGTAATTAGCATAATTTCATGGAAAGGGCCCATTATGTTAGCGTGCGCGTTTACTTTGTACGCAATTTTGAGCGCACGTAAAACGACGAAAAACTAAAACTGTTACATGTTTTTAAAATGTTTTTTTTATGCTTTACAAAAATTTGCAAGATAGCAATGTTTTGTAAATTCGATATATACATGTACAATTCCTGTATTCTCTTGAAAGAAACACTTTAGAAGAAACCATTTCTCAGTATGATTGATATGTGTACAAACTGTACACCAAGTGAGTTTTTAGATAATAACGTGTTAATTACCAATGTTGTTATTTCCCTTTAATAAAGAGTAGTTATTAGTAAATAAATGAATATATTACGCAGTATGCTGGTAAACTGCACAGTCCTTTTACTGTTTCGGTAACATTGAATGTTATTTATTTTCCAAATTACCGGTAAATATTACATAGACGGAATATCTTTCCATATTTGAAGAGCCAGCATCTCCAAAAGATTTTAACGCAGTGTTTACCTTTATTATTAAAAACAAAAATGCATTAATGATCAGTTTAACATGAAACTTACTTTGTGTAAACCATCCATATTTATACTGTATGAGGTGTTATCTTTTTAAAGAATGTTCAATATTAATGTTATTGGCCAAATTAAAAACGTTCAAATGTTGATAACAAACTAATAACATTCCATGTGATAATGAAAACGTACGTGTTTTTTGCCAATCAAATCGAGGGCTTAAAACCAGAACTGGTTAGGCCTATGTCCAAAAATCGGCATACTGAAAAAAAAATTAGTTTAAAAGTTTTAATCTTTCTGAAAAATAAGAAACTCCCCATAACACATTTTAAGCAAAATTTAACATACCCAGTTCTGGTTTTAAGCCCTCGAAATTTTCTGGATGGATGTTCATTTTTTCCCCTCCTTAATAAGGACACAACCTAATGCACGGGTGTGATATGACAAAAGTAACAAATCCTGAAAAATGGGTAGCGGGCCTGGGTAACCCTTTGGTCTAGAGGACAAAGCCCCCTGAACCTCCACCACATAATCTCCACATAATAACAACAACAACAACAACAACAACAACAACAACAACAACAACAACAACAACAACAACAACAACAACAACAACAACAACAACAACAACAACAATAACAACAACAATAACAACAACAATAACAATAACAATAACAATAACAATAACAATAATAACAATAACAATAACAACAATAACAATAACAACAACAACAATAACAACAACAACAACAACAACAACAACAACAACAACAATAACAACAACAATAACAATAACAATAACAATAACAATAACAATAACAATAACAATAACAATAACAATAATAATAACAATAACAATAACAATAACAATAATAATAATAACAATAATAACAACTAGAGATTCGAGTTTGTTTACACAAACTCTAGGTGTTTGGGAGGAAGTAAAGGTCAAATTGGGGTCACCTTTGTGTAAACTTGTTTTGACAAATAACGATCTACAATGGTGCAAATATTGTGAATTTACCTCTTGTGGAATATTTTGTTTTAAATATTAAACTTTG
Source organism: Zoroaster sp. YZ-2022 (assembly GCA_029582265.1). Taxonomy (NCBI): domain Eukaryota; kingdom Metazoa; phylum Echinodermata; class Asteroidea; order Forcipulatida; family Zoroasteridae; genus Zoroaster; species Zoroaster sp. YZ-2022. Next base: position 11,094,223 of record CM055816.1, read on the forward strand.
ACTTCCGGTTTAGACAGGAAGTAAAGGTCAAATTGGGCTCAACTTTGTGTAAAATTGTTTTGACAATTAACGATCTGTACAATGGTACAAAAATTGTGACTTTACCTCTTGTGGTTGTTGAGATATGATTTTTTTTAATGTTAAACTTTGACTTCCGGTTTGGACAGGAAGTAAGGTCAAATTGGGGTCACCTTTTTGTAAATATTTTTTGACAGTTAACGATCTGTACAATGGTACAAAAATTGTGAATTTACCTCTTGTGGTTGTTGAGATATGATTTTTTTAAATGTTAAACTTTGACTTCCGGTTTGCACAGGAAGTAAGGTCAAATGGGGTCACCTTTGTGTAAATATTTTTCGACAATTAACGATCTGTATAATAGTACAAAAATTGTGAATTTACCTCTTGTGGTTGTTGAGATATTATTTGTTTTAAATATTAAACTTTGACTTCCGGTTTGGACAGGAAGTAAAGGTCAAATTGGGGTCATGTTTAAAAAAAATATTTTTGACAATTAACAATCTGTACAATGGTGCAAAAACTCTGAATTTACCTCTTGTGGTTGTTGAGATATGATTTTTTTTAATGTTAAACTTTGACTTCCGGTTTGGACAGGAAGTAAGGTCAAATTGGGGTCATGTTTATTTTAAAAAAAATCGACAATTAACAATCTATACAATGGTGCAAAAAATTTCAATTTAGCTGTTGTGGTTGTTGAGATATGATTTTTTTTAATATTAAACTTTGACTTCCGGTTTGGACAGGAAGTAAGGTCAAATTGGGGTCACTCACAACGCGAGTTTCATCTACTTGTTAAGTTCTAAGTACATGCCAAGTTTCAAGTTCATGTGAAGTTTGCAAGTATGTGTTTTTTTGTGGACAGACGTCGGGGAGAAGAAGAAGAAGAAGAAGAAGAAGAAGAAGAAGAAGAAGAAGAAGAAGAAGAAGTAAAACTAGAGATTCGAGTTTGTTTACACAAACTCTAGGTGTTCGGGAGGAAGTAAAGGTCAAGTTGGGGTCACCTTTGTGTAAAATTGTTTTGACAAATAACAATCTGTACAATGGTGCAAATATTGTGAATTTACCTCTTGTGGAAGATTTTGTTTTAAATATTAAACTTTGACTTCCGGTTTGGACAGGAAGTAAGGTCAAATTGGGGTCATGTTTTTGTAAAAAAAAATCGACAATTAACAATCTATACAATGGTGCAAAAAATGTCAATTTACCTGTTGTGGTTGTTGAGATATGATTTTTTTAAATATTAAACTTTGACTTCCGGTTTGGACAGGAAGTAAGGTCAAATTGGGGTCACTCACAACTCGAGTTTCATCTACTTGTTAAGTTCTAAGTACATGCCAAGTTTCAAGTTCATGTGAAGTTTGCAAGTATGTGTTTTTTTGCGGACAGACGTCGGGGAGAAGAAGAAGAAGAAGAAGAAGAAGAAGAAGAAGTAAAACTAGAGATTCGAGTTTGTTTACACAAACTCTAGGTGTTCGGGAGGAAGTAAAGGTCAAGTTGGGGTCACCTTTGTGTAAAATTGTTTTGACAAATAACAATCTGTACAATGGTGCAAATATTGTGAATTTACCTCTTGTGGAAGATTTTGTTTTAAATATTAAACATTGACTTCCGGTTTGGACAGGAAGTAAGGTCAAATTGGGGTCACCTTTTTGTAAATATTTTTGACAATTAACGACCTGTACAATGGTACAAAAATTGTGAATTTACCTCTTGTGGTTGTTGATATGATTTTTTTAAATATTAAACATTGACTTCCGGTTTGGACAGGAAGTAAGGTCAAATTGGGGTCACCTTTTTGTAAATATTTTTGACAATTAACGACCTGTACAATGGTACAAAAATTGTGACTTTACCTCTTGTGGTTGTTGAGATATGATTTTTTTAAATGTTAAATTTTGACTTCCGGTTTGGACAGGAAGTAAGGTCAAATTGGGGTCACCTTTTTGTAAATATTTTTTGACAGTTAACGATCTGTACAATGGTACAAAAATTGTGAATTTACCTCTTGTGGTTGTTGATATGATTTTTGTTAATGTTAAACTTTGACTTCCGGTTTGGCCAGGAAGTAAGGTCAAATTGGGGTCACCTTTGTGTAAATATTTTTCGACAATTAACGATCTGTATAATGGTACAAAAATTGTGAATTTACCTCTTGTGGTTGTTGAGATATTATTTTTTTTAAATATTAAACTTTGACTTCCGGTTTGGACAGGAAGTAAGGTCAAATTGGGGTCACCTTTTGTAAATATTTTTGACAATTAACGATCTGTACAATGGTACAAAAATTGTGAATTTACCTCTTGTGGTTGTTGAGATATGATTTTTTTTAATGTTAAACTTTGACTTCCGGTTTGGACAGGAAGTAAGGTCAAATTGGGGTCATGTTTTTGTAAATATTTTTCGACAATTAACAATCAATACAATAGTGTAAAAAATTTCCATTTACTTGTTGTGGTTGTTGAGATATGATTTTTTTAAATATTAAATTTTGACTTCCGGTTTGGACAGGAAGTAAGGTCAAATCGGGGTCACTCACAACTGGAGTCTCATCTACTTGATAAGTTCTAAGTACATGCCAAGTTTCAAGTTCATATGAAGTTTGCAAGTATGTTTTTACTTGCGGACAAGATGGGGGAGAAGAAGAAGAAGAAGAAGAAAAAGAAGAAGAAGAAGAAGAAGAAGAAGAAGAAGAAGAAGAAGAAGAAGAAGAAGAAGAAGAAGAAGAAGAAGAAGAAGAAGAAGAAACTAGAGATTCGAGTTTGTTTACACAAACTCTAGGTGTTCGGGAGGAAGTAAAGGTCAAGTTGGGGTCACCTTTGTGTAAAATTGTTTTGACAATTAACGATCTGTACAATGGTACAAAAATTGTGAATTTACCTCTTGTGGTTGTTGAGATATGATTTTTTTTAATGTTAAACTTTGACTTCCGGTTTGGCCAGGAAGTAAGGTCAAATTGGGGTCACCTTTGTGTAAATATTTTTCGACAATTAACGATCTGTATAATGGTACAAAAATTGTGAATTTACCTCTTGTGGTTGTTGAGATATTATTATTTTTTAAATATTAAACTTTGACTTCCGGTTTGGACAGGAAGTAAGGTCAAATTGGGGTCACCTTTTTGTAAATATTTTTTGACAATTAACAATCTGTACAATGGTACAAAAATTGTGAATTTACCTCTTGTGGTTGTTGAGATATGATTTTTTTTAATGTTAAACTTTGACTTCCGGTTTGGACAGGAAGTAAGGTCAAATGGGGTCATGTTTTTGTAAATATTTTTCGACAATTAACAATCTATACAATAGTGCAAAAAATGTCCATTTACCTGTTGTGGTTGTTGAGATATGATTTTTTTAAATATTAAATTTTGACTTCCGGTTTGGACAGGAAGTAAGGTCAAATCGGGGTCACTCACAACTGGAGTCTCATCTACTTGATAAGTTCTAAGTACATGCCAAGTTTCAAGTTCATGTGAAGTTTGCAAGTATGTTTTTACTTGCGGACAAGATGGGGAGAAGAAGAAGAAGAAGAAGAAGTAAAAAAAAACTAAAAAAAAACAACTAGAGATTCGAGTTTGTTTACACAAACTCTAGGTGTTCGGGAGGGAGTAAAGGTCAAATTGGGGTCAACTTTGTGTAAAATTGTTTTGACAATTAACGACCTGTACAATGGTACAAAAATTGTGAATTTACCTCTTGTGGTTGTTGATATGATTTTTTTAAATATTAAACATTGACTTCCGGTTTGGACAGGAAGTAAGGTCAAATTGGGGTCACCTTTTTGTAAATATTTTTGACAATTAACGACCTGTACAATGGTACAAAAATTGTGAATTTACCTCTTGTTGTTGTTGAGATATGATTTTTTTAAATGTTAAACTTTGACTTCCGGTTTGGACAGGAAGGTCAAATTGGGGTCACCTTTGTGTAAATATTTTTCGACAATTAACAATCTGTATAATGGTACAAACATTTTGAATTTACCTCTTGTGGTTGTTGAGATATTATTTTTTTTAAATATTAAACTTTGACTTCCGGTTTGGACAGGAAGTAAGGTCAAATTGGGGTCACCTTTTTGTAAATATTTTTTGACAATTAACGATCTGTACAATGGTACAAAAATTGTGAATTTACCTCTTGTGGTTGTTGAGATATGATTTTTTTAATGTTAAACTTTGACTTCCGGTTTGGACAGGAAGTAAGGTCAAATTGGGGTCATGTTTTTGTAAATATTTTTCGACAATTAACAATCTATACAATAGTGCAAAAAATGTCCATTTACCTGTTGTGGTTGTTGAGATATGATTTTTTTAAATATTAAACTTTGACTTCCGGTTTGGACAGGAAGTAAGGTCAAATCGGGGTCACTCACAACTGGAGTCTCATCTACTTGTTAAGTTCTAAGTACATGCCAAGTTTCAAGTTCGTGTGAAGTTTGCAAGTATGTGTTTTTTGTAGACAATCTATTTGTGTGTAAAGACCACTAAAATGGTATAGCGCCCTCTATAGTTAGCATTTCTAACTCGCGAATTTGGTCATTATGTATGTTGGCTGGACGTCATCATTTGGACAGGAAGTAAAGTCAAATCGGGGTCACTCACAACTCGAGTTTCATCTACTTGTTAAGTTCTAAGTACATGCCAAGTTTCAAGTTCATGTGAAGTTTGCAAGTATGTGTTTGTTACCGGACAGTTATTGGGGAGAAGAAGAAGAAGAAGTAAAAAAAAAAAAAAAACCGAACAAAAACAATAGGTGTTTCGGGTACATACCCGAACACCTAAACAAAATAGAGATTCGAGTTTGTTTACACAAACTCTAGGTGTTCGGGAGGAAGTAAAGGTCAAATTGGGGTCAACTTTGTGTAAAATTGTTTTGACAATTAACGATCAGTACAATGGTACAAAAATTGTGAATTTACCTCTTGTGGTTGTTGAGATATGATTTTTTTTTAAATATTAAATTTTGACTTCCGGTTTGGTCAGGAAGTAAGGTCAAATTGGGGTCACCTTTTTGTAAATATTTTTTGACAATTAACGATCTGTACAATGGTACAACATTTTTGAATTTATCTCTTGTAGTTGCTGAGATATGATTTTTTTAAATGTTAAACTTTGACTTCCGGTTTGGACAGGAAGTAAGGTCAAATTGGGGTCACCTTTGTGTAAATATTTTTCGACAATTAACAATCTGTATAATGGTACAAACATTTTGAATTTACCTCTTGTGGTTGTTGAGATATTATTTTTTTTAAATATTCAACTTTGACTTCCGGTTTGGACAGGAAGTAAGGTCAAATTGGGGTCACCTTTTGTAAATATTTTTTGACAATTAACGATCTGTACAATGGTACAAAAATTGTGAATTTACCTCTTGTGGTTGTTGAGATATGATTTTTTTTAAATGTTAAACTTTGACTTCCGGTTTGGACAGGAAGTAAGGTCAAATTGGGGTCATGTTTTTGTAAATATTTTTCGACAATTAACAATCTATACAATAGTGCAAAAAATGTCCATTTACCTGTTGTGGTTGTTGAGATATGATTTTTTTAAATATTAAACTTTGACTTCCGGTTTGGACAGGAAGTAAGGTCAAATCGGGATCACTCACAACTGGAGTCTCATCTACTTGTTAAGTTCTAAGTACATGCCAAGTTTCAAGTTCGTGTGAAGTTTGCAAGTACATGTATGTGTGTTTTGTAGACAATCTATTTTTGTATAAAGACCACTAAAATGGTATAGCGCCCTCTATAGTTAGCATTTCTAACTCGCGAATTTGGTCATTATGTATGTTGGCTTGACGTCATCATTTGGACAGGAAGTAAGGTCAACTCGGGGTCACTCACAACTGGAGTCTCATCTACTTGTTAAGTTCTAAGTACATGCCAAGCCGTTTAAAATTTT
>CM055816.1:11100642-11201127 GCA_029582265.1 Zoroaster sp. YZ-2022
ATTTAAAAATTTAATGATTCAGCAGTAGTAGAGAGGTCTGTGGTAGCAACATATGTAAACAATCTCCAATAGGAGTTGCAATATTGTTGGTTCTGAGAAGAACCAGTGACAAGAACCAACAATTATTACAATTCCTAGTCTCCTAAGAGATTGTTTTCATGGTGCTACCACAAACCTTACTCCTATTATACTTCCATCATTCAAAGCTTTAAATCCTACTTATTCTAAGGAAATTATAACTTCCTTAGCCTATATTGGTAAGATCTTGTATCTCAAATTTTTTAAATGTCATAGACTATTAAAAGATATCTTGTTGCTTTGAAAAATCAGAATGGATTTCACCTACTTTGCAAGCTGGATAAATTATCATTCTTACTTCCCATTAATAAATGCCCATCTTGATTTCATTTTTAAAGTTAAGTAATCATAAACTCCCAATCATAAACTATCATAAACAAAACCAAAGTCATAGCTGCCAACATTTCAAAATTCCAATTTGTAATGAAACCGACCAAGACATAACAATTTGTATTAAAACTAAAATACGTTCAAGATGACCAACTGAAAATAAATCAAACAAAAACCTACTACAAAAATGTACATAAATCAATTTGTTCTTTTGTAATTTCTGAAAAAAAATCTTAATATTTACGAAAAATTTGTAATAGTTGGCAGCTATGCAAAGTTTGAAAGGCACAAGTCTATTTTGGACATAAGCCTCGTTTTGATTCTCATTGACTTGTGTATTAGAAAAACAAAATGGCTGCTGTATATCTTACCCATCGCAGATCACACTCTACAAGATGTAGTCTTCAAGACTCCCACCATACTCGCAAATCTGGAAAGACCTAGAGATCACGGAATTAATACGAAAGAAATTGAGCAAAATCTGGATTTAGAAATATATTATTTGTTTATAAATCTGTTTAACTTTCAGTTATTTCCATTTCTGAATGGCGGTGAATGTTTGGATTACTGTTCAGAGCCTCAGTTGAGCTGAAATTTCAACCTACAATTATGATTCAAATTGTTGGAAATCTTACACATAATCAGTACCTCCCACGCCTCCTTCAAGAGCACTGTGCTTGTACTCTTTGCACACAATGTTTCATGTGAGCAAATTTACTCAATATAACATTGGGTGCAGGGAGGATAGCGTTTTATGTAATTTGAAGAAACCCTTTCATGGTAATAGCGCCATGTTTGATGGAGTGCCACGGTCGAGCGGTTTAGTGCATCGGATTTGTGTTCTGATGGCCGAGTCGTCAGAATGTGGGTTCGAATCCCAACCGTGACCATGGTGCTTGTGTCCTTGAGCAAGACACTTTACCATAATTGCTTCTCTCCACCCAGGGGTAAATGGGTACCTGTGAGGACAGAGTTGGTTGTTGTGTTTGATTAGCCCCATATGCGCTGATGGATACGTGTGCTATATAAGTTATTTTTATTATTATTATTATTATTATTATGTTTTGATGGGGCAAAATTGTTATTTCGAACACTTATTGCCATCTGCAGACCAGGCGATTGAACTTCACGCACACTTCAGACGCGTGCGTGAAGTTCAAACGCCCAGTCGCAGACAGCAATGCGTGTTTGAAATAAACAATTTTGCCCCATCAAAAACATGGTGCTATTACCATGAAAGGGTTTATTCTCAACTCTTGCATATGAGAATGTACAGGGAGAACCATGGGAACTTCACAGGGTGTTCTCTATGTTTCGATTATTGCACTCTAATCATCATCAGGAGAATGAAGAGGTTTGGAGATATGCAGCTCTTTCTCTTACCTCCTTAACAAAGATTTCCTTTCGGCATGAAAATCTTTAAATGTGGACGACACAAAGATTCGGACAGTCTTCCATCCTGACCTCTGGATGACCAACTTCTGCCTTGTGACCCCTTGTTGATAGTCTGGTCAACCTTATCCCAGGTCTGAAGGACGGAGTATTTGTAGTCACTTGAGCTTGAGGGAACGACGCCCATGGACTGGGAGGAGCCACATCCCATCGTGTGGCTTTGTTGATTAATCTAAAAACTAGTTTCAAAAAGACAAAATTACGTCTAAAATACCATATAGGTTGATGAAATTCTTGCATCAGGTGATAAACAATTGATTTTTTCCCTACACCAATATGTGTATAGCACTGCATACTCAGTGCTTTTAGAGTGTCTGTGAAAGAAAAAACTTCACAGGCAACTTGGGTGGGATTTGAACCCATGACCTACTGCTTCTAGTGCAGACATCTTAACCCGGGTCTCGACCACCGAGCCATGCCTGTGCTTGCTCAAGCTTGCCTGAGCTTGCCCGAGCTTATCCGAGCTTGACCGAGCTTGACTGAGCTTAAAATACCTTTAAAAAAACCTAACAATGATGTACATCTCGCTATAATTTTAAACAATTGCAAGATAACTGATCTGCCATGCCTTTCTGCATATTATATAAATTACTCTGTCTATCACTAGCATGGGGGTTGATTCCAAAGGGCGGGGGAGGGAGTAGTAATGATAGTTAGCGCAGCCGGGACATTACATTAAAAAAAGATATTTTAACTAAATTCTCTGTATAGGTATAGGTTTTTTTTTATGAATTTAAAAATTCGATTTTTAAAAAATATTTAGAAACGAAATAAATATCAAAAAAGATATTTTTAATCAAAAATTCTCTGTATAGGTATAGGTTTTTTTTTTGCAAATTTGGTTATTTTTTTAAAAGGCATTTAAACTTCTCCAGAATCAGCTAGCCTCTTATAAAATATCTTTGAGTCAAATTCGCTGGGGAGACTCAAAAAAGATTTAAAATGATTTGGCCTCATCAAAAAATCGATGAGGCCAAATCTGTACCTTTAAAAAAAGTCAGTAAAAAAAGTGACATAATGAATTAATATTATATTGTTTAATAGTAAAGATGACTACTAAATATTTATCGAAATGGACATTGGAAGAATTGAAAAAATTTACACGAGAACTCCAACAACATCAACGCATTGGTCAAATAATTCTCGTGCCAAACAGCAATAATATAGTTGATAAACGTTCTTATTAGAACGCGGTTAAAAAGTATATAAATCACCAAAAACCAAAACCATTATATGAATTAAATTTCGAGGAATTGAAAAGGCGCGTAGCTCTCGTAAATATTGAGCTACCGCTACTCGGCTCGGGAGCGAATGAAGGGTTGATTAAAAAAGACTACATTAACGCTATTAAAAGGTTTTACGGTAGAGAAACCAAGTTGAAATTTAAACCTCCGATCGACGGTGGTAGTTATTTACGCAAACATTTAATGATTGTTCCGTTGAATCACAGCAAAGAAAAAGATTTAAATGTTTTTTGGAGAGCTGTAAAACCAAAGATTATCGTCGAGTTACGCAAAGACTTGAAGGATTTTAAAGCGTTCAAGTTTATGATATTTATTCGAATTAAATTACGTAAAGAAAACTTTGTTGGTACAGACGATTTTACCACACCGAGTTTTCATAATAAAAAGCAACTTGTTTTATTGAATTTAAACAATATCGAAAATGAACTCGATACGATAATTTCGCAAATTCAAGAAGTTTTAGAAAAATACACTCGAGAGGGTAGTGGATGGATAGTAGATCGTATCGAAGAAATGAATCTAAGAATCGCTAAATATCAACCTCTAAGAGGAGGTTCTTATATAGATCTATGCGATTACATAAAAAATAAAAAAGCATGCATCAACGTAAAAAACAAAGACGACGATTGTTTGCGGTGGGCACTACGTAGTGCTCTTTTCCACATAAAAATTCATCCGGAAAGAACGAGCAAGTACCCAATAGATGACGGTTTAAATTTTAACAACGTTGACAGCCCGACCCCAATCGATCAAATTAAACGAGTAGAGAAACAAAACAATGTAGCGATAAATGTTTTTGGTTGTGAATCGAAAACGATATTAGTTTACAAACTCAGCAATCAACCGGCAGAGATGGATCGTATAAATTTATTATTAATTCACAAAGAAGAAAAAGAAGGAACTAGATCTCACTACGTTTGGATAAAAGATGTAAATAAATTACTTTTTGACCAAACGAAATACGAGCATCGTAAACATTTTTGTTTGAGATGTTTGCAAGGTTTTTCGACGGGAGCGTATCTCGAAAAGCACATAAAAATGTGTAAGGGAATAAACGACAGACCGACGACTATCGTAATGCCTGAAAAGGGTAAAAAGGATAAAATAAAGTTTGTAAATTTTCATAAAAAGATGAAAGTTCCATTCGTAATATACGCCGACTTTGAAAGCATTATTAAAAATGTTGTTGATGAAAACTCTACCAATACTAAAAAACTACAAGAACACATCGTTTGCGGCTATTCGTACGTCATTGTAAAATGCGATGGTAAAAGTAGTTTTCCCCGCACGTACAGGGGAGAAGATACGGCTAAACATTTTTTAGATGAATTACAAAAAGAAGAAGAAAAGATTAATACTATATTTAAAAATCCTAAAAAATTAAACATGACTAAAGAAAATGTAAAAAATTACAACTCTGCCAGCGAGTGTTGGATATGCGAAAAGAAGTTTTTTGAAAGTGACGCTTGCGCGGCGGAGCATGACGACAAGTTTAAGAAAGTTAGAGATCATTGTCACATTACCGGAAAGTATCGAGGCGCTGCGCATAATTGTTGTAACTTAAAACTAAGTTTAAAACCAAAGAAAACTTTTATTCCGGTCGTATTTCATAATTTGCGAGGCTACGACTCTCATCTCATTATACAGGTCGCCGGTCTCATCGGGGGAAATTTAAAGTGTATTCCAAACAATATTGAAAAGTATATTTCTTTTAGTATTAATCAACTACGATTTATAGACAGCGCTCAATTTTTACTAGCTCCGTTGGACAAACTCGTAAAATCAAACGATTCTTTTTCGATTACGACTAAACTCGAACCAAATGTAGAAAAATTCAATCTCATTAAAAGCAAAGGTATTTATCCTTACGAGTACATGGACTCTTTCGAGCGTTTCAAAGAAACGCAACTTCCTTCTAAAAAACGTTTTTACAGTAGTCTAAACTGTCAACACATTACGAGAGAACAATACGAGCATGCTAAAAACGTTTACAACAAGTTTAATTGTAAAAACTTGGGTGATTATCACGATTTGTACGTGCGTACCGATACTTGCTTGTTGGCGGACGTATTTGAAAACTTTCGTAATACTTGTTTAAAACAGTACGGTTTGGATCCTGCTAATTATTATACGAGTCCGGGGCTAAGTTGGGACGCTTTGTTGAAACATTCGAAACAAACTTTAGATTTGTTTACCGATATCGACATGCATTTGTTTATTGAAAAAGGCACGCGCGGAGGAACGTGCATGGTGAGTAAACGATACGCGAAAGCAAATAATGTATATTTAGACGATTACGACAAATCGAAACCATCGAGTTACATTACGTACTTGGACGCGAATAATTTATACGGCTACGCCATGAGTCAACCTTTACCGACCGGTAATTTTAAGTGGTTGAGCGAAAAACAAATTAACAAACTCGAGAGAGATGGGTTTAAAAACAATAAAGGATACATTTTAGAGGTTGATTTGGAATATCCAAAAGAATTACACGATTCTCACAACGCGTTTCCACTCGCGCCAGAGTCGTTGATAGTACCGAAAGAATGGATGAGCGACTATCAAAAGAATTTACTAAAAGATAAACCCACTCCAAACGTTGTTAAATTAGTACCAAATTTATACAACAAGAAAAACTACGTGCTTCATTATCATAATTTACTATTGTATTTGCAACTCGGCATGAAACTGACTAAAATTCACAAAGTTTTAGAATTTAACGAATCGTGTTGGATGAAATCGTACATTGATTTAAACACGCGACTCAGAAAAAATGCCAAGAGCGATTTCGAAAAAGATTTGTACAAACTCATGAACAATTCAGTTTTTGGTAAAACGATGGAAAATGTACGAAATCGCGTAAACGTAAATTTAAAACGGCTAAACGATTCAAAACAAGACAATTTAATTCGTGCGCTCATCGCGAAACCAAATTTTGCCGAGGCTAGGATTTTCGATAACAATCTAGTAGCGATTCACATGCACAAAACGAAACTCGTACTCAACCGCCCGATTTACGTAGGAATGAGCATATTAGATATATCCAAGGTTTTCATGTATGATTTTTATTACAATCATTTAAAAACCAAGTATAAAAATAATTGTGAGTTGATTTACACGGATACAGATAGCCTCCTATTGGAAATTAAAACGAAAGATGTTTACAAAGATATGAAAAAAGACAAACGATTATACGATTTTAGTAATTATGAGTCGAGTCATTTTTTACATTCTGAAAAAAACAAAAAAGTGATTGGTAAAATGAAAGACGAGTGCGCGAAAACTGTAATCTCTGAAGTTGTTTGTTTAAGACCCAAAATGTATTCGATACTTACTTCAGACAAAGCTGAAATAAGAAAAGCTAAAGGAGTTAAAAGACAAGTTTTAGAACAAGATATCCAACACGAGCGATATAAACAAGTTTTATCCGATAAAACTACTCTGCATCACCCTATGAATTTTATTAGGCACATAAACCATAGACTATTTACGACTCTGATAAATAAAATATCGCTATCTCCTCTAGACACAAAGAGACACATTTCAGAAAACGGAATACATACTCGAGCTTACGGTCATCACATGATTAACGTTTAACGATTGGTGGATTCATCGTATCTCTAGGAATAATTTGTATTTCTTCTCTTACAAAACTACGTGTGGGGCCTCCTTCTAAATAATACAATATAGGTTGATTCGCACCTTTCATCGTTTTAGATATTCTATAAATTTTTATACTCCATATAGGATCGGTCGCTCTGCGCCTCGTATCTTTTTCAGCTTCACCCGGCGCGTATAAATACCTCACCAAACTGTTGTTGGGGATTCTTTTTTCGTTCTTTACAACGGCTGGTGAGGCTGGATTTTGCTCAACGCTATCTAATTTAATCGCGTCTTTGGGTTTCAAGTTAATCAGTCGAGTCGTCTCGTTGTTTAACGCTTTTACGACCGCCGGTAATCTTTTAACCCATTCTCTATTTCTAACATTAGTTGCAATTTCTTGACCATATTGATGCGAAAATAATCTTTCGCTTAAAGTTTTATTAAATCTCTCAACTATACCCTGAGCTCTGTGATTACCAGCTTCTCCTCGCTGAATTTTTACATTATGCTCACTCATCAACGCATTAACGCTGCTCATGAATTCTTTTCCGGGGTCGACTTTTATAATTTTAGGCCAAACCAACGGCGATCGTTTGTAAATTTTTTCAAAAGCATCGCTGACTCGCGCGGCTGTTTTATCGGTTAAAGGTACTGCAGCTTTATATCTACTTGCTTCATCCACGACCGTTAACGCGTACTTGAAAGTTCTTTTACCAATTACATCGTAAGGAAGAAACAATAGATCCGCTTGATGAACCTCGTTTGGTTTTTCGAGCGAGCTATTACTACTAGTTGGTCTCGGAATATATTTAGGATAGGGTAAATAAATTTGCCACAGCGCTTGCTTTTTTATCCATCGTCGAACTAATTTTACATTTACTTTCGTTTCTTTAGCCAATTTACTGATTGCATCTTGACCTTTGTAGTATCCTCTCGGACTATAATAAGCGTTTGATAGTTTTCGTTCATCCATTTAATATTTATAAATATTATTCGGCAGGCATGAGTGAGTTTGGTAAAATTCCTTGTTTAACTAACCACATTTGCGTAACACCGCCTAATCCAATCATCCCAGTTAGTTTTAACCCGTCTTTTACATCCAATTTTCCTAAATCGGCTGGTTTCATTTTAAATATTTTTTCACCGAGCATGCTGTATAAAATGACTAAAAGAGTCATAACTGAGCTGTGATAAACCGTATCGGCGATCGTTTTCGTATTTATAGGCATTGAAGACATGTTTATAATCGTTAAATATAAAAAAAAACTTTTTATTCCATTTCAAAAACATTTAGTTTCTCTACTTGCTTATTTTGGGGTGAAACGCTAGCGAGTTTAACGCGTTCTCTAGCGGGTTCGTTTTTAAATGTTGGTTCCGAGTTGCTTCTAAACAAGAAATAAGCTCCAATAGCAATACCTCCAATAACAATTGCTATTATATAGCTATTGTAACTCGTTTCATCGCTCATCGAGTTGTTTTCTTTATAACCTTCGCCATCGCGAGACGTTTTAACGCTTTTCGCGGGTTTAGCGAGTTGTAGTTTTTTCTTTTTGTTAATTTCGGCTAATTTTTTTCCGGCCGCAACTCTGTTTGGGTTTTTTGACCTAGTCGCTGGTTGGGTAATGGTCTTTGGCGTTGGTTCTGGTTGCGCAATCTCCTTCAGCACAGTCGTTTGCTCGTTGGTTTCCATCGCTTTTATTATCAGTTGAAGATAATGTTTTGCAAGTTTCTATTTCTTCTTTTCTTTTTAAATGTTTTGCCGTAATCAGCGAAACGCTGAGCGGAGCGAGAAACATACCGTACTTGTAGTATATTTCACACGCCATTGAACTAAGCATGCTATTAAGGAACGGATCTTTTTCTAAATCTGAAATTAATTTACCTTCATCATCAATTTGAAATTTATGACCGTACAAATCAATACGGTTTAAACTTATTCCTAATACTTGCGCGTATAGCGTTATAATGGCGCTACCCAAACTCTGAGTAATATCACGACCTAATTTAGTTTCGTATTGCGTGTGTAATGCTTCTCGCTCTTGCTCGCTCAAAGTTTCAATATCACTAACGCTTAGTTCTTTTCCGAAAAACTTGTTCGAGTCTCCCCCAACTACAACCGATAAAAGACGTAATTTTTTTTTCAACAATAAGCTATCGTCGTTGACGCTAACGTCGTTAACGAGTGGCGTCTGTATATTTTCGTTTAATAGCTTATGTAATTCTTCCATTTATTATACATACTCGAAGAATAATCGATTAAATTTATAAAAAAATATAAAAACCAATAATTAGTTTTAGATAACCCATCGACGTTTAAAAGCTCGTTAAGATTTAACATTAGATCTTTTACTCGTTCAGCATCTATACTATTAAATATATTTTTTACTTTTTCAGTATTCTCGTTTAAAACTTGTACCAATTCTTGTCTTTCTTTCGCGGTATTTACGAGTTGGTTAAGATTATGTATAAAATCATTTACTCGTTCAACAGATATATTCGTAAATACTCGTTCAGCATTCATATTTATAAATATGCTTTATAATATTTATTAAAATGCTAAACAACCTATGGGGGATCGCTGAGTAACCTATGGGGGATCGCTGAGTAACCTATGAGTAACCAATGAGTAACCTATGAGTAACCTATAAGTAATTGCTCTTAACCTATGAGTAACCTATAAGTAACCTATAAGTAACCTATGAGTAACCTATAAGTAACCTATGAGTAACCTATGAGTAACCTATGAGTAACCTATGAGTAACCAATGAGTAACCTATGAGTAACCTATGAGTAACCTATGAGTAACCAATGAGTAACCTATGAGTAACCTATGAGTAACCAATGAGTAATCGCTCTTAACCTATAGTAATTTATGAGTAACCTATAGGTAACCTATGAGTAACCTATGAGTAACCTATGAGTAACCAATGAGTAACCTATGAGTAACCTATGAGTAACCTATGAGTAACCAATGAGTAATCGCTCTTAACCTATAGTAATTGCTGAGGGGATCGCTCTTAACCTATAGGTAACCTATGAGTAATCGCTCTTAACCTATAGTAATTTATGAGTAATCGCTCTTAACCTATAGGTAACCTATATGAGGGGATCACCAACGACTTGACGGTAATCACTCAGTCGCGTATTTCCCAACCGGTAGGTTGATCTGTTTTTAAAATTAATTTACGGTGTTTAACTCGTTTTAATTTTTCATGAATTTCCATTCTCAACTCACGAGTTGGTACAACATCATTTTCTCTAAGACAATTCTCGTACGAGTCTCTATCTTTACAATAAAATAAACACGCCCATTTGAGTTGTTCTCTAAAATCTTTCAATACGCTATTATATTTTTGCGAAAGAATCCAACAGCTGTGTCGTACGTGTCTACCGCTAAAAGCCAATTGCGTGATCATACATTTATTATTCTCGTCGTATTTTTTATAATGCAACTGTTTATTCGCGCTGCAATCGTCTATAATAAACAACGTTTCTTCCGTTTTGAAAGCGTTGCTATAAATTTGTATAGCTCTATTCAGCGATATGTCGTTTAAATCGTTAACGTGTACGTTATCGTCGTTTAGAACCCATTTTCTATTTTTGTACGCATCATTGTTGAAAATGGTAGGGCATAATATAACGATATTTTCAAAATATTTAAAATATTCATTTTGTAATAAATTTAAAACAAATTCAGTTTTACCGCATCCCGTTTGTCCACAAATTAACGCGGCGTGTGGATATTTAGGTAACATTTTCTTTTTAATATTAAACGTTTTTTAATAATCACTCGATGTTTAATAATCGACCGATTCGAAACGCGAGTTTCTAATGTTTAGTTGCGCGTCCATGATAATAAAAGTATACATGTTTAGTTCACCCGCACTCTCGGCTTCTTTTTCAATTTGAATGGTAATTCCTTCGGACAAGTTTTGCACTCGTCTTCCGCTTCCGTGTAATACATTATCGGTACTCGTTCTTAAATCTAAAAATAAACCGTATTTATCATGATAATAATTCGCTATTTTGATGTTGGCCAAATCTAGAGCTTTCACAACTCGTATAGCGTGTTGTTTTCTCGAATCACCGAAATATTTTGAAATCTCTTCCCATTGTTGATATCTTTTCATTCCGTGCGCGTAGAGTTGATTGGGAACGCCTTCGATCGTAATACTAACTTTTGTTATTTTAGGATTATAAAACTTGTTGCTTTCTTTCACGTTGGGTTCTTTAAACAAAAACAATATTCCTTTCATACTTTTTGCTGGAGTATTTAAATTTATATTCCACATTGTATCTTTTTTGTTTAACGTAGTTACGCTCTGTCTCAGTACGCGATCAAACAATATACTCGTTCTATCGCTGTATTGATTTCTAATTGTTCTAGCGAGTTCTGGCATATGAACAACCTCAAATTCTAAAGAAATTCCACTTATAACATATTTAGCGTTGTCGTCGGTGCTTTTGATTACGTTACTAAATTTATTAAACACGAGTTCGTAAGTTAATCGATCTCCTATGCCCGACTGATAGTAAGGTTGATGATCGGTCAACAATTCAAAATCGAGTGGAATGTGATATCTATTTTTATACGCGTCTGCGACAGCTTTATCTTTTCCGCCGTTTGCGGCTACATCTTTATCGCTAGCGTCTATCATTCTTATTTTAGTCACGTTTACATCCTCTATTCCTTGATACGTTAAATTTTCGCGTTGATCTTTGGTTAGCCATTCGTCTTTGTAACAATTGAATACATCCGCATCGTCTAAACTAAATATTTCGTTTCCTTCCATTTTAATTATTATATGTTTTACAATGTATCTACCTATATTTTGTACCAACGTTCTATTTTCATCGCCTGAGCTAACGAGTTCAATGTTGAAAGCTAATCGCGTTGTATTCGGAACGATGACGTCATTCATTCCTAAATTTGGAAAACGAACCGCCAACAATTGATTTTCGTTTATGGTACTCGGATTGTTTGTAATGACGACTTTTTGGCGCATTCCTTTTAAGCCTCGAGGTTCTCTTATTCTTCTGTATGGATCTAGCGTATCTCCGTACGTATTATTAGACATATTTAACGTTAGTAAATATAATAATTTTTTATGTTTTCTAAAAGAAAATGGTGTCTGTAGCGATGATGGTTGGAGGCGCCGTAATCAACGCGTTAGCGTTTACCGGATCGAATTTTTTATTTAGTAATTTACGTGGCAATGACGCAGAACGAGAACGCAAACGACACGATTTAGCGTTGGAACATCTTTCGAAAGCTAGAGACGAATTTAGTAAAAAGCGTTTAAAATATCTAGATTATTTAAATGAGAAAATACAAAAAGAATCGGGCGCTATAAGAACGTTTAATAACATTAACGAAGCGATGCAAGAATATTCGCGAGTTTCGAATACACGAGTAAATTTGCCTCTCGATTTACGTAAAGAGCCGCGATTAGAAGATTTTTACGATGTTAGCGAAGATCAAAAAACGGGAGAAATTGTATTTATCATTATTGGTATGAGTGTAGTTGGTTACGCGAGTTATAGATTGTTAAAATAAAAGATATTATAAAATGGAAGAAGGAGGAAACCCATATATAGAATTAGACCCAATGTTTAATCAACCCGAAGATGAATATTTGGATGATGAAATGCGTGATAACAACTTGGGTGATATTCCGATGGAACGAGAAACTTCTTTTAGTTTATCTCAAGAAAATAGATTACGTAAAGATATAGTCGATGATTTTTATACAAGTATAGGTTTTTTAAACTCTATAAAAGACTATACTAGATTCAAGTATAAACTAAATGAAAATAAAGTGGGTTTACTTTATTTTATAAAAGGTAATACAGAAATACGGTTAACTAATTTAAAAACGGGTGGATTTTTAAAATTAGGTTCGATCAAAGGTTTAACTAGAAGTGATTTAACAGCTTTCGGCCTTTCTAACATTATAGACACAACAGAAATAGTAATAAAAGAACGAGATGGTCGTAGAAAATTACCATCTATACCACAACAACGCGTAGAAAAATCAATACAAGTTCAAGAAGCTATCGAACGTTCGAGAGATCAAAACACTCAAACAGAATTAAACATAGAATGGCGAGAAGTAATAGCGCTTGATAACATTATGGCTACGAGTCGAGGCGAACAATTGAATCTTTTAAGTAAATTAAAAACGTTAAACCAAAGAATTTATGATATGAAAGAAGTAATTAGCGACGCTGAAGAAAGAGAGATTGATAAAAAATCAATAAAAAAGTATCGTCAAGAATTGCTAGAACTAATTGATGATAAACGAGTAATCGTAGAGCAAATAGATGCGCATGATTATATTCTTCGTAGTCAAATTAATAGAATTAAAGAAACAGCTCAAAAAATGTTAGAAAGGGATATTACGTTAGGTGATAAAATTAAAACTTTATTTAGAGAACAAGGCGTAACGATCGTCAGTATATTAACGGCTTTTAGTATGACCATCGCTTTTATCGTCAAATCGATCGGTAGTGCAGTTACACCAAAACCAACTCCACCGCCCGCGCCACCAACGCCCGCACCACCAAAACCGAGCGACGTAAAAGAGTGGATACAAAAAACATTAAAAAATTTAGCGAATGTATTATCTAAACTAGGAGCGAAAGCTTTAGCCGCTTTGCCGGCCATTATCGGTACGGTTGTAAGTTGGTTATTAAAAACGGCTTCCAGCATTATCGCGTGGACGGCGGAACATTTATGGTTGGCGCTAAGTGGAGTCGGAGTATTAGTTTTAGCTTATACGCAGAAAACGTAAAAATGCTCCGCGTCAGCGTAACAATTCGTAAATCATAACGCCTACACCAGTTAAAATCGCAAAACCAATTATTAAAGAATTTTTTTCTTCTTGATGACTAGCATCTTCTAAAGAGCGCTTGCTGATTGCGTCTTGCGCGTGTGCTATTGTAGAATCATCTTCTACATGTTTTGTAATTGACGATTGTACGCTGTCGCTAAGCAAAGGTAAAATAGGAAAATCAGCGAGAGTTGAATTTGTATCTAAATTTGAACCTAAAGATAAACCGCTCGTCGCAATTAATAGATTATTGTTGTATCCCGCGTAATTGCCTATTCGTAAATTCATATCGCTAGGCATCATGTATAAATTTTCTCCTAGACAAAAGTTTAAACGACTGCGAGCGTATTGTAAAACATCTTGATATCGTTGAATGCTAGTTTGTAAATCAACCGGAGAGTCAATCTCTGCTTCCACTATATTTATAAATTCGCGTTGCGCGTCTAAACCCGTACCACCCGATAAAAATGAGCTTTTTGCTTGCGCTTGAGCTCCTAAAATTGCGTAAACGTACGTTCTTAACGAGTCGTTTATTCGTTGCGTACCAACGTCCGTAAAACCTTTAGACTCGCTGATTATAAATTTTGACCAAGCGAGCTCCGTTGAAGATTGTGAAATGAATGCGATCGTATAGGTCGAAGGAAAATCTCCAAAACTCATTTTAGTCGCGGTTTTGTAATAATCGTAATCGGTCACCTCGGTAGAAATAACGTTCAAACTACTTTTATCGTAGTCTCGATTGGGTACCGCTTTGATACCGTCATCGTAATAATAAGCCGTTCCTAATCCGTTTGAATTTAAATCGACTCGTTGTTTCCAATTGGAGGCTTGAGAAAGGTGAAATTCTTTACATATTTTTTTGTACGCGCTCACGTCTATATTATTGGCAAACGCGTCGTAAAAATTTTGAAAAGATGTGGGACAGCTCATTTCTTTGAGCAATCGTCTAATTTGATAATAGACGTGAAATCTAAAAAAGCTACGAATCATCATATTTAGATGGTTTAAATGTTGATAACTCACGCCGCACCTCGTCGTGGCGCAGTACGTCGCAAAATTTATTTGATTTTGATAAAATTTGAGCGGGTTAGAATACCAATCATCGACAACGTCGTCGCTTTTAACGCGAGGCAGCTTGTAGTCGTTGAAAACATTATTAAAACGAACGTTAAAAAACTCGTTCTTGTTTACGTAAATGTTTATACTCGTTAAATCACCATCGTTAAAATCGAGAGGCGCTTTAAAATTTCCAGATTGCTCGTACGAATACGTAAAATTACTCTCGAATGCTAATGGAAACGACATTTTATTATATTAAAATATAATAAAATGTATCATACGTTTGAAATCGAAATTGGTAAAGAAGGAGGGTCGGTTCAATTATACAACGTCATCGATAATCGACAAGATAATCTCTCGATTATATTACACAGCGTAAACATTTGGGTGGGATATTACAACGTGCGTAAAAAAGAAAGAATACTAATTCGTACGGTGGGTGAATCGGAAGGAGAAGTAAAATTTATCGAGGCGGGCCTTTACAACATTATCGAAATTATCGAGATTATAACGAAAAATGAGTCTTGGATAACGTTTAGAATCGATAAATCCAAGGGTGAATACACGTTAATATTAGCTCAAGTGAACAAGAGCGTTAAATTTTCATCTGGGTTAGCTAATTTATTGGGGTTGCATAGCGAATCTCTAACCGCGGGGGAATACAGCAACAAAATTGACGTACAACTTTTTAAATTTTTATACATTCATTGCGATCAAATTTCTACGACCGATAATTATTTCAACGGAAAACCCAGCACAATTTTAAACTCTTTTCCTTTGCGAGACGCGTCGTTTGGTGAAAGCATGTACATGCAATATACAAATCCATTAGCAAAAAAATTACGACTCGGAACTTTTAACGAGTTGAGTTTTCGAGTTAGAGATAGCAAAAGTAGAGATATACATAATCACGGTTTCCCCATTATTTTAAATGTTGAAATTATATAAATATGGCGAGTATTTACGGACCTAGTCGCGCTGACGCGAAGCGTACAACGAATATTAGAACGAGCGCTAGCGATGAATCGAAAGGTGAAATTTACGAACATCACGGATATCTAAACAGAGACGAAATTTTATGGCGAGTAGTTTTAATCGAAAAATTCGACGTCGTACTCGGATGGCACGATATTTTTAAACAACCCTTTTTCTTGTTTACGACCGCGCCGACGTATTGCAGCATTTTTACGCAGTTTATAAAAACTAATAGTTTCGCTACGCATTCGGCGACGCGCGATTACGCTCCCAACATTTATTATATTCCTTCTCCGCAACGAGATGAGAAATTTCATTTTCTAGAAAATGAAACGCAACATTTAAAATACGAAATGTGTTTTAAAATGCGAAACGTTAGAAAAGTTTTTGTCGAAGCGAGTTTTTTCGGTTCGCTAAATTCAAAAATCTGTTTCAATATAAAAATAGCAAGTTTACCGTCGAATTAATGTTGAAATAATATAAATGGCGAGTATTTATGGACCGAGTCGAAGCGGTAATGTTGTTAAAAATGTTGTTGAAAATGTTAACGATAACGATAACGAGCCGAAAAGATATGTTAAATTTGGGCACATCAAACCTAGTGATCGCTTGAGTGAATACGCTATTTATGGAGATTCAGAAATTCAATTGCTTTGGATCCCCAATACAATAGGTTTTTATATATGGAGAGACCCGTCGTTTTTCTCGTACTGTGCTAAAACTAATGAGGGTGAAACTCATATATATTCTTCAGAGAAAAGTTTTATACGTTATGACAGTAAAAAAAATACAGAATTGTACAATATTGGCGGTTTTAGTTTTAGCGTTAGAACACAATATTTAGAATATACATTATGCTACGTTTTTAATTTAAATGCTCATGAAATTAAAAAATATATAACTCTAAATTTATTCGGCTCTTTGGTTGAAGGAATCTGTTATGAGTTGATTGTTAGAACTATTATGTTAAATTAAAATCTTTACTATTAATAAAACATATAATGAGCGTGCCTATAGAATCAACGAACGTACTTTATCCAAATTTACCGCCTTTTACGAATGACGCTAAATCATTTCGATTGCAAAAAATCGACGATATTCAAAAAGAATTACGAATCGAAATAAACGAACGCGAAGCCGTATATAAAAAATATAATAAAATCATAAACGCTTGTAACGTCGCAGAAACTATCGCAGAATTGGGTTGTATGGGAGCGGGAGGAATCGGAATAGCCAGTATCGTTACGGTTGTATCGTCACCGGTAGGATTCGCTTTAGAAGGTTTAGCTTTGGGGCTGGGTAGCGCAGCTTTCGCTATTAGATACGCGAAAAATAAATGTTATAAAAAAGCTAAAAAACACGATGAAATACGAATTTTAGCATCGAGTAAACTCGACACGATCGAAAACCACGTTAGTAAAGCTTTAGAAGACGGTTACATCAGTCAAGAAGAATTTGTACTCGTGTGTGAAGAGCGAGATAAATATTATAAAATGAAAGAAAAAATCCGTAACGCCGTCGCGAAGAGTGTACCAGAGGTTAAACCTATCGATGCAAACGCAGAAAAAAAAATTCTTATAGAAAAACTTTTGAGTTTAAAGTAGCTTTGACGATAAATAAGAGCTATTATACAACTCGATGTAATCAAAAACACGCTTCGCGAGTAGCGGAGCGTGTAAAAACGTTCGATAGACCTCCTCCTTATAATTATAATTTATAAATTTCTTTCTGACAATTCTTTCATCACTCTATTGTACGCTCGTTTAGTTTTTCCTCTCGCTACATATAATATCTTCGTGCATTTTGTACAAAAGCCCGACTTTGATTTTGTGCCATTTTTACATATACAACAAGGAAGTGGAATACTTTTACCTCGACGAATACGGTATCGATGCATCGGGCAATAGACATCATCGCGAATACTCATTCTACAACACTTGCAGTTTTTACCAACTAAAAGCCATTCACAAAAAATCATCGTTCTATACATCTTTACTATTAAACAATATAATATTAATTCATTATGTCACTTTTTAAACTACGTTAAATCTAGCAGAGTATCATATAGGTGTTCTATAAACACTTTTATTTGTTTATATTTATGAAAATTTATAGAGGTGATTCTGGGATAGTCCAGTGATATCAACGTGATCGCTAGATCCATCAACGCGCTTACTAGTTGGAAACGATGAGCGCGTAAAGCCCATCGCATCTCGTAGTTGATGCAAGTTTTTTTATAAGAACCACTTCTCAGAGGTTGAGGAATATCGATGTTTAGATGCATTTCTTCGATACGATCTACTATCCATCCAAAACTGTGAAACCTTTTAATAGCGTTAATGTAGTCTTTTTTAATCTTCCGCGATCTCGCTCCCGAGCCGTGTAACGGTAGCTCAACATTTTCAACCACTACGCGCCTTTTCAATTGAGCTAAATTTAATTCATATAATGGTTTTGGTTTATGGTTTTTTTTATATAATTTTACAGCTTTGTAATAAACACGTTTTTTAGATCTACTCGTACCGTTTAAAATTATACGAATTTGTTTCTCTCGTGTAAATTTTTTCAATTCTTCCAATGTCCATTTCGATAAATATTTAGTAGTCATCTTTACTATTAAACAATATAATATTAATTCATTATGTCACTTTTTTTACTGACTTTTTTTAAAGGTACAGATTTGGCCTCATCGATTTTTTGATGAGGCCAAATCATTTTAAATCTTTTTTGAGTCTCCCCAGCGAATTTGACTCAAAGATATTTTATAAGAGGCTAGCTGATTCTGGAGAAGTTTAAATGCCTTTTAAAAAAATAACCAAATTTGCAAAAAAAAAACCTATACCTATACAGAGAATTTTTGATTAAAAATATCTTTTTTGATATTTATTTCGTTTCTAAATATTTTTTAAAAATCGCGTTTTTAAATTCATAAAAAAAAACCTATACCTATACAGAGAATTTAGTTAAAATATCTTTTTTTAATGTAATGTCCCGGCTGCGCTAACTATCATTACTACTGAGGGGGACATGTCCCATCCAATATTAATGATGGGGAGGGGAGGATACAGTAAATTATTCAAAGTGCACAAGTCATTACTTTAATAAACTGTATTTTTGGAAGGTATGTCGAATTCAACTGCCACTTGTGCACAATGTCTAACGTTAACGTTAAGCATGTGTTTTTAGCAGAAGACAAAATGGCCAACATCACTTGATGTGCATGCATTCATTGCTCAAAATCACAAAGAATGTACAATACAACCATGAAAGCTCTTCCTCCATGATACAACTCCCACTTGTCTATCCAAATGTGATAAATATCACAGATTTTGATTTAGAATAATAGAAGGTGATTAGGACATACTTCAGTTATTAAGGAGAAAAAGTGTAATCACGACTCAAGTGATTGAACTTTGAAGTGAAACAATATTTTTTGAGATTTTTATTTATAAATTTCTTTTTTTCACAGGTGCCCAGAAAACCTGTAAACAAGGGCGCTTGCTTTTGTGAACCAGAAACACTACGTAAACCCCTACTCATCTACGATAAGTGTTCTGGGGGGTAGAATGTCGTATCTGGCCGCCACTATTTTTCATTAAATATAACCAATAATGTAATCTTACCTACCTGGTAAGGTGGAGAACATATGGATGATGATGGACATATAGGCCTACTTCAAATTATTCCAGGATATTTATTTCATGAAAAATCGGGCATTTTTGGTATACGATGACTTACTCAGTCATGTCAGTCTGATCTTGTAAACTCTACAATTAGTGACCAACACAGTCATTGTACATGCGTAGTGGCAACTATAATAGGACCCTTCTATTTTCTGAAGGGGAGGATTTTTTTAGAAGGGAAATCAAGTCCGAAAACCATCATAAAAGTGGATTTTAACGATAGTTTTCGCTTTCTGTACCACCAAAAATTGATAGAATGATTTTTTAACTGGTTAGTGGTTGCAAAAAAAATCCAAACAAGCCCTTAAAAAGTGGCGGCCGGATACGACATTCTTTCCGTTCTGGGTTCTTTACGTGCATTACTAACATGTTATCTAGTAATAGTATCGATATTGGCTTAGCATTTCTCGGAAAACTTATGGCGTATTACTGGTTGCATAAACTTATTTAAGTTGTGCTTGTTACATTTTCTGTGCCCCCATCAACTTTCAGTTTGGGGGCGAGTCATTATACCAACATCAATTTTTTGATGACAACAATTCTGTGCGTCTCAAAAAACGGCGCTCAAGACGTCCACGCATATGATCATGCATTAAAATTCAGCATTTTACAAGAGAATCCTTCACTGAAACAAACTGAAACACCAAACTGCTAATTTCATTTGTAAGTTACTGTCCAGTTGATGATATAACCTTAGGTGCGTCATTTAGGGTAAATTGAGGATACACAGGACCTATGAGTATGAATTGAGAAAAGAATGAACATTCAACATGTAGCTAGGCCAATTGTGACAGCTGCCATGTGCCTGTTCTCGCAACAACTGAGAACAAACTAAAGGAGAGGAAATGTAGTCAAGTGAGGTTTGGAAACGATTATTGTTGGAGACTTTGAGTAATGAATTTTCAATTTGTGCACATCTTTTAATATGTTGGCCATTTTGTCGTCTGCTAGTATTACTACTACACACGGGACCGTACTCAAGTTCCCTCAGCCTTATGTTCCCTCAGCCCTATATGTTCCCTCAGCCCTAAATAGACCCTATGTTCCCTCAGCCCTATGTTCCCTCATCCTGTCTTAACACTCCATGAGGGAACATAGGGCTGAGGGAACATAGGGTTGAGGGAACATAGGGCCTAATTTGGATTTTAAAAAAATGTTAGGCATTGAGGGAACATAGGGCTGAGGGAACATAGGCATGACCCCCTACACACCCTAGAGTAAAACTAACACTTAGTTTAAGTTAACAGTTACACGCATAATTTGTGCACAAATGCCTGGCGGTTGGATTTGACATTCTTTGAAAATTGCCTGCTAAGAAAATACAAAGAACACTGAACAGATCTGAACTTACTTCAAGGTACAACTAGGAGTAGGAGTTGATATTTTTATTTTTTAAGTTCCCTAGGCTTTAGCATCAACAACAACATTATCTGTGGGCTGATCGACTGATGGCATGTGTACTGCCACGCCGCAGTGACATTACGTATCTATCTTACAACATGCACGCGCAGCAGTACCACTCGAACGTATAGTAGTACAGTGTATGTACATGCCACTAACTTGATTGATCGTTTCCAACACAACATAATTATAGACGCGATATCAGCATGTAATCTGCAAACTAGACTTTTACTAGTCTTGGTCCAATACCTCGTTCATTATTATCTTGTCTTGTCTTGTACTGGTTCGTTACAGACAATTGACTTGTGCAAATTGATATTCCATTTGATTGCCTTCATTGGGTAATTTGCAAGATTAAACAGGGTTTAATATTTGGTTATCAAAAAATACTGTTTCTAGTCGGCTTCAAAATCGGTGCGGTGAAAAAATGTAACCTATTATTTTATTTTACCAAGCAGTGAGAGACATTAAATATGCGTTTGCTGTGTACTTGGCCCAGATGGTTTACCGTCCATGGTTTCAGACGGTTGGTGGAAGTAACGTCATTAAATGTTTTAAGAAGGTTTACCAAGAAACGTCTTAAATGAAGACTAGCTTTGAACCCGGAATTGACCTTACTAGCTAGCATGTAATGTACACGAAATAGGAGCACACGACACAGAACGGAGTCCATTAATATCTGGGCCAAGTACACAGCCTAGCCAACGCCTATTCAGTGTCTCTATGATAAGCATTGGTCTGATGTTGAAATGGAACATTCATCATGGTTCACATATTAAACAGCTAATATTTTCACCCATGCCAAATAATAATAACTGAGAATATTCTTTGTTTTTCTGCAGCATCTTTTTCGGTAAGTCAGCGCTGATGGAACGAGTTCAATATTTAAAGTAAACTAAAGTTACTACATTAAGTTCTGCCATAGTTAATATAAAAGGAACAATATCGTGACCGTGGTCATGATCAGTAGAGCAGACTTCCAACACGGCATGGAATCGGTGTCGTAGTTTTTAAGATGAACCATGGAGGACGGAACCTTCCTCCATGGATGAACACAGTGACTGAACATTACTGGCTCATTTATGCAGTGCACCAACGGCTTATTTATACAGCCAGAAGCAACCTCGTCATGTGTGGGATATTGGCAGTCACTGAGTTAATCTAAAACTAGGCCACATGCCTCTTCTGTTCACAGTCTCCTATTTTAGAATAATTATGTAATTTGTCAGCGAAAAATTAGATAATCTAAAATTACTAATCTGAAACTAGCACTCAGTCTCTAATTCTGATAAGCACAATCAGTTTTGTGTTTTTGCAAAATCACATTGGATATACATGCAGGGTTCCTATTGTCATCTTTTTCAAATTAATTATTTATTTTTGTTTGTTCGCCCGAAAAATGGATTTATGTTTCAGATTAATTTATATAAATTATGTGCTATACAGATGAGATGGCACCCCATACAATTTTCAACTGCATTTTTACCCATATTTTTATTTGGCTTACAAGGAGTTTTACGACTATAAAGTATAAATGTTTTACCTACATGTAGTCCTTCCCTTCACATGGTTGGATTTTAACCTGTGATGTGGAGTCAATTATCCAATTTAAACCACAGCTACAGTCAAGTCTCCCTAGTGATGACTTCAGCTGTGGTTTAAACTGGATATGTTGCAATAGTCTTTATCATTGGGTTAAAGGGTCTTTACTCCCATCAATGGGATAATGGGATTAATGGATAAATGGATTTTTAATCCATCAGCAATGGGATTAAAGGATCTTTGCTCCAATGGATGGGATTAACTTGGGATCATTACTCCATCTAGGGGATTAAACTGTTTTTACTCCTATCAATAGGATTAAAGGGTCTTTAGTCATATCAATGGGATTAAAAGGTTTTTAATCCCATCTATGGGATTAAAGATAATAACAAAAAGGTTTAACTGTTGATGCTAGCAGTATAATGGTGGCTCTTTCAACTCTTTTTATTCTCCATTAGGCTAAATGTGATATCATATTCTCTATCTGTCCTCAACATTTTAATATTTTGTTACAAACAGAAATGGCTACTGGACCAGAATTATTAAGCTCAGCTTTGCAGAAGATAAGTGAAAACCATCTCCAATGCGTCTTCTGTCTTGAGAGATACAAACATCCAAAAATATTAGAATGTCTACACAGCTTTTGCCAGCATTGTTTGGAGGAATACTACGATACCAAATATAAAGATGCAACAGAGATACCGTGCCCTGTGTGTCGGAGGTTGATGCAAGTTCCACAGACAGGCATTCAGGGACTCAAAACCAGTTTCTATCTAATTGCTCTTATTGATGAGGTAGCCCTACAAGAGAAGGTGGTGAGTTCCGGCACTGCCAAGCTAAGCTGTCAGTTTTGTAAAGTAGACGCCGAGGCCATGCACCGCTGTCTGGACTGCGCATGCAATATTTGCTCAAACTGCTGCCAAATACACCCACGAATTCCTGCAACATCAACACACACCATCGCCACCCTGGAGGACATCCGTCAGGAGAAGGTGACGTTGAAAAAAATAGTGCAAGATGTCGGGCCCAGATGTCCCAAACACAAGGGAGAGGTGCAACGATTTTATTGCGAGGCATGTCAAGTCTTAATCTGTCGAGACTGTACCGTGGACCATCGTCTCCCTGAGCATCAGTACATTGACATTGCAGTAGCTTCTCTGAAATACAAGAAGGCAATGAAAGATAGCATGCCAGATTACCGCAAAGAAATAAAGAAACTGGAAGAATCTTTGGCAGCTTCATCTCAAGCTAAGCAAGAATTCAGAGACAAAGTCATAACAACCATGAAAGAGGTGAAGGAGACAGCAGATCAGATCAGAGCAAAGGTTACAGCTGAGGAGAATAAGATGATTGATGCCATCAAGACCCTTGAACAGGATCGTATGGCAGCATTTGATGAGCATGAGAAAGCAGTGGGTATGATGCTACAAAGGAAACAAGATTCTCTGGACACGGCCAATGATGTTACAAATACAGCAACAGACAGTGACTTCCTGTCACTGTATCCCATCATCAGTAATGAGTTGAAATCACTGAGCAGTCACCGCTGTCCTCTGATTGATCGTAGACTTTCAAGTCTGCATCTCAATAAGACTCCGAGGATTGGTGACATCAGTCTGGGTAAGCTGGTGTGGGAAGACAAGTGGGAGTTGCATCATACATTTGGCAAAAAGGGAAGTGGTCTGGGAGAATTCAACTGTGCCCGGGGCATTGCTGCTCTACAACCCAACAAGATTGCAGTGGCTGACACATACAACAACCGAGTAGTGATCTACAGCATTGAGGGCCAACACGAGAGAACTATTCAAATGGAAAAATGTGGATGTAAGTACCGCATAGTGCATACGATAAATATTATGTAAATAGCAGGGTTGACTAGGGAATAATATTATAAGCGTGATGTGTCTTTTCCCTCCCAGAGGTACACATAATTCTTGTACAAGTGAATTTGTTGTATGCTCGTGAACACCAGCCACCACACTGCATACAAAAATATTAGCACTATCAAAACTCGGATAAATAGATTTCATCATGGAATGTAGGCCAAACCTACCCTGGTTTCACTCTGAGAATACAACATCCCAACATACATTTTGTCGTACATTATGACCGCGTTCACACTTGATCCGGCAAGGGCGATCAAAGGAGGATCAGATCCTGCAAGGGCGATCAAAGGGCGATCAACAGCTAGTGTGAACGCAAGAGCGATCAGGATCTGATCCTCCTTTTTGATCCCCCTTTATTGCGGGATCAAAGGAGGATCTGATCCTGCAAGGTGGATCAAAAACGTAGTGTGAACGCAACGCAGGATCAGACCCCGCAATTTGACCCACCGACTTCCGGTCTAATCAAACAGACTGGAGCGCGAGTTGAAAAAAATAAACCGCGAAAGCTTGTAAACAACCAGTGTTGGTTATGCAATGAGAGCGTCCCCTTATTACACTGGTTCCAACACGTAACACAGCATTTCTGTGCACAAAAGAACATTACACGATTTGAATGGTACTTGGCATTTGCATCCCTGTTCTGCATGCAACAACCGTGCGTGACGAACCACATGCTTCGACCATTTCTACCTCTATGCATCGACCAGTTTCCTTCTCATCAGGCTTTCGTGTTTTTTATCATAATACCACGGTTTTCATTAGTATTTGAAAATCATTTTGTATATCCATATTTTGTATTTTCTTGTCGCAGTATTATAGTACACTTAAGGTTTAGTGTTGTTGGTGGTTGTTTACGTTATTTCTTGTACGACATGGCCGAAGCTGCTGCTGTTGTACGGGGTCGAATGTGGTCGGAGGGGGAGCTGGCATGTTTTTTGGACATCTGGGCCAGCGAAGAGATTCGTGGTAAGTTGGATGGTACCACCAGAAACACTGCCGTGTTCAAAAACATAGCGTCAAAGATGTCAGAGATGGGTTTCGAAAGAACTCCGAAAGAAATAAAAAACAAAATGAAAAACATGAAACGCGTGTGCCTGCGTGTGCGCACAATCAATGACCTTGCTCAGTTGACCTGTCACACGAGCAGTGTGGAACTTCCGTTGAACCGACGGTCGGGCTAGGGGGATCAATGCACGATCAGACTCAAGTGTGAACGCGTCCGCGATCAGTTTGATCGCCCTTGCAGGATCTGATCCTCCGTTGATCGCCCTTGCCGGATCTAGTGTAAACGCGGCCTATGTCAGGGCAGTTTGGTGGAGTTTATTCTACACTGGACAGTTTATGTACACATAGTATGTACACGTATGTTGATGACTGCACTGTTTGTACAAGGTCACAGACAACTCAGGATCACAGCCTTATCTGAATGAAAAATGTAACTATTATATGGCCTTGGTACAGCTGCTAGTGCTACACAGCTAATTTCTTGCTCACTGTGTACTTGTCATTATTAAACGTAGAAAAAGCCATGCTTCCTAGCAAATGAGTGATGCATCAATACAAATCTATGGTCAAGCAGGTAGATGTGCACATGACTCACCGAATTATCTTGCTATAACCTGTGAAAATGCACTAATTACGTCTAGCAGATAATGTGTGCTGTAGTTAGCAGGAAAAATTGCTTACTGGTAAGCAGCGCTATGAAATTATCCCCTGGTTGCAGCATACATACTTAGTACATATACTTATTAGCCATAGTTTCATTGGCCAGATGACCCCCTGAAGAGTAATGTAGGCAGATGTGCCCAATCTGAACATAGATCCATCCAAAATTCAGAAATATATATGTTAAATAATATTTAACGGGACAATATCGTCACGAACACAGCTGACGTTCAACAGGGCATGGAATCAGTGCCCTTAATTGTTTAAGATTAAGATTTAGTGACTGACAATTATTGGCTCATTTATGCAGCAGTAACAGTAATATGACCTTATAATATGGGGTATTATTTTAAGTCTGAGCTAATCTAAAACTAGCACTCCAATTCCATGCCCTGTTGATTGTGATGATAGTGTCCCTTTAAACGTTTGTATGGCGGAAAGTGATTATAGAGTAGGTTTGTGGTAACACCAAATCTCAGATTGTCTTCATCAGACGGTCACAGCACACTGACTGAAACGTTGAGTTACCCAAAGGTATTTCTCTGTCCCACACAACTCAAGAATTATTATTACATGGTTTTACTGCAAACATACTCTGTAATAAATGTTCAAGGTAAAATCAGCTATGAGCACTAACATGCATCTTAAACAAATTTATAATAATATGCATGAACATACAGATAAAGTTTACAAAAAAGAAACGAACAGTAAAAAAGAAAAGTTCACCTGTTGCCACATATGTGGTGTATTCAAAACAGACTCAATAACGAGAAACTAATAATATGCATGAATGTACATGTACAGATAGAGTTTACAACAAAAATGGAAGAAAAGAAAAGAAATGTGTAACTATTGTTACATGTGTGCTGTATTACTTGATAATAACTAATAATAAAACATGCTTTTGTTTCAGGGCCCTATGCCATTGCAAGTATCAACAATCAGTTCATGGTTGTAGATAACGCCAACGATGTCATCAAGATGTACAAAGAGGATGGCACCCTGGCATTTCAGTTCACTACTCTGCCACTGAATGAGGTTGGTAAGACCATTGTGTGCATTGTGAGTATAGCAGCCAAGAAGAATTGTAACATCCTGGTGGGTGATGTGATCAGGAATGTAGTGACTGTGCACAGACCCACTGATGGTACAATCCTATGCACCATGCCAGTCCCGACAAAACCCTGCTTCTTGGCTGTTGACAGCAATGACAGAGTGGTGATCAGTGGCTATGATGAGAATAATGAGATTCAAGTGGCTGTCATTGATGACAACGATACTACACTACTCACAATCAAACCAACCATCGATGGTAAGCAAGTCAAATACTGCCAGGGTGTATGCTGTGATGGATCAGACATCTACATAGCAGTGGTCAATGGTCAGGGCGCTGGTCATATTCACCACTATGATTCTGATGGGAAGTTCATTAGATGTATTGCTAAGGGCCTTCATCACCCATATGAAATCACATTCACATCAGATAAACAGCTAGCAGTAGCTGACTGCTACTCAGTCAAGATTTATCATATTGTATGATATCATCCAACTCGATGATGCTGTCTGGCAATTTCCATTGTCATCATCACAATGACTGATGAGGAGTAGCTAGTAGTGCCTGACTGGCACTGAAGGGGGTAATTATCACCTAGGGTACTCCCCAATGGTAACCCAGGCAATCTCAATCCTATACATACGTTAGTAATGCTGAAGGGGTCGTTGTCACTTAGGGTACTCCCCAATGGTACCCAGTCAATCTCAATCCTATATTATATACATTGGTAATGCTTAAGGGGTCGTTGTCACCCAGGGTACTCCCCAATGGTACCCAGGCAATCTCAATCCTATACATTCAAGGATATTTATGATTGTCTGGGTACCATTGTGGAGTACGTAGCCTGGGTGACACCTACCCCTTCAGCCTGACTGGCTCTCAGTCAAGATTTATCACGTGACATGATGGCATCCAATGTGATGATTCTGACTGGCAATCTCTGTTGTCATCCTCATAGCAAATAACCTCTTCAAGATGTTGTAAAGCATCTTGAGCAGTATCTTAAGTGTTCATTCTTGTTATCATCCAAGAGCTATTTTTTAAACAAGCAGCTCATTAAATTTTGTTTGATAATCCAAATCACATATGATCTCCTCATGATCTGCATTCCACCAATCATAATGTCTTACAGGTTTCCTGATTTTGAAACTCCCAACATATGTTTTATATCTGTATAAGGTAGGCTTGGAATGACTATTATTACATCATCATTAGGAATATTTTAAATACGAGTCAAAGAAGTGTGGTTGGAGAAGTCCCTGAGAAAACCTACATGTACACTACATGTACACAACCCACGGTAATGCTTTTGATGATGTCATCAGCAATTTGCTGTTATCAGCAGCAGAGTATAAGCCAGGATTTGGAAATAGGGCGTCCAAATTTGTTATTCTTTGAAAAACATGGTGTCCAAATGTTTAACTTGCAATACTTTTGCATAGGGCTGTTCCGGGTATCCGGATACCCGACCGAAACGGTCATTACCTGGTTCTATTTTTCGGTTCCAATTACCCGTAAACGACTTTTTAAAATTCGGACTGAACATTTGAGCGGTGCGAACAGAAATCTGTGACTCTTGAACAACGTAATGTTTACACTTTTACAGACAATTATCTTTAAATTCAAGAGATTACACTCCAATAAAGAAAAGATCGATTTAAGTATGGTATCCTCTGTATTATAAAAGTCAATTTGTTACCATTTACAGTACATGTATTTGTACACCACGGGAGGCATGTTTTCAACAAAAATGAAAACGGGTATCCGGGTATCCGAAGTTTCCTGATTTCGGGTATCCGGTTCCAAAAATATCCGAAAGCTCACAGCCCTACTTTTGCATGTGTATTACAAATAAAATAGGGAGTCCATTTTAGCAAACAGGAAGTCCAAAAGACACCGGTATTGCTGGCTAATGCTATTGATGTCATTAGCAATTTGCTGTCATCAGCAGAACGATCAGTGAAAAGCTGTGGTTAGCAAAACTAAAGAATGCATAATATATAGTATGCTGTAAATACAACATGATAAAATGTGTGTCGGTAAAATTTGTAGCTTTGCATGGTGAGGATGATAAGTAAGAATAATTGCGGTGACACCATGTGGAATCTCAATTGAGTAGTAATTAGTTCTGAAAAGAACTGGAGGTACAACTCGACGTTTCGATCAGTATGCTCTGATCGTCCTCAGGAGAATGCCGGACTCTGGAAAATGCTGCTGCTTAAGTAGGCTGCTGGAGGATCATCTCATGAATGGATGCTGGAGGATTAGTTCGTTGAGGCGCGCAGGCGGGAACTGTTGAGACTAGGATCCTAGGGGTTGGGGGAGAGGAGTGTCAGCACGTACGTCACACGATCATTAGCGAGTTTTATTCTTCAAACAGAATCCGAGTAAACTTGGGTACCATGTGTGTGCCCTATTCACTTATAATTCAGTTGATGACGTCATTTGAAGAGTGTGTCTCTTTGGTTAAGGGTTAGGGTAAACTTGGGTACCATGTGTGTGCCCTATTTACTTATAATTCAGTTGATGTCATTTGAAGAGTCTGTGTCTCTTTGGTTAAGGGTTAGGGTAAACTTGGGTACCATGTGTGTGCCCTATTCACTTATAATTCAGTTGATGACGTCATTTGAAGAGTGTGTCTCTTTGGTTAAGGGTTAAGGTAAACTTGGGTACCATATGTGTGCCCTACTTAATTATAATTCAGTTGATGACGTCATTTGAAGAGTCAGTGTCTCTTTGGTTAAGGGTTAGGGTACCATGTGTGTGCCCTATTCACATAAGCTAAACATGTTCTCATACTTTTAGGGGGTGACGTTTCTTTTGCTGTTATGTATAATTCAGTTGATGACGTTATTTGAAGAGTCTGTGTCTCTTTGGATTTTCTAGAGACCCACTTGAAGACAAGAATTTGACGACATGTTATATATTTTGATTTCTAATATTGACAAGCCTACCGACATTATAAAGCTATAAGATTTATGGTGGAGTATTGATATCGTTTGGTTTGCGGTAACACCAAGTGTTTATGTCAACTGTACCTCACTAAACGACAATTGAGATAAAGATATATGATATTACTGCAAACCAAAATGATATTATCAAGCTATGAAACATTATGTTACACTGTCGTCATGAAGTAACGTTTAATCTATTGGGCAATGACAAAAGAGCTATGAAACATTACATCGCGAGTTTCTATTTCAGCAAACCTTAAATGTCTTACATGTTTATAATCATGATTACCTGGTACTCCTGATTGGTGGACACAAGCACCATGGTCGCAGTCAGGATTTGAACCCGAGGCATTTATGAATGTGATTAAAACTTAATTTGGTTATAAAACAGCCTGCATAGTACCGTGAATTCCATACTGGGTCAACACAGATGTGCGAACATTGGTATTGCCTAAATAGGTCCAGCATAGGGCCGATACTATGACCCGTTTTGTGAAGGCCCTGTACAAGGGGCCATTATAAAATCAATATTGGCTATACATCGGCAAAATACTGGCAGTACCACTAGAGTACTGCCAGTACAAGCCGGAATAATACCAGTACTGGACCAATGTTTGTTGGTAATGAATGAGATTAGAACTTAATTTGCTAAAGCTGTATATATTGCATAATCAGAATCAGGAAATAACATTTGAATTTTGAATACTACAATACATATGTCAATAGAAAATACAATCAAGTACACAGTACATTGTATATCGTTTATAACAAACTTTGTTTGCAAAGTTTATTTCCAAGATTTATCAGTTAACGACAAAACAGAACAGACTCAATAAACAGAAATTTTTCTTAATTCCAGACATAATGTAAACAAGTAATTTCTAATCAGTATCACACAAATATTCACATCCAAATATAATTTTGTGTGCAGCAAATATTCTTAGAATACAAATAATTAAACTTCATTAAAATGTGATGCAAATTTATACAATTATTGCCAAAACGAAAATTTATGGAAAGAATTTTAAATATGAAATCATGCCAATTATTAAAAATTATTACTTGAAATACCTATCTAATTAAGATTAAAAAGTTTTGTTTCCCTTCTATTTTCTAATGATGTAATCTATATCAAAAATAAAGCACCTTTTATATTTCTGAATTGAAGTTTATTTACTAATTAAGTTACCTTTATTTACCCAATTTCTTTGCACTGAAAAACAGTTATAGAAAAACTACTTTTTGCAGCAGATACATGTACAAATACTTTACGCCAAAATACACTTGGTATTCCTTTTTTTTTTAATCCAGTTTTACATAAAACTTACTTGATGTTTCCAAAAATTCCTTGAAATATTTTCTGTTTCAGTTGATATCATTTTAGTAATAGTTTCATTATTGCCATATGGGAAATTTCTGTCTTCTGAATACAGAAATTCCTCATTGGAATAAGGACAAATCTGAATGCATTTTTCGTTAATGACCAAATTTAATAAACTGAAATGTTGACAGGTTGTTTAGATATTTTCTTGATTTTTATAGTGTATGGATGGATTTACCTAGACAGTTTATCAATAGTGTATAAATTGGGAATAAGTTGCTAGGGTTGTTTTCAGTAATCACTTCAAAGGGATGAAAAATCATGGTCTGATGGATATTTAGGTTTTGTTATTTTAAGTTTGGTCTGCTTTAATGAGGATTAAGTATAGACCATTTCATTGCATATTGATCACATGTCCCACTTCTGAAATTTTTTCAACCTGGAAATGTCAGATTTTGAGGTAATTTGATTGAATCCAACCTGTATGAGCAACTATAGATGTAGTTATACAAACAGTATAAGTGGAGATTTTTAATTGCTGTATACATGTAAGTGACTATCAACAATGTCAGATGTTTATGTGGGAGCTCGGCTGAACATTTGTGAATGAAATTGTTTTCAGTTTTCATTAATTTGTTTGTAAAATGTTAGTCCAAATGCCTCTTCTGTTCACAGTCTCCTGTTTTCAGATTAAGGTTGTAATTGTCGTTGTTCACAGCAACAATTACAACATTATTCTAAAAATAGGAGACTGTGAATGGAAGAGGCTTTTAGACTAGTAAAATGTTACATGTAGCTGCTTTAAGCATGTTTATCTCAGAATCAGAGATTTCACTAAAAATACCGCACATTTATCAAAACGTAACTTCATCAACAGAGCAGCTACATACTTGAGTTTGGTATCATTTCAAAGCTTATTGACTACTCATTCATGTGATGTACATAACTCAACATGGGAATTTTCCAATTTATTTCTGATTTGGATGGAACTGATCACATTTGCTGTTATCTACCGAGTACTTTGGTCATGTGACTGGTCAGGTGATCCAGCACAGTAGACTTGTGTACTTGCTGAAGAAAAGAAAGACTTCACTACGCAATCCAAAACGGCTAAAATAACATGCATCACGTCAAGAAAATATAAAAAGTGAAAATAACTTAATATTTTGACAATAACTGTGTATACATCATCTCTAACTTGGATCCCAACACTCAAAAATACTATTCAAATATTCTTGTTTAAAGCAAAATAGTTTAGGTAAATCACATACATGTGATTAAGTTTATATTATACTTATGTATAGATCATATCCTTCTCTTAAGTAATTACATTTATCTCATTCCAATCACATGTATCATTGTATGGGCTGGGAAGCATTCA
Organism: Zoroaster sp. YZ-2022; assembly: GCA_029582265.1. Lineage (NCBI taxonomy): Eukaryota > Metazoa > Echinodermata > Asteroidea > Forcipulatida > Zoroasteridae > Zoroaster > Zoroaster sp. YZ-2022. Next base: position 11,133,107 of record CM055816.1, read on the forward strand.
TTTACATTGTGGTCTACTTCCAGACCAAACTTCATCATATTTACACATTGGATACTGTATGCAATTGTCAGTGTGTAAATCAACAAACAACAGTTTCAAAATGTTGACAATTCCATTGCGTAGTTAAAAAAAAATACCAAGATATGTCAATATGACATCATAAAGTGAAACCACACATTTGAGAATAGTTACATTTGTTTTTAAGATAAGGGAGGAGTGCCAAAGTCATAGTATAGGCAAGACTTTGAGAAGCCAGGCCAGGCACTAGCCATTGCACAAAAGGCAATCTCCAGAAGACGATCAGAGCATACTGATCAAAAAGAGGCGTTTTAACCTCCAGTTCTTTTCAGAAATAATTACTACTCAAATGAGATTTTCACATGGTGTCACCGCAATTAGTCTTTACTTATCCTCTTTATCATGCAAAGCAACATGTTTTACCTAATTTGCAGTAAATAGCTGTTATTGTTAAGACAGACTTGACTGTCACCTCAGCTGTCTTTTGTTCACAACTGCAGCCATTATAATGAGCTCTACTTGGCTGGGCTAGGCCCTCCAGACGCCCAGGTTATGTTGATTGGCAGGTACTGTTAATTTTGTTGTTTTTCTCCCAAAAAAAATGTGCACCTGTTGTGATGAAATATTCACATGTTAGTTTTATGAGGTATTTCTTGAAAACTAGTGGGTTGAGATGAACGTATGTTACCCCTTCCATTTTAACTCCTATAAATTGCTGCTACCAAAATGAAATAACTTGTAATATGCGTGTATAAATGCTGATCAAGTTTACAGATACTGTAGGATTGAAATGTTTGAATCTGTTTATATTGAATTAAATTAAATTTACTTTGACAAAGGAATACAATGATATTAACTTTAGATGCATTCCCTGTGTTTTGGACTTTTCACAGATGATTCCTGGTAATTTAATTAACGACTGTTTGCGCAGTAAATAGAACTGGTTGGTTATTACAAGTCGTTGTTTCGATCAGTATACTCTGATCTGTTTTCAGGAGAATAAACATGGTGTCACCGCTAACATTCTTTACTTATCCTTTGCACCATGCAAAGCTACAAGTCTTAGCCAACAATTTTTTCATCTTAAAAATTTTTTTTCCTTAAAGTTTTATTATTAATTTTTGAACTTTATTTAAAAAAAAAAAAAAAATGCCTTTGAAAATGTTTGTGGTAATTGAAAAGCGTTTATTTGCCTTTCTCCAAGGAAAATTTTCCGACAAAAAACTAAATTGCCAGGCATCTCTGGTGAAATACATTTAGTCAAAAATACAGGTATGCATCTTTACAAAATGAATACAAATTGTTTTCATAATTCTGATAATTTGTGTTAGTTTATTCCAACATTAATTTGAATCAAAATGTATTTGAATTTGTCTACAGTTCCGTATTGAATTTCTTGTTCAGTAATTATAACATCAATTTAAAAAAAATATATTTCATCATAACATAATCCTCATCATGAATTTATACATGAATTATTTTTCACACTGGAATATCCTCATCGTTGGTTACATGAACTATTTCACCCAAGCTGTGTTTGTCAGTGAAGGTCAGTTTGTCGTTGCCATGGTGAAGCTCAAAGATGATAATCTGAAATTGAAAAAAAAATCAAAATAAATTGTAAAGAGTAGTGGAGAAATCACACAAGCATTTCTAATTGACTCAATTCAGGTCCCTATATACACCTTAGTTAATTAACCGATTGCAAAATTACCCAATTATAATCGTAAAACTTACTTGAAGTGAAGTTGGTGATGTTACTAAACATCCTAAGATATTACATGAAGTATATTACAATTCCCTGGACTATCAAACCTAGTAGATGTAGTTGTCCTTATCAAAACCAGTTGGCAAAATATTATCCACTATGGGTGAAGTTGCTCTTGAAGACAAAACCAGTGAGTTGACTGTTTTAACCAGTCACTGTGACAAATTGGTGGACAATAATTGTTTTGCGAGTAGGGGTGTTCACTGAATACAAAACCAGAGCCATGCTTACCTCATTACTACCATATTTTAGAAGGGGTCCTGGTAGATAGTGCGTCGATGTAGGACCTATGTTCCAATAGCGACCTAGGTTGAAACCATTGATAAAAATAACTCCCTTTTCCCATCCCTGTTTATAAAAAGAAAATAAATTAAATTGTTATGAGATTGGCAAACTAACTGAAAATAAACTGAAGGATTACTATCTAAAAGCTTGGTTACACCAAACATCCTGAGAAGATATATTGTGTCTGACATGTTGTAGTTCAAAGAATGATTGATCTTGTATTGTATAATGCTACACACAATTCACAATTCACTTCTCAAAATCAGCATAAAATGCACACAAACTTCTACCTATAAATTTTGCTTTGCAAACTAATTGAGATGGATGCAAGAAAAAATAAATTAAAAGATGTATTGCCAATAGTCTTTGCCTATTTTATTGTCATGGGAACATTCACAATTTCATTTTAGAAAGGTAAACAAAAATTGTGAGATGAGTTTTAAAAGATTATTTGTCAGAATCTTGGTCTTACCAAAGGTCTTACAGTCATTAAATGCCTAAATAATCATTAATTCATTTCTGGATAAGTTTTCAATAAAACCCTGCTTTTTCGCAATTATTTTTAGAAATTCTTTTGAGAGAGTGTTATTTTGAAGGATTATTTGTTATACTTCCCTCCAGTAAAATGATTTTATGACGTGACCCATCATGAATTAATTTCAGGATATATTTTCTGTAAAACCATGCTTTTTCGCGATTATTTTGGGAGAGTGTTATTTGCTGTTCTTTCCTGTGTTATTTGCTGTTCTAATGGATAAGAAAACGTCTGTAAATTGATGATAAGATAACACAAAACACGAACGATTCATCTTTGGATTCAATAGTATGTACATGAACATACCATCATATCCACAAACGTGTCTTTAGGTGTCTTATCTTTAACGTCTAGAACTGCTTTATAGAGCGCTGGTCGCTTTACATCGGCTGTAAATTCCTTCCATTTTGATGAGGATGATACACTAGGAAAGAAAACAAATCAGAATTAAGGGTTGTAAAATTGGTGAGATATGAAAAGATAAAACATCAATGAGTATGTTAGAAAAACTGTATATCGGCAATTCCATTGATACTCACTTTGAATCAAGATAAACATTTAGATTTAGATAGGCCTACTACATTACGTCATTAAGATATCGCCCGTGTTTGGGTCGATTTAAAAAAAAAAAAAAGATTTTGGCCTACATGTTGAATTGCAATGGTTTGTCTCATACCTAGACAATAGACAACAAAGCTGCTGTGTCAACGGTAAAACTTCTACTCTTAAGTCAGTAACATGTGGTGTACCTCAAGGCTCTATATTAGGGCCGCTATTATTTCTCACCTACATCAACGATTTACCTAATTGTTTGCCAGATGCAACTACACGTATGTACGCTGATGACACTACCCTCACCACTACTGGAAACGACCCAAAAGAAATTAACGAGTCCGTCACGAATAATCTGACCGAAGTGAGTAAATGGCTTGCAGCTAATAAACTTTAATTAAACGCGTCAAAAACAGAGATACTACTCATTGGTTCAAACGAGAGACTCCAGGAATTTCCTACTGATATGTCGTTTCCAGTTGGTAATGAGGTCATAAAGAGAGTTTCGTCAGTAAAGTACCTCGGAGTTCACCTTGACGAATGTCTATCGTGGAACACCCATATTGAAAAACTTACAAAGAAAATATCTTCTGGTCTAGGTGCGCTAAAGCGCATGAAACCATTTGTTCCTCGTTCGACCCTTCTAAGTGTATATAGGGCACTAATTCAGCCTCATTTCGACTACTGTAGCTGCATCTGGGGAAACTCAAATCAAGGGCTATCTGATAAGCTACAAAAATTACAAAACAGAGTAGCCCGCATACTAACTGATTACCATTCCATACACATGTTGACGAGCTTCTGAGTAACATAGGGTGGAAAAGACTAGAATCCCAATTAAGGGCCACTCAAAAAGCAGTCATGGTCTATAAAGCACTGCACGGCCTTGTCCCAGAGTACCTGACTAAAATGTTTGAAAGAAGAACCGAAGCTATTCAATATAACCTCAGAGGCTCGTCAACCAAAATTTCTTTGCCACGTCTACATACAAACTCTGGCAAAAGATGCTTTCGTTTTGACGGGGCAAAATTGTGGAATGCATTGCCTGAGGATGTCAGAGAGTCTGACAAAATAATTATTTTTAAAGAAAGATTACATAATCTATAGTTGATCTCTTAATTTTAGCCATACTCTATACACACGACATTCATGTAAAACAGTAGGCATATCTTTACTTTTAATTATTGTATTATGCTATTATTGATGTTTACTCGTGTATAAATAAAGTGTATGTATGTATGCTATTTTTCTAGGGTTAAGCGGACTGTCATAAGCTTTCATTTGAGATATTAAACAAAAATTCCGTCAAGGATTAGTACTGGTCAGTAAATTAAAAACTCAAATTAATAAAATGATGGGTCACTGTTTTGCACAAGGGCGTGTGCAGTCATCCGATTGGCTAGCATGGCTGTCAATCAAAATCAAGTGCATTTTAAATATTGCTTTAATAGGCTACATTTTCCGACATCCGAATTTCATAAAAATTTGTGTAGTTTAATAAGGATATTATCTTTCAAAATTCGTTCACTTTTTAAATTCTATTTTTGGTCTCTTCAGCCAAACACGGGTTGTATATCTTTGAAGAGAAGGTACAACATTCATATTAATACATTATCATCTAAATGTTTACTTGGGGTAAAGTTGTGAGCAATCATCATGAGAAATTATTCACCCCGATTCTCTGAAAAACTTTTATCCTGGAGACAAACGGAATTGTTATTATGGTGAATTTACAACTGGCGACTGGTAACTTTTTTTGTAAAACATAACAAACAAGGTGTACTTACGCCTCTAAAAATGGCTTTTTGAATTCAAAGGGTAGCATGTCCCATTTTTGCTGAGGTTTACCATCAATCTGAACACCACCCAGTATTCCTGTATAAAAAGACAAATTACTTGGTATCACCGGAAACATTTTAGATTTTTTTCTTTGAAAATAAAATCTTCAAAAATTTATATCTGATTGAAAATTTCAAATACAATGTGTAAATCTTCTTTTTTTTAAATTAAGAGAATTAGCTGTTGCAAAGTTCTTACCAACCTAAAGGACCTGTAGTATAAATGCAAAATAATGGTTATTGGCCTTACATAGCAGGTGCTTTTTCAAAAGCAAACATTAAAGCAAAAACAAAAACTATAAAAAGAGTAAAATAGTGAAAGAGTAACTTCAACCTCTTCAATGCCGAGGACATAAAATGTATGTGATACGTTCCTATATCGATGGTCTCGACCATCAAGGGCATATATAGAAACATCCTTAATCAAATCTTTACAGCAAGCTTTGATGGCTCAATAAAAATACCATATGTGGATAAAATGAGTGGGTTATAATACAGCCTGGGGTATTATACAGGATTACTTCCGATCCGGGGGTCATTGAATAAAAAGATTTGGACTATAGACAACAGAAATAGCATTAAACATTACAATCACAAAATATTTTGCAATGATACTAAATATCTCTGAGATCAGACAAGGGCAAGAAATGGAAAGTTAGACACTCACAGACTCTTTAAAATGATAAGATATAGTAACACCCAGATAGTTAAAAGTACAAGGTATTTAAACATGAAAACTACATGTAACAATTTCAGACAGGGGCAAGAAATGGATTGGAAGACCAGAAGAATAAAACAATAAAACAAAATTGATCACAGAGACTCTTCATGATGACACACAAAAATCAGCAAGATTGCACAACAACATTTAGAATAAAAAAATACACTATCTTGCATGATTACAAAAAGCTTTTGTTTATAATACGCATAGCTAGCTAGACCTATACGATGTGAACCACAGTAGTGTACATAGCTTTTGTGTACAATCATGTACATGTATATTTGAACCTATTCATGATGATATCAGCCTGGCCTTAACTTGAACCAGGAACTACATACATGTACATGTACATTACAGTTCATGAAATGTGTCAAATGTCAAAGGGTAACTACATGTATCATCTACATGTAGTTGTTCATGATACCCAGTGCAGGAGTCGGTCATGAATGCTCTATCCAGTTCATATGTCACATGATGTGAACGTTACCATGGAGGAAGAAAGAGATGACGTTACTACGTACACAATGGAACTGCATGTTTGAATCAATATTTCACCATTTGAGCCAACGCCATGTGCCATATTCACGTGTTGAAGATTTTGCCAATTTTAATTCAGTTAAATACTGTTTAATTTCACATCAGTCTACTGCATCTTGTGTGGTAAGTGTTTATAAACCACCAGACAGCAGGGAACGATTTCGTTCAAAAAGTTTGCATACCAAAACTGCGATGCACAAAATGAATTTGCATAGCAAAATAATTTTTTTGTATAGCAATCTGTGAATTTTGTGTAGCAAATTTTAAAATTATTAAAGAGGGGCTCTAAGGTCAAATTTAGTTTTGTGATTTTCCAATAACTAGAGTCCTTATTAAAGTGTGAACAAATTTCACAACAATTAGTCTCTAACCTCACGTTAAAGTGATGTAAAATGTCATTTTATTTGATAACCTTCCTGTGTGAAATTTGTTAACATCCAAAGACAACAGTGACGTCACATTTCAAATAACTGGATCTCTACATTTTTCTACGGTGAATTTGCAGTTCATTCCTGAAATATCCACAATATTTGATCAAATCGGCATTGAAATTTACTTTTTGACAAACAACAAATTCCTGTATGGAATATTACAGACTCATTTACCGTATGAAAATAGTGACGTCATGTTTCAAATAAAATGATATGTTACACCACTTTAAAGTGAAGTTAGAGACTTGTAATTTTTTTCACACTTTAATAAGGACTCTATCTATTGGAAAATGAGTGCATCACAAAACTGAATTTGACCTTAGAGTGCCTCTTTAAAATCACAGTATGTAGTGTGCTTTACTGTCCTTTGGTTCATAATATGAATGTCCAATTTTTTCATCATTTTCGCCAAATTACAGTCATTCATGGAAGTTAGTCCTCAGTCTATTTTCTTGTTTGTTAAGTTTACATTGTTATATTGATCACTAAAACTGAGGCAATATCACGAAAACAAATTCCGGTGCTTTTCAAAGTGAATTTCGCAGAGTGTAATGTTACTTTGTGGTATGATCTCTATGTATAATATGGTATGATCAAAAGTTGATTTTGATTATTAAAAATTCGTCAGGAAAATGAGTGGCTCACCTTGATTGAAAGTGTGATCATATTGTGTGCTGAAACTATTCTAAATCTCACCACTACATATATAAATGAATGCTCATTTTGTTAATTTTCAAAAACTATTTTTATAAAATAGTAACGTTTCTAGAGTTCCTTTGAATATGGCCATAGTGATCGTATGAAAGCGCACGTGTGAACTGAACACGATGTTATTGTGTATATAGGGGCATTAGGTTTGGCTCATTGCTCAATGTTCCAACCCCCAAACTCGGAGGAAGAAAAAATAAAAACGTGCGAAGCTAAAAATAAAATGGGCAGTTGTTGCGTGTTTTTCATTTTGGGAATTTCGCCCGTAGTTAATTCATCAGCATAAAAAAATTGCATGCACATATAATTTTAGGCATTGTGGATAAAATCCTTACAAATTGCTGGGAAATGAGTTGCATGTATGGATGCACACAGGTAAAACAAGTGCACGTGTTCACTGTTGCATCAACACCCCCGCGTCGTGAAGTCACCGTTGACCACGTACATCGCACGGAAACAAACCCAGTGGGACGGATTCAAGTTGTATTTTTGGTCGGAAATGTACATGTAAACGTTATTTCAGGAAAGGTTTGTGAATATGATTTTAAAAATTATTAAACCACAATAGTGAAAAAATCTGGCGCAATTTGTATCGCAAAATCTGTGATGTATTGTTTGAAATTCCATCGCAGATTGTCCAAATTATGTCGCCTTTTGCGATGCGATACAGGGGAAATTGTTCACTTTATTTATAATTGAATACTTTGGACAGAAAACTCTCAAACATTTCTACTTCTGGGGATAGCAATTCAAACGTACATTACACATATATGGATGTACACTGCATCTTGCTTGGACAGTTGGACTGCATTTACTGAATTATAATATTTGAACATAAATACAAACAACCAAACTCTAACTTCGTGGGGGAGGGTCCAATATTGTTAACATACATCTGAGATTTCTCCTAATGTGTTCTCCTTTATAAGTACACAGATTTCTTCTTTAATGGCTATATATCATTCATGTACCTATTGAATAAATGGGAAGTGAGTAATTGGTTAGGATCAAAGATTTGGGTTTAAAACGACAGCTTTGGAACTGATTCCAAATTTCATATACAAAAATTGATTTCTAAAACTAAAAGAATTTGACACAAAGTTGGTATTTAAGTTGATGATGGTATCCAACATCCCTTGAAATCTTTCTGTCTGAGGTGATATCATTTGTAAGAATAGTCAAATATTATTCCCCAATAATTTGTCAGAATTTTTATAATAACTATGTTAGAATGAATATACAAAGTTTGTGTCTGCTCATTAATTCATTTTGTTTGTAATAAATTTTGCGATTTTCTTTTTTCTTTTTATTTTGCTATTTTCTTTTTTAAAGTTTGGTAAACAAAACAATAATATGACCTGAAATTTAAACAGTTTAGTTGGTTTACATACGTAAATCTTTATATAAATGAAGTACGACAGTTAAATTAAGAGCACAATGTGTTTTTATTAGCAATATTTCAAGGCTGTTTGATACTGTAACGTGGTTAGTAACATGTTTATTCTATGGGTCTTTCTATATTCTGTTGCAAAACACCAACAGAACAGCAATCAGTTATACTCCACTGTTTTATTTCAACTCCGAAACACTTCAACTCAGAAAACACATCTACTCACAATCAACTTACATATCATACACTGAATATATCTCATGACGCTACCGGAGACAGTAACAAAAACTACAAAAGCGATCTATATTTAGAACAAGGCGGTTCATTCTATTCATTAAAGTTCCGCAGTAACGGTTCAATCAAAGTTCATAGCAAGGATCATCGTCCCAGCTTCGATGGCCGTCTGGAAGCAAGTTCTCCAGCGGCAAAGTCGCAGTCTCTTTGTCACAATTCCTCTACTTTACATTATACGTACATTTTGTAGAATGCTAGTATGGTAATCAAGAAGGATGTTCTGATTCCACTGTAGTCAATTTGGCTTTATCAATTTGTATACTACACTTTCCCTTGTGGATTATTTGGTGATGGAAGTAAGTTTAAGATAAACCATGGATCATAAATGACTTCATCATCAGCGACCATTAAGCCAGTCTTTTTTAATTCTCTTTCATTTGTTAACAGAACAAAATGGCTACTAGTACTGGAGAATTAGGAGCCTTGCAGAAGATAAGCCGGTATCATCTTGAGTGTGGCATATGCCATGACCGATACAAGCAACCCAAAATACTAGATTGTTCTCATAGTTTCTGTGGGACCTGTTTATATGAATACTGGGACATCACCTGCAGACGCACTCCAACGATTCCTTGTCCTGTTTGTCGTCAGGAGATTCTCATTCCATCGACTGGCATTCAGGGACTCAAAACCAATTTTCACTTGATTGGCATCGTAGATGAGGTATCACTACAAGAGAAGGTTGCCTGTTCAGGTAACTCCAAGCCACTCTGTGAGTTATGTGATGGAGGCAATGAGGCTCTTCATCGATGTCTTGACTGTGCCCAAAATATCTGCTCTAACTGCAAAAAGATACATCTGCGAATCAATGCAACATCCAATCACAATGTAGCTACACTGGAGGACATACGTAAGGGTAAGGCAACAGTGAAAAGACCAGAAGAGGCTTCTACATGTCACAAACACAAGGGAGAGATCAATCGATTCTTCTGTGAGACATGTCAAGTCTTGATATGTCGAGACTGTACCGTTGTGGACCATTGTAAACCTGAGCATCAGTACATTGACAGTGCAGCAGCTTCTCTGAAATACAAGAAGGCTATGAAGGATATCTTGCCAGATTGCCATACAGAAATAAAGGAGCTGAAAGAATCTTTGGCTGCTTCATCTCAAGCTAAGCAAGAATTCAGAGACAAAGTCATAACAACCATGAAAGAGGTGAAGGAGACAGCAGATCAGATCAGAGCAAAGGTTACAGCTGAGGAGAATAAGATGATTGATGCCATCAAGACCCTTGAACAGGATCGTATGGCAGCATTTGATGAGCATGAGAAAGCAGTGGGTATGATGCTACAAAGGAAACAACATTCTCTGGACACAGCCAATGATGTTACAAATACAGCAACAGACAGTGACTTCCTGTCACTGTATCCCATCATCAGTAATGACTTGAGATCACTGACCAGTCACCGCCCTCCTCTGATTGATGGCAGACTTTCATATCTGCGGATCAATCAGAGTAAGAGGGTTGGTGATATCAGTCTGGGTGAGCTGGAGCTGGAAGACAGCAAGTGGGAGCTACGTCATGAGTTTGGCAAGATGGGAAGTAGTTTGGGAGAATTCCGTGGGGCTCATGGCATTGCTGCTCATCAACATGATCAGCTTGCTGTGACAGACATTGACAACAGACGAGTGGTAATCCGCAGCAGTACAGGCCAACACCATAGAACCATTGACATGGAAGGAGGTAAGTGTGTCACACACTACTAGTACTATACATACACAATGTAGTTTTGACAACTGCAGACATTCAGTACAAAAAGTGTACAACAAAATATTGAACATATTTAAAAGTGATGCTAAATTCACCCACTTAAACTAACACAAGTATTCTAATCAATGAATATACTTTTAACAAAAAAAATGATTGTATTAAATTTATGAAGAACTTTACATGATACAAGTAATCAGAATGTTTGTATTAATAAATAAAATAAAACAATTTCAATAATAATTCTTTAAAATGTTTATTATGTATGTATAACTTTATGAGAACAAATGTATTTTGTTTAAGGTCATCAGTAACAACATGTATTATTAACAGTGCATTGCATTATTCACAGTTCATATTACAGAATATAATTCATTTCTACAAAATGAGGCTTTATAATGGATGGTGTGATATGTGGCATCATTTAAATGTATTCACTAAAAATAAACAAATATATAATAAACAAAAATATTTCCACTAATAGAAATGTATCATACATTATTTGATATTTGACAATTATGATGCAGTTTTCCCTGATAATGTTTACTTATTTTTCCTTTAGATCCACGAAAAATTGCAAGTATCCACAATCACTTAGTGGTAACAGATGAGACCAACCACATCAAGATGTACAATGAGGATGGTACAGTGTCATTTCAGTTCACCACCCTGCCACTGAATGAGGTTGGTGAGACAGATGTGAAGATCAGAGGTGTTACAGCCAAGAAGGATGGTAATATCCTTGTGGGTGATGTAAAGAGAATGGTAGTGACTGAGCACAGGTCCACTGATGGTGGACTAATAACCACCATGCCAGTCACTACACGACCCATCTTCTTGGCTGTAGACAACAGTGGCAGAGTGGTGGTCAGTGGTGGAAATCAACAACACGTAGCTGTCATTGATGACAATGGTTCTACACTATTCACCATAACACCAACTATCGATGGTCAGAAAGTCAAATACTGCACAGGTGTATGCTGTGACACATCAGGTTTATACATTGCAATGTGCAATGATCCTGACACTGGTCATATTCACCACTATGATCCCAATGGTAGATTTATCAGCTGCATTGCTAAGGGTCTGTATGAACCACATGGAATCACATTCACATCAGATGGGAAACAGTTGGCTGTAGCTGACTTCTACTCAGTCAAGATATATCACACTGTATGATATCATCCAACTTGATGATGTTGAATGGCAATCTCTCTTGCTAGTCATGGTACAATTTTACATACATGTAGTTCAGTTCAAGATATTATAACACAAACACCCTCCCAAAGAGCATGAAGTCAAAACAAAACAACAAATTGAAAATAATAATTCCAGGCTTGCAGCCTCACCCTCTTTTAAAACTTGTATTTGGGATTTAAAATTGTGTTAATACATTGATTTGTTTGCATTTCCTTTTGCAAAAATTAAATAATATAATTGATGACCATAACAGAAGGGGGTGGGGGATACATAGGCCTACCGCACACTGAGGAAAATAACAACTCCTGTGTATCATGTGTATTGACCAGTGTCAGAAATTGATAAATAATCAACTTAAAATTACTCTTTTCTCACCATCAACACCATCATCGCCATCATCGCCATCATCGCCATCATCGCCATTAACACCATCAACACCATCAACACCATCATCACCAATGTTGATTGAAATATGATCCTGGAAACACTGAGTCACATCTAATTATGATAAGTGAGTTGTGAACAACTCATTTACCATGATTAGATAACTCCGTGTAAATTAATTTGTATGGTTTACACACCATTTTGTACAAGATTTTTTCCAAGACGTGGTCGATCTTCCACGGAAACATCCGACATGTTTCAAGTCAATGCTATGCCAATGAGCACATGCTACATGTATAAATGTCCATAGAAAGTAAACCTAACTCACATAACCACGAACAGATTGTACTAGGTTGAAATTATCTTGAGTTTTATGGTAGCGCACAGGACTAGATATGTCAACATTTTACTAGTCATTCACATTTTTTAGTAGTCCTGGAAAACGGTGAAAATGTGGAGTCTGTACTTTGTACTGTGTACAAGTATAGTTTAATGTTTATTTAATGTTTTCACTAGCCCATCTGACTACCAAAACCCCAGCAGCTAGTAGTCCCTCTGCTAAAACCACTAGCCTCAGACTAGCGGACTAGTGTTAATTTCAACACCTGTTGTATAATTGCTTGGTTGTAACAGCTATCAATCTTGTGAAGGTAACATGACGGTTTATTGATTGCAATGGAAAACCCACAACTTTGTAGCTATATTAACTGGATTCAATTAAAATCAGGCATCAACTATGTTGAACTCAAGAGACTGTGGTATTACCACAAACCTACTCCAACTTTGTAGCTATATTTTAATATAGTTTAATTGTTTATTTCATGTTTGTCACTAGCCCATCTGACTACCCAAACCCCAGCAGCTAGTAGTCCCTCTGCTAAAACCACTAGACCATCTGACTACCCAAACCCCAGCAGCTAGTAGTCCCGCTGCTAAAACCACTAGCCCATCTGACTACCCAAACCCCAGCAGCTATGTAGTCCCTCTGCTAAAACCACTAGCCCATCGGACTACCCAAACCCCAGCAGCTAGTAGTCCCTCTGCTAAAACCACTAGCCCATCTGACTACCCAAACCCCAGCAGCTAGTAGTCCCGCTGCTAAAACCACTAGCCCATCTGACTACCCAAACCCCAGCAGCTAGTAGTCCCGCTGCTAAAACCACTAGCCTCGGTCTAGCGGACTAGTGTTAATTTCGACACCTGTTGTATAATTTTGTGGCTGTAAAAGCCATCAATCTTGTCAAAGTAACATGATGGATTATTGATTGCAATGGAAAACCCACAACTTTATAGCTAAATTTGCTCATATATGTTGGATTCAATTAAAATCAGGCATCAACCATGTGGAACTCAAGAGACCTTATTGTGATATTACCACAAACCTACTCCAATTAGAACAGTTATTGTTATAAGTATGTGTATTTTAATAAAACTTACAAACTCATCCTAACATGTTTATACAAACAAACAAAATAATTCATCAACCTATATTAGTAGTATACCATGTCACTATATGGCACAGTTGACCTTTGACCTACTCTCACTATGGGGCACAGTTGACCTTTGACCTTTGACCTACTATCACTATAGGGCACAGTTGACCTTTGACCATCATAATTATAGGGCACAGTTGACATTTGACCTACTAAATTATAGGGCACAGATAACCTTTGACCTATTGAATTATGACATTTCAAAGAGACATCGATGCAGACAAGTGTGGGGGAAATTGAGTGTGGGGGCGGTGGGGGAAATGTGGGGAAATTGAGGGTGGGGGCCGATGGTGAAATGTGGGGTAAATGGAGGGTGGGGCTTTTGTGTAGTTTATGTTTTTTCATATAGGGACACATATTTCGTTGAACCCGTTAGTGTGTTCCTTTTCAGTAACATGATTCAGCGGTTTATAATATAATACAATGAGATTTGTAATAAATATCTTTAAAACAAAACAAACGAACGAACGAGCAAACACGCAATAAAAACATGTACATATATAATTTATTTTTACTATTAAATTGAACAGAAATAAGTTGTTAGGTAAACAAAAGGACTAGAAATCTTAATGGAAAGAAATAATCATAACACAATACTAGGGGTGACGGTGCCCGTCTAGAGCCTTATCGAAAGCCATTAATAGAGCAATGATAGTGTTATACTGGAAAGTATGAGTACAATCGGAGTCATGCGAATGAGAGCTAGAGCAGTTATATGAGTATATGGGGGTATAATGTAATCTATTGGTATCACTAATAAATAAAATCAATAACAAATAACCATGAACACATGTAAACAGATCGTCAGCTGATCAAATATTTTGTTGCTTAGGGTATGAAGGCCTCCTATATAAGAAGACCGATTAGCGATAATGAAGAAAGAAAATATAAATCTGCACTCGGGGTCACGTGATAACAAGTTCGAGAAACCTTGGTCATACCGAAACGAAAACCTTGATCATATCATTTTTACCTCCATGGTCATACTGACCCGAAAGCTGTGACATATCACTTGTCAGCTGATCAAATATGGTTTTGCTTAGGGTATGAAGGCCACCTATATAAGAAGACCGATTAGCGATAATGAAGGCAGATTAAAAAATGTACACAAAGTATAGATATGATAAAATAATATAAATGCGGCTGAATTTAAAAGAGATGTCTAAAGATAATATAAATCTGCACTCGGGGGTCACATGATAACAAGTTCGTAAATCCTTGGGCATACTGAACCGAAAACCTTGGTCATACTGACCCGAAAGCGGTGACGTATCCGTCTATACGAAGGTGTCAGGATACTTGTTCATTAATAACGAGAGGAGAAGCAAGTCGTACATAAATATCCCAGCAGATGGACCGAACCATGGAAGAAAACGATATGTTTAATTCGCCCGATCCATCGCCTAGTCAACTAGAACATATACAGGATGTAGCCGACAATCACTTGGGGGTATACTACCGTACCCTTTTAACAGTCCACCCCCTAGCCCCGCTACATTGCGAGACATACGTGAAATGGAAACGTTAGCTTTGGAACAGGTAAATGACACGACAATAAGAAGTGTTTTTGTTAAAACGTGTGTGAAGAAAAAAAATAGAAAAAAAAATAGAAAAATAAAAATTATAATAACTATAATAAAAGTAAACATTTTATTTTTCGTTTTGTTTGTATTGTGATGTAGATGCAGCAAAGAGGGGGAGGTGACGATGGAGAAAAGGGGGAACAAGGAGGCCGTGGTGATAAACGACGTCGTGACAGCGAAGACGAACCGGGGCCTTCGCACCAAAACATGAGGAGGGACATCCGGTGGGAAACTATTGGCGATCCTCACGACTACTATAAACTCGTGGCAAGAGAAACCAAGCGTGTTAAGAGATTTAATTCACAAGGTGATATATACTCAGTTAGATTTAGGAATATTAAACCAATTAACGGTATCCGTTCTGTGATTAACACGCTCGGAACTGTATTTCAGTCCCTTTTAGATAGGTTATTCAGTGAATTCGATGCCATGGACTTTGTGTCAGTTTGCATACGATTGCCCGGGTTAGAGGATCCCTATTGGCTACCTTTTGCGAGGAGAGGTTTGCTTACCGTTAACGATTTGTTACGGAGGTTGGAGGCAGTCCTCCAATCGAATACAAACGTCTCCCTCGATGGTAACGCCACTATAACGGTAACAAGGGTAGTAATGGATAGGGGAGGGTCTGGTAGGCGGTTGGATCGCGGGACCATGAATTTAGAAAAGTGGTTGTTGCGAAAGAAGTGCGTAGTAATGATTAACAATAAAGACGGTTTATGTTGCGCTAGGGCGATCGTGACCGCTAGGGCAAAGGAAGATCAACACGTACAGTATAACATAAAGCGAGGGCGTATTGAGCAGACTCAGTTAGCTAAATCACTACACAGGCAGGCGGGTGTACTTGTGGTTTGGAAGAACTAAGTAAATTTCAGGATGTTCTTTCAAACGAGGGGTATCAACTGATAATCCTGTCTGCCTCGCTGTTGAACGGTATGTGGTTTAAAGGAAAAGAAGCCCCTCACAAGTTGTACTTATACTTTTATGACAATCACTACGCTACGATCACGTCGATGAAGGGATTTGTATGTAGATCATATTTCTGTGAGGTATGTTTTAAGGGGTATTCGAACAAACAGGATCACAAGTGCGAGAACAAATGTCATTGTTGTTTTAAGACCTACCCTGAATGTCCATTTGTTAAGTGGGTACATTGTAATGACTGTAACAGATATTTCATGAGTAGCGAGTGTTATGACAATCATAAAGAGAAGACCGCCGTGAAAACCATGATAAAAAAGAAAAAGAAAATAACAGTAGGGGGAAATCAACGTGTTCCGAAATAAGAAAATGTAAATGTGGAAAGATAATTCGTAACGGCGGGCGAATGGGTAAAAAACCTCACCAGTGTGGGGAAATTTATTGCGGTACTTGCCGGGAATATCAACCTGCGAACCACCTATGTTATATTAGACCTATTCCTAAAGACAAGGCTGTCAGGTTCAGCTTAGATGACATTGTAGGGGATGAGAGGGGAGAAGGGGGAGAGGAGGAAGACTTGAATGAGTTGGTGGTGAGAGAGCGGGAGGAGGCAGAGAGGGTGGAACCATGCGCCGCGGTGGGTGATGATAAGGAGGACGGCGAGCTTCAGCGTTTTGTTTTCTATGATTTCGAGTGCAGACAGGACGATGAGATTGGCACTAATCCGTTGGGTCCAGTGTACAAACACGTACCGAATTTCTGCGTTGTACATACTGTATGTACATTCTGTTTGGGCGTCGTACACATTTCCGAACGTATGTCCTGTCGTCACTGTTGTAAAAACGATCGTAACGAACGTATCTTTCAGGGGCCCGACACGCTGCAAAACTTTTGCCAGTGGTTATTTAATGAGCGTGCAAAGGGGGGTGCAACGACATGTATAGCGCATAATTCTCAGTCGTACGACGGTCAGTTTGTACTGTCTTACTTGTTTCAGCAGGCCATCACGCCAGAAGTGGTGATGAATGGAGCAAAGCTTATGTCTATGAAGGTTGGAAATCTAAAGTTCATCGATTCGCTGAATTTTTTTCCGATGCCTTTGTCTAAGGTTCCCTCCACATTTGGATTAGCCGAGTTGAAGAAGGGTTTTTTCCCTCACTTTTTCAACACCAAAGCCAACGCCGCGTACGTAGGGCCAATGCCCGATAGTCGTTTCTACGACCCCGACGGTATGTCTACCTCGAAACGTGCAGAATTCTTGAAGTGGTACGAGTTAAACAGGGACAAGTCTTTTGATTTTCAAAAGGAAATGCTCGAATACTGCCGGAGCGACGTAGACATTTTGCGAAGGGGAAGTTTGAAATTCAGATCCATTTTTATGACGCAGACGGAAGCAGACCCCTTTGCGGCATCTATCACCATTGCTAGCGCGTGTAACATTGTTTTTCGACGAAATTATCTACAGCCAAAGACCATAGCTATAATACCTGCGCAGGGGTACAGAAAACACGACATGCAGTCAGCGGCGGCCCTCAGGTGGTTGAAGTGGATCGCGCACGCGCGTAACATTACCATTCGGCACGCAGGGAACGGTCGAGAACAGAAAGTTGCCGGGTACAGAGTAGATGGTTTACACGATCGTACATGTACGGTGTTTGAATTTCACGGCTGTCTTTGGCACGGGTGTCCGCGTTGCTATCGTCGCCGGGACTTGACCACTCATAACGCCGCGTTTACCATAGGGGAGCGCTATGATAACACGCGTATGCGTACCGAAACCATACGTAATGCAGGATATGTGGTAGAAGAGATGTGGGAGTGCGATTTCAGGAGGGCTTGTAAGACGGATCGGAAAATGTGCGAGTTCGTTGGAGCCCTTGAAAACGGTGATGACGTCGAGCCTTTGAATCCTAGGGATGCCTTTTATGGGGGTCAAACCAATGCAACGAAATTGTATTACAAGTCGAAACCTGGGGAAAAGATTATGTACGTTGACGTGTGCAGTTTGTACCCGTGGGTGAACAAATATGGTAAATATCCCATCGGTCACCCCGTGATTATCACTGAAAACTTCGCCGACATAAGTACTTACGATGGGTTTGCCAAAGTTGACGTATCACCGCCGCGGGGGTTGTACCACCCCGTCCTACCTAAAAAGGGGGCTGGTAAACTAATGTTTGCGCTATGCGGTAAATGCATTGAAACGCAACAGTCTACAAAGTGCGAACACTCGGTAGCAGATCGCAAGCTGCGGGGTACGTGGCAGACGGACGAGCTGAAAAAAGCCTTATCCTTGGGGTACAGCCTGATCCGTATTCACGAAGTTTGGCATTTTAAGGACATGGCCCAATACGATCCGAAGAGTAAGACGGGAGGGTTGTTTGCGGGATATATAAATACATTTCTGAAACTGAAACAACAGGCCAGTGGGTGGCCTAAATGGTGCGATACTGATGCCAAAAAAGATCAATACATATCAGAGTACGAGAGACGCGAAGGTATCAGGCTGGACCCAACATGCGTAGAGCGTAACGAGGGGTTGAGGGCCGTAGCAAAGTTAATGCTAAATAGTTTCTGGGGAAAGTTTGGGCAGAGGGAGAATATGTCCAAGACGAGGTATATCGTAGACCCCGAGGAATTCTTTGGTTTGTTTTTGGACGACACCAAAACTATCAATCACGTCAACTTTCTCAGTGACTATGTTGCGCAAGTGCAGTGGGAGTTCAAGGAACACTTTGCAGTGCCGTTGAGTCATAAACATATGCATCGCGGCGTACATCACAGCGCAGGCAAGACTGAAATTGTATTCTTTTCTAGAACGATTGGGAGAGAGGGTGCTTTACTATGACACGGATGGTATCATTTACGTGTCCCGTGGCGATGCGAACGAGTACGTTCCCTCTCTGGGGGACTACCTAGGCGATCTGACAGACGAGCTAGCTAAAGATTACGGGGAGGGTAGTTACATAACAGAGTTTGCTTCGGGTGGGCCCAAGAACTATGGGTACACGGTTTATAGTACAAATACTAAAATGAGAGTTAGCGCATGCAAGGTGAGAGGTATCACCCTTAATTATCGAAACACAGACATTGTTAATTACTCCACCTTGAAGGATTTGGTACGTGTCAACGAACACGATGACGCTGAAGAGGAGGTCGGTGGGGCGGTAATAAACAAAAAACGTACCGTCCACGACCCTCACAAAATTGTGCGAAATCCAGGAGGTGAAGTAATTACGCGTCAGTCCACAAAAGATTATAGAGTGGTGTACACTAAGAGAGTGATGGTAGACGATTTTGATACGGTCCCCTACGGTTATTAAACGGTGGGTCAACTTAATACAGATAGATAGATAGTAATATTCATACCGTAGCATTGATATAACAACTAGAGTTTAGCCCACGTTAAAGTGTATAGGTACGATCCCTCACGACTATTAAACAGAGGGTCAACATATTTGTTTGTATTTAAGTGTTTAGGTATTTGTTAATCAACGTATAATAAACAGCTTATGAACTGGAACGTGCCAGGGTCAATCCCTTCGTTGTCACATACATACATGTTTTGAATGGACGTAGTAAACAAAGTCCATCTTTATTTATACCCATTATTTTGTTATTTGCAAGCGCGTGTATTGTATCTAAAAGGGTGACCTTATAATAGGTATCCTCCATACGTATACCTTTATGTATGTTATACATTAAATATTATTAATTATATTATATTTAGTTTTTAATTATTGATTGTTTAAAGCTGTATAAATTTGACCGTGTAACCTTTAATATAACCAATGTGTCATATAATGAAGTAAATACATTTTTAGTCGGTATAAATACAGCAGATTGTAATCGCCGTAAACTACAAATGTGTGGAAGAAACTTTGTTTTCATTGTGTGATTGTTTATCTCTCTTGGGAAAATAGGGTGAGGTGTAAAGGGTGAATTTTGAGGGAGGAATAGTGTTAAATAGCTTTACCTCGTACGATTCAAGTCATTTAGACTGATGGACGTGCGACTTAAACATCCCTTTACTTGCATCATCTCGGGTCCCACGGGGTCGGGAAAGACTATTTTTACCAAGCGCCTGTTTACTTCGCAAGGTATCATAGACCCACCTCCAGATAATATCATTTGGTGTTACGGGGAATATCAAGATGCTTACGACCATTTGGCTAGTCTGGTTCCTGAAATACGATTTGTGGAGGGGTTTCCCGATGATCTACTTCAGTCCTTGGACCGTACGCAAAGAAACATTATTGTGATAGATGATCTTATGTCAGAATCGGGCAACAACAAAAAAGTCTCCGAACTTTTTACTAAAGGCAGTCATCATAGAAACCTGTCTGTTATTTTGATATTACAAAATTTATTCTATCGAGGGAAGGAAATGCGAACAATAAGCCTAAATTCGCACTATATGGTCCTGTTTAAAAATCCAAGAGACGCCTCCCAAATTAATCATCTAGCTAAACAGATGTACCCCAATAAATCAAAGTACATGGTAGAAGCTTACCGAGATGCTACTCTGACCCCCTACGCTTATCTCTTTATCGATCTCAAACCCACAACGTCAGAGGAGATGAGACTCCGAACGAATATATTTAACGGTGAATTTCCAATCGTGTATGTACCAAAGATATAAATAGAGAGTGTTTGATGATCAGTCATTCATTTGAAGATGTCGAAGCGACTGAATAACAACGCTTCATATCTACACGTGTTGGCCAAGGGCACCCATAAACAACGTCAGGGTGTGATCCAGGGGGCCAACAAAGAATTAATGAAGTGTTTGTGTGAGTGCGCCCTCAACGTTCTGAATGGTAATATCTCACTGAAGCCGGATGACAAAAGGAGACTTAAAAAATACAAACAAAACCTGAGGTCTCTCGCCGATAGAAAACTGAGCACCCAGAAGAAAAAGAAAACCCTGAATCAAAAAGGAGGGTTTCTCGGGGCTCTACTTACTCCAATTTTAAGCGCCCTCAGAGGTCTTTTGTTTAAATAGACATGGAATACGCTAAGAAAATGGTACTGGTCCCGCAGGATACTCTGATAAAGTTACAATCAGCCAGGCGTTTGGAACAAACACCGACGACCCGCGTGGTGCACGGTATAGATACGGATATGAGGCAGCTACTCGAACGACAAGATCTGACCGATGACCAGAAAATCAAACTTTATCATCAAACGCTTCAACGGTACATGGAGCTAAATAGACAACGGATGACCCCCTTAACAATGACCTTATAAACGGAAAGTATCAAAAGTGATGAACCACCCAAGCTGGAGCGTGAACTTCCTCACCAGACACCACCCGGTGTAAAAGAAATACTAGTTAAGACTCCCACCAAAATGAAAATTCCCCTGAAGGAGAGTCCGAACGAAGACGATTATGTACTCCCCCGACTGTTTGCCGAGGCTCCCCTTCTCCCTACTACCACGAAGAAAAAGAAACGTAGAAGCACGCCCACCCTTTCTAAGCGGAAATGGACTCCATATTAAGCCACGCACTGGCACGATCCAGTCATTAATGACATTAGCCTTCATCATGAATTGTTGTCCCCCAAAGTCAGGCTGTAGATTTAGAAACATTTTCAAGAAAATTCGATGCGTGTCTGTCTGCTGTAAGAGCACCTTGATTATCGAAAACTCGGAATTTACCGATGGAGGCGTACCTAAAAAAGATATTTTACAACCCCCAACACTCCGCCGCTTTTGGTGGGGTGGAAGCTATTTACCGCGCGGCGCAAAAAGACAGAGTCAACATCAACAGGCAACGGATCAAAGAATGGTTGAGCAAACAAGCCACTTACACACTACACAAACCGATTCGCAGGCGGTTTAAACGGAACAGAGTCATGGTGAATGGAATTGATCAACAGTGGCAAGCGGACCTGGTCGATATGACGTCATTGTCAGAATACAATAGTGGCTATATATATATACTGACGTGCATCGACGTGTTATCCAAGTACGCGTGGGCCGTCCCTCTCAAAAACAAGACAGGGCTCGCTCTGAGATCTGATTGATGCATTCAAACAGATATTGAAAAATGGGCGTAAACCACACCTCCTTCAGACCGATAAAGGTACAGAATTTCTCAATCGAAATTTTCAGAACTTGCTGAAAAGAGAAAAGATTCGCTTTTTCACCACTCAAAATGAAACAAAAGCCAGCGTGGTTGAAAGGTTCAACAGAACTCTAAAGACAAAAATGTGGAAATACTTCACCGCCACCAATACGCATGCGTACTTGAAAGCTTTGCCGAAGTTACTCTCCGCCTATAATCATTCCTATCATCGAAGTATCAAGACTACTCCCGCATCCGTGACGATCCACAACGCCGATGACGTATGGCAAACATTGTACGGTTCACACGTCGGGGTAATTCAAACTAAATTCAAGTTTAAAGTGGGTGACACGGTACGGATCAGTATGACTACCAGACCATTTCGCAAAGGTTACCTCCCAAGCTGGACAACTGAACTTTTTACAGTCAGTGCTAGAATACCCCGGTACCCTCCCGTGTACAGGTTAAAGGACTACGACGGTGAATAATTAGATGGAACTTTCTATGAACAGGAATTACAACGAGTTGTTGAAATGGGTGATGTGTATGCGGTAGAGAAAATACTGAATACAAGAAAGCGGAGTGGAAAGACTGAATATTTTGTCAAGTGGGTCGGTTATCCCGATAAGTTCAACAGTTGGGTGACGAGTCTACGGACCTTATAAAAACAATACCACTCCAACCGATCTTCATACAAGTCTCAAACGATACATCATAGCGGACTCATTCTACGTCACGCTCCCAAGCAACAGCTCCATGGATACTCATCCAGATAATACGTTGACTCATTTCTATGTGACTCTTCCGACACCACTCGTATTTGAGGGCGATTGGGAAGTAGGACTGGCGGAATTTACGTATCCACACCGCTGGTTCAATGTCATCGACACTAAAATTATGTATGGGTGTTCAGCCGGAGACACAGCACCTGATTTCCATTTGCACTTTCTACCTCCCGGTTACTACCCAAACCCTGTGGAAATGTTGGAAAATATTAAACCACCTGCCGACCACGACGGACTTGTCAGTATTAAATATAATAAATACAACCAAAAAATAATTATCAAGACACAGGATGACGTGACCATCAACTTGTTCACTAAAATAAAAGACCTGTTCGGATTTAATGAGAATGAAGCAATTGTTATGGGAATTCAAAAAGGTTCTCGAGTCGTAGACATAAACCCAGTTCATTCGATGTTCATATACTCTAACATTATAGAACATCATATCGTAGGTGACACGAGGGCGCCCTTGCTTCGCATTGTAAACGTTGAAGGAAAGCCCGGGGAAACCACTACCAAATTGTACGATAGTCCACATTATATTCCCTTAAAACAAAAACTTATTGACACGATCGAAATGGATATAAGGGACGATACGGGGCGAGCTATCCCATTCGTGAGTGGTAAGTTGATTGTGAAGCTTCACTTCAGGAAACGGCGCTCGTCATATTTTAATTGATCGCCATGAGACGCTTCGTCCCCGACAGTAAACATTATGAACATTACTACACGCAACAAGTTGGAAGGGGTCTCCCCGTGTTTACGGGACCCCGGACCCAAAGAGGCTACGGACTAGGTGGAATTCTTGGAGGACTTTTCCGATCAGCCATGCCCTTAATCAAACAAGGTGCTAAAACCCTGGGCCGTGAGGTACTCAATACGTGTATCGGGATTGCACAAGATGCTCTGGGGGGAGAAAATATCAAGACAGTGGCCAAAACAAGATTCCGCCAAGCTGGACGTAATCTAACCCAAAAGGCAATTCGTGGTTTGGAAGCGAGAGCAACGGGAAGCCCCCGACGTGGTATAAAAAGGAAAACAAACGGCAGACGATCCACTTCTGCATCTGGCAAGCGAGCGAAAAGATCGTTTGACATTTTTGATTAGTGCTCTTATCTACGAGACCTTGTGAATCATCATGGCGTTGTTACACAGTCACTCGTGCGAATGCACAAAATCCGAGTTGGATTTGTTTTCACTTCCACCCACCCAAACGAGTATCGATAAAGGACAATGGGTAGAATATCACCCTATTTCTACCATTTCCGATGGGGGCCCCATCGAATTCTTTATTTCCGGATCGGGTGATGAATACATGGACCTCAACCAAACCCAACTTTATATCCAGGCAAAAATAACAAAGGCAGATGGTACCAATCTTACTGACGCAGACCAAGTCGGCGGGGCGTAGCTATGGGCGGGCCAGGCAGGGCCTAGGCCCGCCCACTTCTTGTCTAGGCCCTGCCATTGCCAAATAAAGAAGCTTTTTGTATAACTTTTTTTTTTTTTTAAACGATTTATGTTGTTTGCATTCCTCTTCTATGTATGTTTGTGTGATATAGGCTACAGTGCATTTTATTTTATACTGTATACTTTAAAAAGGACAGGGGCTATCATGCTTGTAGGCTACTGGTTGGAGGCAACAACCTGTCTATTATTTATTTAAACCATTTAAATTTTGTTTTGTGTAGCGTCACTATAGCGTGTGTTGTAATTGGCTGGTTCAATGGCATTGCCGAATGAAATCGCGTGCGTCATATCACTCAGTTCGGTTATTTTCTAGAACCTACCATTTAACGAATCAATTTAATGAAGTGAACCTTTTTACTAAATGATTTGTGGCATTATGACTTTCCATGCGTTTCATGGTGTGTATCGTGATCTCCAATCCTTGTAAATAGTGTGTGTCAGTGTGTGCGTGTGTGCGTCGGTCGCTGTTCCACCGGCACAAACATAAATCGGCGCCCGTGTATGGATGGATTTATGGATGAATTCTATGGCCCGTCCATTTTTACTCAGGCCCAGCCGAATCTTTATTTCTGGCTACGCCACTGAGTCGGCCCCGTGAATCTGTTCTTGCAGTCTTTATTCAATCAGGTAGACGTAAGTCTGAACGACCGCCTCATCTCCCCCTCCACACCCACCTACCCATACCGAGCTATGATTGAAACCCTACTGAGTTACGGAAGTGACGCAAAGAGATCTCAACTCACGAGCTCTCTGTTTTACAAGGATACATCTGGTAGGTTTGACAACGGTAATCCCTTGGCAGCGGATGGAGAAGTTAACGAAGGTCTTAAGAAAAGACACAAATTTACCAAACACAGTAATGTGGTGGATATGATTGGTCCCATACACAGCGACATTTTCTTTCAGGACAGGCACATGTTGAACGGGGTGGACCTTAAACTGAAACTCATCCGCAGCAACGACTCTTTCTGCCTCATGGCAACGGGAGCCAACTCGACTTACAAAGTAAAAATTCAAAATGTATCTGTATTTGTCAGAAAAGTGAAAATAAGTTCCGGGGTCATGCTGGGACACATGAAAGCTTTGGAAAAGGGAACCGCGAAGTACCCACTCAAGCGTAACCTCTGCAAGATGGTGTCTGTCCCACGGGGTAACTTGTCACTTACGCAGGATCATGTGTTTCTCGGGCAACTTCCAACCCGCATCGTGGTGGGGTGCGTGACCAACGAAGCATTCAACGGGCGGTATGGTAAAAATCCCTTCAACTTTCAGCATTTCAACGTGAACTATTAATTTTTTTTTTAACCGTACACGTAGATGGAGAACAGATTCCATACACGCCCTTGAAACCTAACTTCAACACTCCAGGAGGAAACTACATCAGAGCCTACCAAACCCTCTTCTCGGGTACTGATAAAATGTACCAAGACGAAGGAAACACTATCACTCGCGAGGACTACATGGGCGGTTACGGACTGTACGCATTTGATCTCAGTCCCGACCTTTCTGTTGGAGGACACTTGAACCTTGTCAGACACGGTAACCTTCGGCTGGACATTCACTTCTCAAATCCTCTAGATAAGACGATCAACGTTATTATTTACGCAGAATTTAATAACATATTGGAACTAGACCAGGCTCGTAACGTCATTTTCGACTACACGGGCTAGACTACACCATGGATACCAGGGAGATCGGCGATATTTTGAAACGTGACCGTTTCACCAAGCATTATTTCAGAGGAGTTTTTGCCTGCGATCAACTTTCGAAGCAATATATGCCACGGCCCAGTGTACTCGTCATTAACACGGATCCCGCTGATAAACCGGGACAACATTGGGTGGCAATCTACATTACGCGGGATGGTGTTGGTGAATATTTTGACTCCTACGGGAAAGCCCCCACCGTACCACAAATTGAATATTTCCTTCGGAAGAATGCGAAATACGTCATCTATAACAAACGACAAATCCAGGGAACATTTTCAACCGTGTGTGGACAGTACGTCATCTTCTTCCTTTTACATCGATGTCGAGGATTGAGCATGGACAAGAATATAAACTTTTTCTCTCTGGATACGATGGACAATGATTTAAATGTCAATGCTTTTGTTAAGAAACACTTTCCCCGTATTAAAACGGAAGTGTATGACGAACACTTTATTTTAAACCAATTATCTAGGGGTTTATTACCTCGAACTTCTTCCGTCATCTAAGATTTCTTGTTTTGATAAATTGCAAAACTACTTAAATACCTAATTTGATTCATTATGAATGCGTTTTGATAACGTCATTTCACAATTGTATTGAGTTCCTTTTACCGTAAGATTTGTTTGCAACATGTAGTTAGTATTAATTTTTCCTTTAACGTCATTTACTATTTGTTTACTTTTAATGATTTTCGTTTACCATAAGTTTCGTTTTTTTTAATTTTATTTTTTAATTTTTATTTTTATTTTTTTTTTATTATTATTTTTTTCTTAGTGCGATGATGATGATGATGAATAAACTACTTGTAACTGTATATTGCCCGTTGACCACTTAAGGAATTCTGGTGAATTCCGGTTGGTTTTAGGCGCCCCCTTGTGGTCTTTTATTTATTTATGTGTTTCGCGTCTAACCACTTCCCCTTCCCCCACTAACACCTCACCCAGAACTAATTTATATTCTACATAATCACATCAAATTAAAGTACACAATTAGACACAAAGATTCATTTTCAAATGTATTTTATATCCTTCCATCACCAAATAGTGTTGTGCAAACAATAATAACAAGAATTTAACAAAGCATGTAAGAATTTAACAAAGCAAGTAAAAACCAAACAATTATGAATTAAATGTTTTAACCATTACTAATTTAATACATTGTGACATCTAGAGTCAGAGTACACATACAATTCTCTTTGCACAATTATAACTCAAGAAACAAATCAACGTGAGGGTTTTAAAAATAAAAGTCAGAGTAATAATATCACAACATTCTTTTTGCACAATTATAGTAACAACAGCAAAGAAAAAGTATCGAATGAGTCTTTTAATGCCCAGTACCATAACAAATATCGAACAAAACAGGGTGGCTGTTTTCTTTGTCTACTACCCTTCGTTTCACATGTATGTCAACGTACTTGGTAAAAAGACGATTCCTGGCATGAATGGTTGGGTAATGGGAAACAATACGTTCATTATCTTTTGCTTTTAAATTCCACTCCGATCTACATTTACCTAATTCAGTCTCAGCAATTTCAGCCAACGCTAGGTCAAAGTATTTGCAAACCTTCATTGACATTGGATCCATGAGACAATCGTGATTAGTTTGAGTCGCATCGTCTTCTACTGGTAAGTTACAACCGTAACAATATTGTCAGAATTTAACTTGTCTTAGCTGTTTTCAGTTCTTTTGTACTTTCAAACAGCTTACCCAAAGAAATAAGTATTCAAAACGATGGCTTTCATTTGTTAATATGTAAATTAGTTTAACACTGGGATTCCTTAGGCTATTGTGCTCCAGTCTTGTGTGGAGTTGTGAATGAGAGTTGTGAATGAGAGGTGGTTAATTTACATAGGAATGTGGAATTTTAGTTAAATAGTTAGGTATGGGTGCGGTGCTGGAAGGGTTGCAGTCAGTATTGCTGTTGGAAAGAGATGAGATGAGATGGTTTACAAAAATGGCCTAGAACCAGAGCAGATAATTTTCAGGCTGCTAAAAGGCAAATTGTTTGGAGAGACAGCTGCTGGGATCTGCAATCAAGATACAATTTCTTGATGGAAAACCGTAAGTTTTACCCATTTAATTTTGCTATAGAAATGTGTTAACTGTTAAACTGATCTAATGTTTGAATTATAAATAGTCCATTCAAATTCACATTGGTTTATACTTTAAAATATAAAGGTGATTTTCACTTTAATTATATGGAAGTTTTAGAAGCAGTGTTAAAAAGGGGTTTCTGGAATAGATTGTATTAGATTTTGGATAACTTTTCCCATTTTATAGATGGTTTTCACCACTGAGTGATTAGTATTAACGCCAGAGTGCTAGTGTTGGCCGAAAAGTGACGTCCCGTGTCCAATAACTTGGGTCGCTACCAGCGACAGAGGGCGCACAATCTTTGTGAACTTCGAACTTTTGTTTCGCGGTGTCTGAAACAACATAAATGTGTCGAGCTAGCTGTATGGAGTGATGTGTGAAGATCTAGAACTTTGAGTACTACGCCGTAGATTTGATGGGACCTTTTCTTATATTATATCAAATCTGTGTTGCCCAAGAGAGGAACATAATTGTTATGGGGAGTATCGGGGTTTATGAGGGTTAGTTCAACGAACTAGTGTCATTTGTCTTTGTATTTAACCCAGAATGTATTATGTCACATTCATGAGTGGTGTGTAAATGTTGAGCGCAGGTTGCTTATGAACTTTCATATTGAGTGGTTTATATTCTCAAATATAAATTTGTATTGAGTAATTTATATTCTCAAATTTGAATTTGTGACGTCAAGAGTAGGGAATATTCTAGATCTTATGAGAGGTAGTTTCAACCATGGCATAGGCCTAGGTGCTTTTAATTCTTGCACTGAGCATTTCAAGTTGAGCGAATTTAAGACTGGTACTTTTTGGAAATCGTGTGCTTTAATTACTTGGATCATTGAATTTTAATAAGATTGGAGAATAATTAATTACTGACAATTTAAGCGATTACTAATGTTGCTGTTTAAAACAGGTGAATCTAAATTTATTAAATTGTATAGGGATTTGTCGGTAACTGTCCAGAAGTGAAGATTTTTTTGTACTTGACGGTTACTTTTTGGAAACTGATTTAATTACTCTAGCCATTCAATTAATATGATTGGACAATAATGGATTGCTGATAATTTAAATATATATATATATATATAATTATCAATTGAAGGTGTTTGTTGAATGGTGAATTTACAAGTGTTAATATTAAACTGGATCCAGTGGATGCCGGAGAATTGTATATAATAAATGTGTAAATAAATATATTACTGCTTGTGTCCTAGTGTCTTTCACTGAGTCTTTCGGTCATGGCCATCCTATAGGGGTTAGTTGTGACAAATATCTCACGCTAAACTGATCAACTTTCTTTAAAATACAAGGAACAAATATCGATTGGATGAGATTGAACGAAAGTTCCTTACAAGCTTCACGTTCTTTGGAATCGTCAGCTTCTCCCTGCATAGTGTTCTGGCATGGTGACTCATCCTTTGGCTCGATCTCATCTACGATCAGCTCATTACCATCTAAACTAGATGGGAATAGAGGAAGGAAAAACAATCCACAATAATTCCATGATACCCGGTGTAAATTCGATTGTATAAAGACAGATATAATAAATGAATCAGATAAAAACAGAACAAACCGTACCTTCTAAACTATCGGGAAAAACCGCACCATACGGCGGGAGTGACGGCTTCACCTGCTGAGGCTTTGGGTCTTCATGGTGTTGCTTCTGCTCCAGCTCGCGCGTTAAGTTTTGGGCAAGGTCCACTCTTCCAATGTCGTTCAACGCCGTTACAAGCTGATCTACCACTTCACGTTGATTATTGCTTGATTTTTTTAAATGTCATTAACATTTCAAAAATCTGTTCTTCAATTCCAGTATGATACCGTTTCAGTATTATAAACCGCTGAATCATGTTACTGAAAAGGAACACACTAACGGGTTCAACGAAATATGTGTCCCTATATGAAAAAACATAAACTACACAAAAGCCCCACCCTCCATTTACCCCACATTTCACCATCGGCCCCCACCCTCAATTTCCCCACATTTCCCCCACCGCCCCCACACTCAATTTCCCCCACACTTGTCTGCATCGATGTCTCTTTGAAATGTCATAATTCAATAGGTCAAAGGTTATCTGTGCCCTATAATTTAGTAGGTCAAATGTCAACTGTGCCCTATAATTATGATGGTCAAAGGTCAACTGTGCCCTATAGTGATAGTAGGTCAAAGGTCAACTGTGCCCTATAGTGAGAGTAGGTCAAAGGTCAACTGTGCCCTATAGTGACATGGTATACTACTTGTATTAAAGTTCAACTGCCTCACGCTTGTTAATACTACTTACAAATTCATTCTAACATTTATACCATGCTGAAAAAATAGAAATGAATAAATAAATAAATACTGTGAGTTTTCTCTACCTGGTCAAAGAACTAGCTGTCAGCAAAAATCACTGTTTTTGTTTGAATTGTGATATTTGTTATTGTGTACACTATCCCTTGGTCTATCACTAGGGGCATGTTTTCGCGAACCTGACCAGAAACATGTTTAGAGTTCAGTCATTTGTTAAGTGTTTTCGCGCGTTCGCTTATGCTGTGATGACTTCATTGCTCTGAACAATCGTCAACTGAAATTTGTGATCGGTTTCAAGATGGCAGATTGTATAAAGTAACAAAAGTTTTGTTAATTATTTGTTAAAACATGATGGAATGATTGTTCGTATACAAATGTTTCACAAATAAGTTCCATTTTGCCAAAATGTTAATTACACCGTATATTTTGAGAAACAGTTTTGAACATGTCACAAACTGAAAACAATTTTCTAGTTACGTGCTCGTTTTCACGTAGCTACGCCTTTTTGTTTCTGGTCAAGAATATGACGTCAAAAACAAGTTTCTGTTCACGTTCGCCAAAGCACATCCCTCAGGCTAGTGGGCTAGTGACAACTTCAACCCTTGAATATAAAATACCTGGCAGTGTAGAGGTTTACAATTTGACAAAAGTCATTTTCGTTTTCAAATTAAATTCAGACAAAATAAAAGATAACATACATTTTTCTTTCATGATCTAAGTTGCTTCCATAATTCAAACGGCCCAAGTTTTCTACAAACAGTTCCAGAACATTTTGTCTATGTTCTCCACCCTGTACAGCCACAAGACATATAACGTCTAATTTGTATCTATTCTTTCAAATCTTTTGAGATCACATTATTTTGTCTATGTTCTCCACCCTGTAGAGCCACAAGAGATATAACATCTAATTTGTATCTATTCTATCAAATCTTTTGAGATCACATTATTTTGTCTATGTTCTCCACCCTGTACAGCCACAAGACATCTATTCTATCAAATCTTTTGAGATCACATTATTTTGTCTATGTTCTCCACCCTGTAGAGCCATAAGAGATCTAACATCTAATTTGTGTCTATTCTATCAAATCTTCTGAGATCACATTATTTTGTCTATGTTCTCCACCCTGTACAGCCACAAAACATCTAATTTGTATCTATTCTATCAAATCTTTTGAGATCACATTATTTTGTCTATGTTCTCCACCCTGTACAGCCACAAGAGATATAACATCTAATTTGTATCTATTCTATCAAATCTTCTGAGATCACACTATTTTGTCCATTTTCTCCACCATGTACAGCCACAAGAGATATAACATCTAATTTGTATCTATTCTATAAAATCATTTGAGATCACATTGTTCAAGTCAGACTTTAATTGAATAATACACTGCCACCTGAAATAGCAGCTCTTTCAGTGAATAAAACAAGTGATAACAAGCAGACCAAATTTCCCATACACAAAGTATAGTGGCTATAACAGGCCTAATAATGTTAATGCACCATGCGCGTCAAATTTGGCGGATACCGGCCCAATATAAGTGTCCATTATTATTATTCCCCAAAGATACTCCAGAACAATGGTCTCAGGAACGCCATCAAACGAGGGTATCCACCCACAATGCTCTCTGGGGAAAACCCAAAGATAAATAAATGTCACTGGGTTCCAATGTCACAGCTGTTTAGCAGAAAATGTGCCCTCTGCCTCCCTAGAAATCCTGGTCCCCCCAACTTGCATACTTGTAGTCGGGAACTTTTTCATGAGTACAAGTATGAGTACAGAAAATTGTATTCAAGTATGTGTACGAGAACTACAACTCTGTCTACAAAGTGCCCCTACTGAACCAGTTACACTACTGCTTGATTCTAATTAATGCATACAGACATCTCAACAAAATGTGTTTAGGATTGCAATTTTAATTGCATGTAAGTATGTATGGAAGGAAGGTTCAAAATTAAGGATTGTTAGTTGTATGCCTGGGGCATGCCTTAATTTCATTGGGGCAGCTAGTTTAGCAATACCAGTTCCACATTGGGCAACCTCAACATTTTTGTTAAATCAAATTAATGTTTTAAATACCAGCTTAAACAGGTTATTTCCTCTTCCATCTTTATAATTAAGATCATTTTGTCCACTGTCTCTCTTCTTACCTTGTAAGATTAAGAAAAAACGGCACGATGTTGTCTTGGTAACATCTGTCGATCTCTCCTAGACAGACGTAAGGTTTCTCCTGAATCATGTATTTTCTCCTACTGAGAAATCCATGCCAATCCAAACATGAAAATAAAACATCTCATCTATGACAAATTATAAATGATTCAAAGGAGTGGAGTAACGTCTGTGGTAGCAACATATGTGAACAATCTCTAATAGGAGTTGCAATATTGTTGGTTCTGAGAAGAACCAGTGACAAGAACCAACAATTATTACAATTCCTAGTCTCCTGAGAGATTGTTTTCATGGTGCTACCACAAACCTTACTCCTATTATACTTCCATCATTCAAAGCTTTAAATCCTACTTATTCTAAGGCAATTATAACTTCCTTAGCCTATATTGGTAAGATCTTGTATCTTAAATTTTAAAAATGTCATAGACTATTAAAAGATATCTTGTTGCTTTGAAAAATCGGAATGGATTTCACCTACTTTGCAAGCTGGATAAATTATCATTCTTACTTCCCATTAATAAATGCCAATCTTGATTTCATTTTTAAAGTTAAGTAATCATAAACTCCCAATCATAAACTATCATAAACAAAACCAAAGTCATAGCTGCCAACATTTCAAAATTCCAATTTGTAATGAAACCAACCAAGACATAACAATTTGTATTGAAACTAAAATAACGGTCAAGATGACCAACTGCAAATAAATCAAACAAAAACCTACTACAAAAATGTACGTAAATCAATTTGTTCTTTCGTAATTCCTGAAATAAATCGTAATAATTATGAAAAATTAGTAATAGTTGGCAGCTATGCAAAGTTTGAAAGGCACAAGTCTATTTTGGACATAAGCCTCGTTTTGATTCTCATTGACTTGTGTATTAGAAAAACAAAATGGCTGCTGTATATCTTACCCATCGTAGATCACACTCTACAAGATGTAGACTCCCACCATACTCGCAAATCTGGAAAGACCTAGAGATCATGGAATTAATACGAAAGAAATTGAGCAAAATCAGGATTTAGAAATACATGAGGGGACGGCGCCAATAGACTGGGAGGAGCCACATCCCACCGTATGGCTTTGTTGATTAATAAACCTATCTGAAAACTAGCTTTAAAACGACACTATTACATGTATGTCTAAAATACCATATATACATGTATGTTGATGAAATTCTTGCATCAGGTGATAAACAATTGATTTAATTTTTGCCCTACACCGATGTGTGTGTAGCGCTGCATACTCAGTGCTTTCCGAGTGTCTGTGAACTTCGCAGGCGACTCAAGTGGGATTCGAACCCATGACCTACTGCTTACTAGTGCAGACGTCTTATTACCCTGGTCTCGACCACCAAGCTTGCTCGAGCTTAAAAACCAACAATAATGTCAATCTTGCTAGAATTATAGAAACAATTGCAAGCTTATAACCGATCTGTCAATCCTTTCTGCTATATAAGTTACTCTGTCTATCACTAACATGGGTTCGATTCAAAAGGGTGGGGGAGGAGGGAACATGTCCCATCCAATATTAATGATGGGGGGAGGGGATACAGTAAATTATTCAAAGTGCACAAGTCATTACTTTAATCAATTGTATTTTTGGAAGGAATGTCAAACTCAACTGCCACTGGTGCACAATGTCTATGTTAATCATGTGTTTTTAGCAGACAACAAAATGGCCAATATCACTTGATGTGCATACATTCACTGCTCAAAACCCAGCCCCATTCAAGGGCCTATGCACTAGACTCCCTCCATATCCTTGGCCCTATAGCCCCACATGTACAAAAATGCAGCGATTTTTTTTTTTCAACTTTTGATCTGCACTAATTAACTAATTACCCGGTATCTGTACTAACCTAAAACTTAATAATTAGGCAACCTTCCCCAAAGGAGACACTTTTGGCATAAAATCCATTATTCTGGGATATCTCACTATGAAATTTTCGACACATTTTTTAAATTACAAAAAAAAATTATAAAAAAAAATAATCATAGAATTTAAGTTTCACCAAAATTACAAATCTCACAATACTCAATAGTGAACGCTTTGGCAAGCTTACCTGATCACAGAATTTTAGTCGAAAAATCGCCCCTTTTTTGTAACTGTTACATGTGGCTTAG
Organism: Zoroaster sp. YZ-2022; assembly: GCA_029582265.1. Classification (NCBI taxonomy): domain Eukaryota; kingdom Metazoa; phylum Echinodermata; class Asteroidea; order Forcipulatida; family Zoroasteridae; genus Zoroaster; species Zoroaster sp. YZ-2022. Next base: position 11,168,184 of record CM055816.1, read on the forward strand.
GGCCAAGGATACGGAGGACCATCTTTTACGATGTTGGCCATTTTGTCGTCTGCTAAAACTACACGCATTATGTGCACACATGGCGGTTGGATTTGACATTCTTTGAAAATTGACTGCTTAGAAAAGAACAGATTTGAACTTCTTTCAAAGTACGACTAGGAGTAGGAGTTGATATTTTAAGTTCCCTTTAGCATCAAAGACAACATTATCTGTAGCCCGATCGATTGGCGGCATGCACCTCCACGCCGCAGTGACATATTTACGTATCTTACACAGAGTATCACTAGCAGTAGTGGAGCATCGCATGTAAGGGGCCGTTCACAATTATACAAAGTGTACAAAGAGTACTTTTTCAGACCCCCCTCCCCCCCCCCCCCTTTAAGTGTACAAAATAAAATGTTGATTTCAAACAATAGATTTGTGTTCAAAAGTAATGTATTCAGGCAAAGTATAATATACAGTCAGTCTGCGTTACGAGAGCGTTTTTTGAAGGAACATTGCGGCAATCTCGACAGGGCATCACGGCATTGGCCGCGGTTAAGATCGAGGCCTACGATCTTTCTGGGCGTTGGCCGTGTATTTCGCGCCGTTTTTACAAATCGACATTTTTACTTTTTGAAAAAGCGTACGCGGCGCTTTAACCCCCTCCCCCCCCCCCCCCCCCAGCGTACGGTTTGTACGCTCGTGAAAATGTTGATAATTGTGAACGGCCCCTAACTTGATTGATCGTTTCAAACACAACATATAGACGCGATATCAGCATGCAATCTGCAATTTAGACTTGACTAGTCTTGGCCCAATACCTCGTTCATATTAGTTCGTTACAAACTAAAATAGTATCCATCGTAAGAAATAAATAATTGACTTGTGCAAATTGATATTCCATTTGATTCCCTTCATCAGGTAATTTGCAAGATTAAAAGAGGGTTATCAAAAATTACTTTTTGTAGTCGGCTTCAACGGTGCGGTGACGCGCCATAAATTAAACCAAAAAATGGTAAGCTAACCTTTTATTTTATTTTGCCAAGCAGTGAGAGACATTAAGTATGCGTTGGCTGTGTACTTGGCCCAGATGGTTTATCCATTCTACCTCCACGGTTTATCGTCCATTCAGACGGTGTATGGTGGAAGTAATGTCGTTAAATGTTTTCTTAAGGTTTACCAAGAAACGTCTCAAATGAAGACTAGTTTTGAACCCTGAAGTGACCTTACTAGCTAGCATGCAATGTACACGGAATAGGAGCATGCACACCACGCAGAACGGAGTCCATATAAGTAAGACTAATTGCGGTGACACCATGTGGAATCTCAATTGAGTAGTAATTAGTTCTGAAAAGAACTGGGGGTACAACTCGACGTTTCGATCAGTATGCTCTGATCGTCCTCAGATCGTCCATATATCTGGGTCAAGTCTAGCTAACGCCTATTCAATGTCTCAGTCTGTTTGATAAGTATTGGTCTGATGTAGAAATTGAACTTAAACAGCTAATATTTTCACCCATGCCAAATACTAATAACTGAGAATATTCTTTGTATTTCTGCAGCATCTTTTCGGTAAGTCAGCGCTGATGGAACGAGTTAAATAATAAACTAAAGTTACACTTCTGCCATTAGTTAAAAGGGACAATATCGTGATCGTGGTCATAATCAGAAAAGACTTTCATCAAGGCATGGAATCGGTTTCGTAGTTTAAGATGAACACAGTGACTGAACATTACTGGCACTGGCTCAATTATGCATTGAACCAACGGCTTGTACAAAACAGCAGCAACCTTATCATGTGTGGGATATTGGCAGTCACTGAGTTAATCTAAAACTAGGCCACATGCCTCTTCTGTTCACGGTTTGTCATCAAAAAAATAGATGCCGGTAATCTAAAATTAGCACTCAATCTCCAAGGAAAGAATGTCGTATCCGGCCGCCACTTTTTAAGGGCATTTTTGGATTTTTTTTTTTGCAACCACTAACCAGTTAAAAAATCATTCTATCGATTTTTGGTGGTACAGAAAGCGAAAACTATATCTTTAAAATCCAGTTTATGATGGTTTTCGGACTTGATTTCCCTTCTAAAAAAATCGTCCCCTTCAGAAAATAGAAGGATCCTATTATAGTTGCCACTACGCATGTACAATGACTGTGTTGGTCACTAATTGTGGAGTTTACAAGATTAGACTGACATGACTGAGGAAGTCATCTTATACCAAAAATGCCTGATTTTTCATGAAATAAATATCCTGGAATAATTTGAAGTATATGTCCATCATCATCCATATGTTCTCCACCTTACCAGGTAGGTAAGATTACATTATTGGTTATATTTAATGAAAAATAGTGGCGGCCAGATACGACATTCTATCCATCTCCAATTCCGATTTATAAGCACAATCAGTTTTGTGGTTTTGCAAAATCACATTGGATACAAATACAGGGTTCCTATTGTCATCTTTTTAAAATTAATTATTTACTTTTGTTTGTTCGCCCGAAAAATGGATTTATGTTTCAGATTAATTTATATAAATAATGTGCTATACAGATGAGGTTGCACCTCATACAATTTTCAACTGCATTTTTACCCAAATTTTGATTTGGCTTATAAGGAGTTTTAGGACTAATTGTTTTACCTACATGTAGTCATTCCCTTATTTATGGTTGGATTTTAAACTGCGATGTGGAGTCAATTATCCAATTTAAACCACAGCTACAGTCAAGTCTCCCTAGTGATGACTTCAGCTGTGGCTTAAACTGGATGTATTGCAATAGTCTTTATCATTGGGTTAAAGGGTCTTTACTCCCATCAATGGGATAATGGGATTAATGTATAAATGGATTTTTAATCCATCAGCAATGGGATTAAAGGATCTTTGCTCCAATGGATGGGATTAACTTGGGATCATTACTCCATCTAGGGGATTAAACTGTTTTTATTCCTATCAATAGGATTAAAGTGTCTTTAGTCATATCAATGGGATTAAAAGGTTTTTAATCCCATCTATGGGATTAAAGATAATAACAAAAAGGTTTAACTGTTGATGCTAGCAGAATAATGGTGGCTCTTTCAACTCTATTTATTCACCATTAGGCTGAATGTGAAATCCTATTCTCTATCTGTCCTCAACATTTTAATATTTTGTTACAAACAGAAATGGCTACTGGACCAGAATTATTAAGCTCAGCTTTGCAGACGATAAGTGAAAACCATCTCCAATGCGTCTTCTGTCTTGAGAGATACAAACATCCAAAAATATTAGAATGTCTACACAGCTTTTGCCAGCATTGTTTGGAGGAATACTATGATACCAAATATAAAGATGCAACAGAGATACCGTGCCCTGTGTGTCGGAGGTTGATGCAAGTTCCACAGACAGACATTCAGGGACTCAAAACCAATTTCTATCTAATTGCTCTTATTGATGAGGTAACCCTACAAGAGAAGGTGGTGAGTTCTGGCACTGCCAAGCTAAGCTGTGAGTTTTGTAATGAAGATGTCAAGGCCACACACCGCTGTCTGGACTGTGCATGCAATATTTGCTCAAACTGCTGCAGAATACACCCACGAATTCCAGCAACATCAACACACACCATCGCCACCCTGGAGGACATCTGTCAGGAGAAGGTGACGTTGAAAAAAATAGCGCAAGATGTCGGGCCCAGATGTCCCAAACACAAGAGAGAGGTGCAACGATTTTATTGCGAGGCATGTCAAGTCTTAATCTGTCGAGACTGTGTTGTTGTGGACCATCGTCACCCTGATGAGCATCAGTTAATTGACATTGCAGCAGCTTCTCTGAAATACAAGAAGGCAATGAAAGATATCTTGCCAGATTACAGCAAAGAAATAAAGGAACTGGAAGAATCTTTGGCTGCTTCATCTCAAGCTAAGCAAGAATTCAGAGACAAAGTCATAACAACCATGAAAGAGGTGAAGGAGACAGCAGATCAGATCAGAGCAAAGGTTACAGCTGAGGAGAATAAGATGATTGATGCCATCAAGACCCTTGAACAGGATCGTATGGCAGCATTTGATGAGCATGAGAAAGCAGTGGGTATGATGCTACAAAGGAAACAACATTCTCTGGACACGGCCAATGATGTTACAAATACAGCAACAGACAGTAACTTCCTGTCACTGTATCCCATCATCAGTAATGACTTGAGATCACTGACCAGTCACCGCCCTCCTTTGATTGATGGCAGACTTTCATAACTGCGGATCAATCAGAGTAAGAGGGTTGGTGATATCAGTCTGGGTGAGCTGGAGCTGGAAGACAGCAAGTGGGAGCTAAGTCATGAGTTTGGCAGGGAGGGAAGTGAATGTGGAGAATTCAATGGGGCTATTGTCGTTGCTGCTCATCAACATGATCAGCTTGCTGTGGTGGACCGCCTCAACAGACGAGTAGTAATCTACAGCAGTACAGGTCAACACCATAGAACCATTGACATGGAAGCAGGTAAGTGTGTCACACACTATTATACAAACACAATAATAACTGCAGACATTCAGTACAAAAAGTGTACAACAAAATATTGAACATATTTAAAAGTGATGCTATATTCACAATGAATGTACTGTAAAAAAAATGATTGTATTAAATTTATGAAGAACTTTACATGATACAAGTAATCAGAATGTTTGCATTAATAAATTAAATAAAACAATATCAATAATAATTCTTAAAATGTTTATTATGTATGTATAACTTTATGAAAACAAATGTATTTTGTTAAGTAACAACATGTGTATTATTAACAGTGCATTGCATTATTCACAGTTTATATTACAGAATATAATTCATTTCTACAAAATGAGGCTTTATAATGGATGGTGTGATATGTGGCATCATTTAAATGTATTCACTAAAAATAAATTTTGTTTGAATTGTGATGTTTCTTATTGTGTACACTGTCCCTTGGTCTATCAATCCAGGGGCATGTTTTTGCGACCCTGACCAGAAACATGTTTAGAGTTCAATCATTGGTTAAGTGTTTTTGTGCGTTCGGTTATGCTGCGATGACTTCATTGCTCTGACCAATCGTCAACTGAAATTTGTGATCGGTTTCAAGATGGCGGATTGTATAAAGTAACAAAAGTGTTGTTAATTATTTGTTAAAACATGATGGAATGATTGTTCTTATACAAGTATATCTTTCAAGTTTATTACTTGCACTCACAAATAAGTTCCATTTTGCCAAAATGTTAATTACACCATATATTTTGAGAAACATTGAGGGATTGAACACGTCACAAACTGAAAACAATTTTCTGGTTACGTTCTCGTTTTCACGTAGCTATGCCGTCTTGTTTCTGGTAAAGAATGTGACATCAGAAACAAGTTTCTGTTCACGTTCACCAAAGCACGTCCCTAGTATCAGTCCTTCTATTTAGCCACTAGCCTCAGTCAAGATGTACAATGAGGATGGTAAAGTGTCATTTCAGTTCACCACCCTGCCACTGAATGAGGTCAGTAAGACAGATGTGGAAATCAGAGGTGTTACAGCCAAGAAGGATGGTAACATCCTAGTAGGCGATGTAAAGAAAATGGTAATAACTGAGCACAGGTCCACTGACGGTGGAATAATAAGCACCATGCCAGTTAATACCCGACCCTCCTTCTTGGCTGTAGACAACAGTGGCAGAGTGGTGGTCAGTGGTGGATATCAACAACACGTGGCTGTCATTGGTGACAATGGTTCTACACTATTCACCATAACTCCAACCATTGATGGTGAGCAAGTCAAATACTGTGGAAGTGTATGCTGTGACACATCAGGTTTATACATTGCAATGTTCAATGATGCTCACAATGATGCTCACAATGATTCTGACAATGATTCTGACAATGATTCTGACAATAATTCTGACAATGATTGTGACAATGATTGTGACACTGGTCATATTCACCACTATGATCCCAATGGTAGATTTATCAGCTGCATTGCTAAGGGTCTGTATGCACCAAGTGGAATCACATTCACATCAGATGGGAAACAGTTGGCTGTAGCTGACTACTTCTCAGTCAAGATATATCACATTGTATGATACCATCCAACTTGATGATGTTGAATGGCAATCTCTCTTGCTCGTCATGGTACAATTTTACAGTTCATTTCAAGATATAACACAAACACCCTCCCAAAGAACATGAAGCCAAAACAATACAACAAATTGAAAATAATAATTCCATGCTTGCAGCCTCAACCTCTTTTAAAACTTGTATTTGGGCTTTAAAATTGTGTTAATACATTGATTTGTTTGCATTTCCTTTTGCAAATAATAAATATAATATAATTGATGACCATAACAGAAGGGGGCGGGGGGATACATAGATAGTACTGGCTGTGTAAATCAAAACACACACTGAGGAAAATAACAACTCCTGTGTATCATGTGTATTGACCAGTGTCAGAAATTGATAAATAATCAACTTAAAATTACTCTTTTTCTGAATGTTTGGCCACAATTGAGTTGAAACTTTCTTAAGTTGATTTCTATACTTTACTTGATCTTCATGTATTATGAATGTAACACAAAAGCTGGTTTTGTGAATTTTGGCAGCAAGGGAGAGGCCGGCCAGTTGGCCGGCGACCCCCCCCCCCCCCCACTTGTTGGCAAAATAGTGTTTGTCGGTAAATTCACAAACTTGTTGGTATTTGTGAAAATACTTGTCCGTTAAACAGTGGCAACATAGGCTTGGAAAAAATTGATGTTGCCCAGGTCACCCAAGGTACTACTTCTTGCATATGTGCAATTTTATTGTTTTTTTCTAGTTCTCCTCCGTAAATGTGCCTTATCTAAATATTTGGTACTTCCTTTTATTTCTTACGTAATTTTCAGTGTTTTGTAAATTACTCTCCCCCCACCCCTGATATAAAGTGTTTTTCTATAAGTGCAAATTTATTGTTTGTTAAATGTTATACGTAGGTTTTAATGATAATCATTGTAACATTCATGGAAGTTGGCCTTTTGGCCAAAAGAATAAAACGAACATAAATAAAAAATGTAATAAAAGACAAGAAAAATTGTACATAAAGTGTTATTTTAAACAGTGTTTTATTTATTAATTATTTTTTTTTGGGGGGGAGGGGAAATAACCTGTACCAGGGAATGTATACAAACAGTAAGTGCAAAAATATAATAGGCACACTTACACCCCCCCCCCCACCTTGCTTACTAAAATTTCAAGTAATAAAAATGATACGGATACAAAATTTTAAATACAATTTACAATATTTTCTTGTTAACGAAACACTGTAAGAGTTGAAACTTTCACAAGTAATCTGTTATCTTTTTTCGCATAAAGTGAGTGAGAGAGAGAGCATAAAGTGAGAGAGCAGAATGGTAGTTTACAATGTACCAATGGTATATTTTGTAATAAATAAAGAATTAGCTGTTGTAAACTGTTTACCAACCATAAGGATCTGTAGTATCAATGTAATAATGGCAGTTTACCGATGGTATATTTTGTAACAAATAAAGAATTATGTTGTAAACTGTTAATCAACCATCTGTAGTATCAATGTAAGTATGGTAGTTTACCAATGGTATACACATAGTTTGTAACAAAGAATTAGCTGTTGTAAACTCGGTGCTTACCAACCATTAGATCTGCTACGTAGTATCAATGTAATTATGGTAGTTTACCAATGGTATACACATAGTTTGTAACAAAGAATTAGCTGTTGTAAACTCAGTGCTTACCAACCATTAGATCTGCTACGTATAGTATCAATGTAATTATGGTAGTTTACCAATGGTATACACACGTCAGTTTGTAACAAAGAATTAGCTGTTGTAAACTCAGTGCTTACCAACCATTAGATCTGTAGTATCAATGTAATAATGGTAGTTACCTTCAAGAAACACCCTGCTACATGTATGGTCATTAACCTTTGACCTTTAACTACCAATGTTGTATATTGACTTTGTTCATGCTTTATAAAGGAATTGTACAAATAGTGCTCAAATTTCAATTGCTTTGTATTATATTATGCTCATATTAAAATAATTTCTTGTATTGTCAATTTAACCCTCGTACTCTACCTGCACTTTAGTGGGAAGTTGCTATAGAGGTCAAAACCAGTCAACTGCCCGTTTTGACTGTTGAACCAAATGTGCACACAGGGGCATTTTGACTGGTTTTTACTGTCATTTTGACCACCCTGAACAATACCAGACAATGCTTTTTACCAGTCAAAAACGGTTGACTTATTTTGATCTGTAAATGTACTTACAACAAGTAAGGTTTGACAGTGTTCGACTTTTAAAGGCACTAGATATACCTTGGCAAGTATATCAACATTTTGACTGTTTTGAACCTTGTCCGGTAGTAGTAGGAGGGTTAAATTGATGAGTAATTGTGGAATTATTTTTGTCCTAAGTCAGTCTGTCACAAACAGTGTGATGACCACACATTCATAGTTTCAACTGTGACTTAAGGGACCGAGTCTATTCCAAGATTGATAAATATGTATGAGTCAACAGATCTTAGTGTATTTAACAATATATTACACTAATGAATATTCATATTTCACCTTGTTCATGTGTCAAACACTTGTTCATGCGCGTTGATATGCTGCCAGTTTGCCTTATTAATTACATACGGTGTATTCTACAAAATGTTCAAAGAGTCTGAATTTTGTTAATGAATGCAAACCCATCTCATCAACCTTTGAATGCAAACCCATTTTATCAACCAATGAATGCAAACCCACCATTTCATCAACCTATGAATGCAACCCATTTCATCAACCTATGAATGCAAACCCATTTAAGTTCACCAACCTATGAATGCAAACCCATTTCATCAACGTATGAATGCAAACCCATTTCATCAACCTATGAATGCAAACCCATTTCATCAACCTATGAATGCAAACCCATCTCATCAACCTATGAATGCAAACCCATCTCATCAACCTATGAATGCAAACCCATTTCATCAACCTATGAATACAAACCCATTTCATCAACCTATGAATGCAAACCCACCATTTCATCAACCTATGAATGCAAACCCATTTCATCAACCTATGAATACAAACCCATCCATCAACCTATGAATGCAAACCCATCTCATCAACCTATGAATGCAAACCCATTTCATCAACCTATGAATGCAAACACATCTCATCAACTTATGAATGCAAACCCATCTCATCAACCTATGAATGCAAACCCATTTCATCAACCTACATGTATGAATGCAAACCCATTTCATCAACCTATGAATGCAAACCCAAAAGGGAACAATGGGTCTTCAATCGGCGGTTCATGTTTGAAATTGTCCTCTGTTGTAAATTGTGTACAAATCAAATGGGATATGTGTAAAGTCCAACAACAAAGGGAAAAATAGGAGGTCCAATAACTCTGTCTGCCATGGTGAACATAGAACTCTCCATTGACATCCAAAATTACAAAAACTTTCCTGGAGTAACATGACTAAATTGATTAATTTCATGACTATTATTAATCACTGAATGTAGTTTGAGACCATACAAATGATATATCAAACCACAAGATTACTTCTACAATTCAATCAACTGAACTATGAACTTATGTATAGAAGTAAAATGAATCATTTTCACCCAAGGGTTGGTAGAATATTGTTTCCATTGGGATGATAGTATAGTTGACATCAACCCTGTGATCTGTACTTTGACATCAGCCACATCATACAATCCCTTATAAAAACCCACTGTAGTTTTACTGAAGTATGCCTATGTAAAGTTTTACTATAATAACTGTAGTAAAAATATAGTTTGCTTCCTATATTGGAGTAAATTTGAAGTAAAAATGAAGTAAAACTTCACAAGTTTTACTTCAATAATACTGGAATTAAACTAGTATTTTAGTAAAACTGTAACTATTGGATTTTTTAAGGGATTTGAAAATGATTATTTGCAGTGCAAGTTTGAATATCCTGATGGTAGCTTATTTCTTTGTGAGTGATTCTGTGCAACACATGTACAATTGTACATGTAGATTACCATTTCCTCTTGTTAGCTACTTTATATAAGGAAATGATTTGAGCTTGGTTTGGTTTATTTGCTCATTCAACATCACAATCAAGTACAGTACAATCAATAGAAACAAAATGTCAAGACAGAAAACAAAAGTGGTTGATAAACCAGGATATAAAACCCATAAATCTATACAGGATTATTCCAAATGGGGTCCTTGAAAAAAAAGATTGGATCTAAAGACAATAGAAATGGCATTAAACAATTACAACCAGATAAAACCAATAAATAATTTGCCTATAACTACCATTTTGCAAAATATTTAAACATGAAACTTAATATTTCAGGGCAATAAATGGAAAGTTAGACACCCACAGATCAAGATAATACTCTTAAAGATAGTAACAGGAGGGATACAAAAATCACCATGACGGCACAAGAAAAAAAGAAAGAAAAAAAACAAGATTGTACTAGAACTCTTATGGACGGGTATCCATGTGTGCGGTCATCAATCCCAACACTGTCCATGGGATCGACAACGTAAAAATTACAGCAGAGGCAGAATTCTTGCAATAACCACCATTAGATGTTTTAATTTAAATATATCCTTTTAAATCAACTGTACAACATAAAGTATATAAGTCAAGTAAAGGCCGACGACTCAGTAAGACACCACACGCACAATGAATACAGCACACCCAGACGCGCATACAACCGTTCTTTATACCCATCAGGTGTTTTGGTGTTACAGAATGTATAAGGAATGTTACAGGTGTATAATGAATTCAAATTAGAGCTTTCTCAAGCATTGATAAGTTATTTAGAATTTTAAAAAAATTAAAAAATTTACAAAATCTTTCTACAATACGCATAAAAATAAAATGTATACAACAGTAATTAAGCTAGCATTTGTGTATGTAACATTGAACCTATTCAGCCTGGCCTTAACTTTAAACCAGGAACTACATAATGTACAATTATGTACCTTTCAGACTTTCATCTGTAATTACATGTATGTACAGTTGTTCCTGGTACCCGTCATTGAGATGGTCATGTGTGCCCTACCCAGTTTACTGGATACCAATGAACTCTCCATGTCACATGATCTGGAAGATTACACAAGGAAATTAACATCAATTGTTCACAATTTGAGCCAAAACCCTGTGCCACTATTAACGTGTTGAAGATGTTACCAAATTTAATTCCGCTTAATGTTATATAATTTTTATTCATGTTCTGAAAAGTCTACTGCATCTTGAAAGGTAAGTGTTTATAAACCACCAGACAGCATTTACATGTATAATTGAATAATTTGAATAAAAAGTTCTCAAACTTTTGTACTTCTGGGGATAGCAATTCAAATGTACATTACGCATACATCATGTACAGTGTGCATGCATTTATACTACAACTTGTTGTTTGGACAGCGGGACTGCATCACTGAATTATAATATTTGAACATACAGGTAACACAAACAAACTATTAACTGTAACTTTGTGGGAAAGCCTGGGGCAGGAACCACAGTGTTTGTTAATAACATACATCTGAGATTTCTCCAAATATTCTCGAATACAATTAAACAGATTTCTTATTCTTTTATAGCCAGAATACCATTGAATCAAAGTGAACTGAATAATTGGAATTAGGATCAATGATTGGGTTTAAAGCTACGGAACTGATTGCAAAATTACAGAAATTGATTTCTAAAGGATTACTTGATGTGAAGTTTGTATTTAAAGTTGATGATGGTATCAAACAACACATACAATCTTTCTGTCTGAGGTGCTATCATTTTAAAGAATACCGTAGTCAAACATTATTCCACAATAATTTAAGAATTTTCATAATAAGTAAGAGTTTTTTTTTTTATAATAAGTATATGTTAAGATGAATAAAAGGTTTGTGTCCGCCCATTATAATTATAATTTGCTTGTAATCAATTGCGCTATTTTCTTGGCTTGTAAATAAAACAATAATATGAAATTTAACAGGTACACGTGTAAGTTGTTATACATGTATATACATCTTTATTCAAATGAAGTAAGCCACAGTAGAATGACAGTTCACCTATGGTATACTTTCCCTTTAAATCGAGACCACTATTTATTTATAAGCAATATTGGAATGGATGTTGGATACCATCTTTGTACATTTGGGTTCATTTTATAGAATACCTGTAGGGTAATCCAGAAGGTGTATGTTCTCATCCCACTGTATGTAGTCAATTTGTTTTTGTTTAAGAAAAATAATAACTTACACCAATTCTCTTTTCCCTTGTGGATTATTTGGTTATTCGAGATAAACCATTGATCATAAATGACCACTAACCCAGTCTTTTTGAATTCTCTTTCATTTGTTAACAGAACAAAATGGCTACCAGTACTGGAGAATTAGGAGCATTGCAGAAGATAAGCCGGTATCATCTTGAGTGTGGCATATGCCATGACCGATACAAGCATGCCAAAATACTGGATTGTTCTCATAGTTTCTGTGAGACCTGTTTAGATGAATACTGGGACACCACCTGCGGACACACCCCAACAATTCCTTGTCCTGTTTGTCGTCAGGAGATTCTCATTCCATTGACAGGCATTCAGGGACTCAAAACCAATTTTCACTTGATTGGCATCGTAGATGAGGTATCACTACTAGAGAAGGTTGCCTGTTCAGGTAACTCCAAGCCACTCTGTGAGTTATGTGATGAGGGCAATGAGGCTCTTCATCGATGTCTTGACTGTGCCCAAAATATTTGCTCTAACTGCAAAAAGATACATCTACGAAGCATTTCATCATCCAAACACAATGTTGCTACACTGGATGACATACGTAGGGTAAGGCAACAGTGAAAGACCAGAAGAGGCTTCTACATGTCACAAACACAAGGGAAAGATCAATCGATTCTACTGTGAGACATGTCAAGTCTTGATCTGTCGAGATTGTACCATTGTGGACCATCGTCACCCTAGGCATCCATACATTGACATTGCAGCAGCTTCTCTGAAATACAAGAAGGCTATGAAGGATATCTTGCCAGTTTGCCTCACCGAAATAAAAGATCTGGAAGAATCTTTGGCTGCTTCATCTCAAGCTAAGCAAGAATTCAGAGAAAAAGTCATAACAACCATGAAAGAGGTGAAGGAGACAGCAGATCAGATCAGAGCAAAGGTTTCAGCTGAGGAGAATAAGATGATTGATGCCATCAAGAGCCTTGAACAGGATCGTATGGCAGCATTTGATGAGCATGAGAAAGCAGTGGGTATGATGCTACAAAAGAAAGAACATTATCTGGACACAGCCAATGATGTTACAAATACAGCAACAAACAGTGACTTCCTGTCACTGTATCCCATCATCAGTAATGACTTGAGATCACTGACCAGTCACCGCCCTCCTCTGATTGATGGCAGACTTTCATATCTGCGGATCAATCACAGTAAGATGGTTGGTGATATCAGTCTGGGTGAGCTGGAGCTGGAAGACAGCAAGTGGGAGCTAAGCTGTGAGTTTGGCAAGAGGGGAAGTCGTGTGGGAGAATTCCGTGGGGCTTGTGGCATTGCTGCTCATCAACATGATCAGCTTGCTGTGACAGACCTTAACAACAGACGAGTAGTAATCTACAGCAGTACAGGCCAACTCCATAGAACCATTAACATGAAAGGAGGTAAGTGTGTCACACACTACTCTACATAACCAATGTGGTTTTGACAACTGCAGACATTCAGTACAAAAAGTGTACAACAAAATATTGAACATATTTAAAAGTGATGCTAAATTCACCCACTTAAAGTAACACAAGTCAATGAATAATAGAAATGTATCATGCATTATTTGATATTTATGATGCAGTTTTCCCTTTATAATATAATGTTTACTTATTTTTCCTTTAGGTCCACAAAAAATTGCAAGCATCCACAATCACTTTGTGGTAACAGATGAGTCCAACCACGTCAAGATGTACAATGAGGATGGTAGAGTGTCATTTCAGTTCACTACCCTGCCACTGAATGAGGTCGATAAGACAGATGTGGATATCAGAAGTGTTACAGCCAAGAAGGATGGTAACATCCTAGTAGGCGATGTAAAGAGAATGGTAATGACTGAGCACAGGTCCACTGACGGTGGAATAATAAGCATCATGCCAGTCAATACAAGACCATCCTTCTTGGCTGTAGACAACGGTGGCAGAGTGGTGGTCAGTGGTGGGCATCAACAACACGTGACTGTCATTGATGACAATGGGTCTACACTATTCATCATAACACCAACCATTGATGGTGAGCAAGTCAAATACTGCATGGGTGTATGCTGTGACACATCAGGTTTATACATTGCAATGTTCAATGACCCTGACAATGATCCTAACACTGGTCATATTCACCACTATGATACCAATGGTAGATTTATCAGCTGCATTGCTAAGGGTATGTATGCACCACACGGAATCACATTCACATCAGATGGGAAACTAGCTGTAGCTGACTTTTACTCAGTCAAGATATATCACACTGTATGATATTATCCAACTTGATGATGTTGAATGGCAATCTCTCTTGCTCGTCATGGTACAATTTTACATACATGTAGTTCAGTTCAAGATATTATAACACAAACACCCTCCCAAAGAACATGAAGTCAAAACAAAACAACAAATTGAAAATAATAATTCCAGGCTTGCAGCCTCACCCTCTTTGAAAACTTGTATTTGGGATTTAAAAGTGTGTTAATACATTGATTTGTTTGCATTTCCTTTTGCAAAAATTAAATATAATATAATTGATGACCATAACAGAAGGGGGCGGGAGGATACATAGATACTACTGGTTGTGTAGATCAAAACGCACACTGAGGAAAATAACAACTCCTGTGTATCATGTGTATTGACCAGTGTCAGAAATTGATAAATACTCAACTTAAAATTACTCTTTTCTCAAAATGTTTCGACACAATTGAGTTGAAACTCTCACAAGTTGATTTCTATACTTGACTTGATCTTCAGCCAAAAATGGGGATAATGGAGGGTGTGCAAAGATGTACATAGAGACTTTCATTTGAAGGTATTATAATAACTGTTCATCCTCATCATCCTCACCATTATCACCATCATCACCATGTTGAACTCAAGTGACCTTATTGTGGTATTACCATAAACCTACTCCAATTAGAACAGTTATTGTTATAAGTTTATGTGTATTTTAATACAACTTAGAAACTCATCCTAAAAAAGGATTTCATCAACCTATAAGTTTAACTGCCTCACGCTGTTAATACAACTTACAAACTCATCTTAACAAGTGTATACCATGTTGAAATAAGAAATGAATAAATAAATAAATACTGTGAGTTTTTCTCTACCAGGCCAAAGAACTCGCGCCTTTTGCTGTTAGCAAAAATCACTGTTTTTATTTGAATTGTGATGTTTCTTATTGTGTACACTGTCCCTTGGTCTATCAATCCAGGGGCGTGTTTTCGCGACCCTGACCAGAAACATGTTTAGAGTTCAATCATTGGTTAAGTGTTTTCGTGCGTTCGGTTATGCTGTGATGACTTCATTGCTCTGACCAATCGTCAACTGAAATTTGTGATCATTTCAAGATGGCGGATTGTATAAAGTAACAAAAGTGTTGTTAATTATTTGTTAAAACATGATGGAATGATTGTTCTTATACAAGTATATCTTTCAAGTTTATTACTTGCACTCACAAATAAGTTCCATTTTGCCAAAATGTTAATTACACCATATATTTTGAGGGATTGAACATGTCACAAACTGAAAACAATTTTCTGGTTACGTTCTCGTTTTCACGTAGCTATGCCGTCTTGTTTCTGGTCAAGAATGTGACGTCAGAAACAAGTTTCTGTTCATGTTCACCAAAGCACGTCCCTAGTATTAGTCCTTCTATTTAGCCACTATTAGCCTCAGTCAAGATGTACAATGCGGATGGTAGAGTGTCATTTCAGTTCACCACCCTGCCACTGAATGAGGTCGATAAGACAGATGTGGATATCAGAAGTGTTACAGCCAAGAAGGATGGTAACATCCTTGTAGGCGATGTAAAGAGAATGGTAGTGACTGTGCACAGGTCCACTGACGGTGGATTAATAAGCACAATGCCAGTCAATACACGACCCATCTTCCTGGCTGTAGACAACAGTGGCAGAGTGGTGGTCAGTGTGGAAAGCAACAACAAGTGGCTGTCATTGATGAGAATGGTTGTTCACTATTCACCATAACTCCAACTATTGATGGTCAGAAAGTCAAATACTGCACAGGTGTATGCTGTGACACATCAGGTTTATACATTGCAATGTGCAATGATTCTGACACTGGTCATATTCACCACTATGATCCAATGGTAGATTTATCAGCTGCATTGCTAAGGGTCTGTTTGCACCAAGTGGAATCACATTCACATCAGATGGGAAACAGTTGGCTGTAGGTGACTTTTACTCAGTCAAGATATATCACACTGTATGATGTCATCCAACCCAGTGATGTTGAATGGCAATCTCTCTTGCTAGTCATGGTACAATTTTACATACATGTAGTTCAGTTCAAGATATTATAACACAAACACCCTCCCAAAGAACATGAAGCCAAAACAAAACAACAAATTGAAAATAAGAATTCCAGGCTTGCAGCCTCACCCGCTTTTAAAACTTGTATTTGGGATTTAAAATTGTGTTAATACATTGATATTTTTTAGTTCCTTTTGCAAAAATTATATATAATACAATCGATGACCAAAACAGAAGGATACATAGATACTACTGGTTGTGTAGATCAAAACACACACTGAGGAAAATAACAACTCCTGTGTATCATGTGTATTGACCAGTGTCAGAAATTGATAAATAATCAACTTAGAATTACTCTTTTCTCAAAATGTTTGGACACAATTGAGTTGAAACTTTCACAAGTTGATTTCTATACTTGACTTGATCTTCATGTATTATGAATGTGACACAAAATCTCATTTTGTGAATTTTGGCTTTAAATACATGAAATATGCATAGTAATACAGCTTTATAGCGAAGCCAAAGGGGGGTGGTAAGGGGGAGGCCACCCCCCTTCTCCCCGGACTTGTTGGAACAATAGTGTTTGTCGGTAAATTCACAAACTTGTTGGTATTTGTGAAAATTCTTTCACAAGTTGATTTCTATACTTGACTTGATCTTCATGTATTATGAATGCAACAGAAAATCTCTTTGTAATAAAGTGTGATTTGGGGCTTTAATGTTACATGATATAATGTACATTATACAGTGTACAGTAGGTATGTACATTATAATACTTCTGTCTAGAGACCAATGGTGGTGTTGGGATACAGTGATATTGACCCAGTGACCAGGGGAAATGAGGGAGGGCATCTTTAATGGTGGTCTTGAGATTAAAGTGATATTGACCCAGTGACCAGGGGAAATGAGGGAGGGCATCTTTAATGGTGGTCTTGAGATTAAAGTGATATTGACCCAGTGACCAGGGGAAATAAGGGAGGACATCTTTAATGGTGGTGTTGAGATTAAAGTGATATTGACCCAGTGACCAGGGGAAATAAGGGAGGACATCTTTAATGGTGGTGTTGAGATTAAAGTGATATTGACCCAGTGACCAGGGGAAATAAGGGAGGACATCTTTAATGGTGGTGTTGAGATACAGTGATATTGACCCAGTGACCATGGGAAATAAGGGAGGACATCTTTATGGTGGTCTTGAGATTAAAGTGATATTGACCCAGTGACCATGGGAAATAAGGGAGATCATCTTTAATGGTGGTGTTGAGATTAAAGTGATATTGACCCAGTGACCAGGGGAAATAAGGGAGGACATCTTTAATGGTGGTGTTGAGATACAGTGATATTGACCCAGTGACCAGGGGAAATAAGGGAGGACATCTTTAATGGTGGTGTTGGGATACAGTGATATTGACCCAGTGACCAGGGGAAATAAGGGAGGACATATTTAATGGTGGTGTTGAGATACAGTGATATTGACCCAGTGACCAGGGGAAATGAGGGAGGGCATCTGTAATGGTGGTGTTGAGATACAGTGATATTGACCCAGTGAACAGGGGAAATAAGAGGACATCTTTAATGGTGGTGTTGAAATACAGTGATATTGACCCAGTGGATTCAATCAAAATTAGGCATCAACCATGTTGAACTCAAGAGACCTTATTGTGGTATTACCACAAACCAACTCCAATTAGAACAGTTATTGTTATAAGTTTATGTGTATTTTAATACAACTTACAAACTCATCCTAACATGTTTATACAAAAAAATAATAATAATAATTCATCAACCTATATTAAAGTTTAACTGCCTCATGCTGTTAATACAACTTACAAACTCATTCTGTTTTTGTTTGAATTGTGATGTTTCTTATTGTGTACACTCTCCCTTGGTCTATCAAACCATGTTTTCGCGACCCTGACCAGAAACATGTTTAGAGTTCAGTCATTGGTTAAGTGTTTTCGCACGTTCGATTATGCTGCGATGACTTCATTGCTCTGACCAATCATCAACTGAAATTTGTGATCGGTTTCAAGATGGCGGATTGTATAAAGTAACAAAAGTTTTGTTAATTATTTGTTAAAACATGATGGAATGATTGTTCGTATACAAAAGTATATCTGTCAAGTCTATTACTTGCACTCACAAATAAGTTCCATTTTGCCAAAATGTTAATTACACCGTATATTTTGAGAAACATTGAGGGATTGAACATGTCACAAATTGAAAACAAGTTTGTGGTTATGTTCTCGTTTTCACATAGCTATGCCGTCTTGTTTCTGGTCAAGAATGTGACATCAGAAACAAGTTTGTGGTTATGTTCTCGTTTTCACATAGCTATGCCGTCTTGTTTCTGGTCAAGAATGTAACATCAGAAACAAGTTTGTGGTTATGTTCTCGTTTTCACATAGCTATGCCGTCTTGTTTCTGGTCAAGAATGTAACATCAGAAACAAGTTTGTGGTTATGTTCTCGTTTTCACATAGCTATGCCGTCTTGTTTCTGGTCAAGAATGTGACATCAGAAACAAGTTTGTGGTTACGTTCTCGTTTTCACATAGCTATGCCGTCTTGTTTCTGGTCAAGAATGTGACATCAGAAACAAGTTTCTGTTCACGTTCACCAAAGCACATCCCTCAGGCTAGTGGGCTAGTGACAACTTCGACCCTTGAATATAAAATACCTGCCAGTGTAGGGGTTTACAATTTGACAAAAGTCATTTTCGTTTTCAAATTAAATTCAGACAAAATAAAAGATCAACATACCTTTTCTTTTGTGATCTAAGTTGCTTCCATAATTCACACGGCTCAAGTTTTCCACAAACAGTTCCAGAACATTTAGTCTATGTTCTCCACCCTGTAGAGCCACAAGAGATATAACATCTAATTTGTATCAATTCTATAAAATCTTCTGAGATCACATTATTTTGTCCATGTTCTCCACCATGTAGAGCCACAAGAGATATAACATCTAATTTGTATCTATTCTATCAAATCTTTTGAGATCACATTATTTTGTCCATTTTCTCCACCCTGTAGAGCCACAAGAGATAATTATAACATCTAATTTGTATCAATTCTATAAAATCTTCTGAGATCACATTATTTTGTCCATGTTCTCCACCCTGTAGAGCCACAAGAGATATAACATCTAATTGTATCTACTCTATAAAATCTTTTGAAATCACATTATTCAAGTCAGACTTTAATTGAATAATACACTGCCACCTGAAATCACAGCTCTTTCAGTGAGTAAAACAACTGATAACAAGCAACTCCGCAAATCTTCAGTGCTTAGAAACGCAATATATTTGCAGTCTGCAAACCCATAGCTCTAGGTTTGCTGACTGAAAATTCATTCTGGGTCAACCCTTGTTCTAGTGTCTTTGCTGAGAAAAATTATTGAGGTGTCACCCCCCCCCCCCCCCCCCCCCAACCCCCTCGCTACGGCCCTGCTTATCATTTAAGGAAGTATACACCATTTTGGTAAAGACAACCGAGTAGATTATTATCTAAAAACTTACTTTGTTGTAAGATGGTCATAGTAAGTACAGAAAATTGTATTCAAGTATGTGTACGAGAACTACAACTCTGTCTCCAAAGTGCCCCTACTGAACCAGTTACACTATACTGCTTGATTCTAATTAATGCATACAGACATCTCAACAAAATGTGTTTAGGATTGTAATTTTAATTGCATGTAAGTATGTATGGAAGGAAGGTTCACAATTAAGGGTTGTTAGTTGTATGCCTGGGGCATGCATTAATTTCATTGGGGCAGCTAGTTTAGCAATATCAGTTCCCCATTGGGCAACCTCAACTTTTTTGTTAAATCAAATTAAAGTTTTAAATACCAGCTTAAACTGGTTATGTTCTTTTCCATCTTAATTAATTAAAGATCATTTTGTCCACTGATGTTTCCTGCCTGTTTGAGTCAGCTGGCAGGGTACGAATGTCTCTTTTCTTACCTTGTAAGATTAAGAAAAAAACAGCACGATGTTGTCTTGGTAACATCTGTCAATCTCTCCCAGACACAGACGTAAGGTTTCTCCTGAATCATCAGTGTCTTTTCTCCTACTGAGAAAAACCATGCCAATCCAAACATGAAGATAAAACATCTCATCTATGACAAATTATAAATGATTCAAAGGAGTAGAGTAACGTCTGTGGTAGCAACATATGTAAACAATCTCCAATAGGAGTTACAATATTGTTGGTTCTGAGAAGAACCGGTGACAAGAACCAACAATTATTACAATTCCTAGTCTCCTAAGAGATGGTTTTCATGGTGCTACCACAAACCTTACTCCTACTATACTTCCATCATACAAAGCTTCAAATTCTACTTATTCTATTGGAAATTATAACTTCCTTATATTGGTAGGATCTTGTATCCTAAATTTTTAAAATGTCACAGATTATTAAAAGATATCTTGTTGCTCTGAAAAATCGGAATGGGTTTCACCTACTTTGCAAGCTGGATAAATTATCATTCTTACTTCCCATTAATAAATGCCCATCTTGATTTCATTTTCAAATTTAAGTACCCGGTAATCATAAACTCCCAATCATAAACCATCATAAACAAAACCAAAGTCATAGCTGCCAACATTTCAAAATTCCAATTCCAATACATAACCATTTGTATTAAAACTAATACCTACAAAAATAAAACAAAAATAAAACAAAAACCTACTACATATACAGGGTGTCCCCATAAAAAGTATACCGAGATAAAAATTACTGTAATGGCAAAACTACTTTATATATGGGAAAGACAAATATATCTCTAGAAAGGGCAGAATGTCCTCTTTGCAATGGTATACAGCTTGTGATGTTATTGACACAGATGAGTGAACAAATTAGACAGATGTTAAGGGTACTGAAAGCAGGACTGTGACAAGTTTGCATATTTGAATAACAAAGGTCCAAAAAGCATTTTAAAAAACCTGCACATTAAACTTTTGAGGTAAGTAGCGAAAACAAAGCAGATTACATTGTTTTAGGTACATTCCTTGTTTTCAAGAATGTGTTGAAAAAACAAAGGCATTTGGTATTCTGCACACTTGTATGGTTGAGATTTGTTATTCAAATATGCAAACTTGTCACAGTCCTGCTTTCAGTACCCTTAACATCTGTATAGTTTGTCCACTCATCTGTGTCAATAACATCACAAGCTGTATACCATTGCAAAGAGGACATTCTGCCCTTTCTAGAGATATATTTCTCTTTCCCATATATAAAGTAGTTTTGCCATTACAGTAATTTTTATCTCGGTATACTTTTTATGGGGACACCCTGTATATGTATGTAAATCAATTTGTACTTTCGTAATTCCTGAAAAAATTGTAATAATTATGAAAAATTCGTAATAGTTGGCAGCTATGCAAAGTTTGAAAGGCACAAGTCTATTTTGGACATTCATTAGCCTCGTTTTGATTCTCAATGACTTGTGTATTAGAAAAACAAAATGGTTGCTGTATATCTTACCCATCGTAGATCACATTCTACCAGATGTAGTCTTCTAGACTCGCACCATACTCGCAAATGTGGAAAGAACTAGAGATCACGGAATTAATACGAAAGAAATTGATCAAAATCTGGATTTAGAAATATATTATTTGTTTATAAATCTGTTTAACTTTCAGTTATTTCCATTTCCATTCACCATAGCGGTGAATGTTTGGATTGCTGTTCAGAGCCTCAGTTGACCTGAAATTTCAACCTACAATTATGATTCAAATTGTTGAAATTCTTACACATAATCAGTACCTCCCACGCCTCCTTCAAGAGCACTGTGCTTGTACTCTTTGCACACAATGTTTCATGTGAGCAAATTTACTCAACATAACATTGGGTGCAGGGAGGATAGAAGCGTTTCATGTAATTTGAAGAAACCTTTTCATGGTAATAGCGCCATGTTTTTGATGGGGCAAAATTGTTTATTTCGAACACTCATTGCCATCAGCGACCAGGCGTTTAAACTTAACGCACACTTCATACGCGTGCGTGAAGTTCAAACGCCCAGTCGCAGACAGCAATGAGTGTTTGAAATAAACAATTTTGCCCCATCAAAAACATGGCGCTATTACCATGAAAGGGTTTATTCTCAACTCTTGCAAGTGAGAATGTACAGGGAAAACCATGGGAACTTCACAAGATCTTCTCTACGTTTCGATTATTGTGCTGTCAGGAGAATGAAGAGGTTTGGAGATATGCAGCTCTTTTTCTTACCTCCTTAACCAAGATTTCCCTTTCAGCATAAAAATCCTTAAATGTGGACGACACAAAGATTCGGACAGTCTTCCATCCTGACTTCTGGATTACCAACTTCTTGTTGCCCTTTGACCCCTTGTTGATAGTCCGGTTAACCTTATCCCAGGTCTGAAGGACGGAATATTTGTAGTCACTTGAGCTTGAGGGGACGATGCCCATGGACTGGGAGGAGCCACATCCCATCGTGTGGCTTTGTTGATTAATCTGAAAACTAGTTTCAAAAAGACAAAATTACGTCTAAAATAGGTTGATCAACTATAGGTTGATAAAATTCTTGCGTCAGGTGATAAACAATTGATTTTATTTTTGACCTACACCAATAATGTGTATATAGCACTGCATAAACAGTGATTTCCGAGTGTCTGTGAAAAAAAAAATTCACAGGCAACTCGGGTGGGATTTGAACCCATGACCTACTGCTTCTAGTACAGACATCTTAACCCAGGTCTCGACCACCGAGCCATGCCTGTGCTTGCTCAAGCTTGCCCGGGAGCTTAAAAATACCTTTAAAAAAACTAACAATGATGTACATCTAGCTATTAGCCGTTGAGTGGATTGAACAAGTCCAACCAATCCATACCTGCATTTTCAGTGACTGCTTAAGTGCAATCCAAGCCATCTCTCATCCTATTCCCAGTAATAAAATAATCTGTGACATTCGACACACTTTAATTAGCATTCGTAATCAAGCAAATACAGTCATTTTTGAGTGGATTCCTGGTCATTAATGGAATAAAGGAAATGAAAAGGCTGACGAAATTGCCAAAAGGCTACAAGCAAAATTATATTGATTACAATTTACCACTTACCACCACAGAAACTAAACACCAAATTAAAAAACACCTCAAACAAAAATGGCAATTAGAATGGAATGAGTCCAAAGTTTCTACACTCAAATTAATCCAACCTGAGGTTTCCTTCCACATAAACTCATGGAACCTTCCACGCTGGCAGGAAATTATTATTCATAGACTTCGTATGGACATGTGTAACAGTCTCAACAGTTTTTACTACAAAATAGGAAAACATCCCGATGGTCTCTGCGAAATCTGCCACATTTATGATAATACCAATCACTTTCTCACATCCTGTAAAAAATATGACAACAACAGAAAAAACTTACAAAAATCACTTAAATTTAATAATAACCAAATGACCCTTAAAAATCTCCTTAGTTCCAAATATAACATTATTCACATACTTCACTATATTAAAAAGTGTAATGTTAAGCTTTAAAAAAACTTTTACAGATCTTTTCATATCAACCCATCTTTCGTTTCAATTTTTTTATTTATTTAAGAGGGTAGTTTCACTCAATATTGCTGAAGTGCGGGGCGTTCAGTGATTGGCTGGACAGAACGCCACCATTTCTTCACCTGGAGCGTTGCGGGCCTGAAAATTTACCGGCGGGGCCCGGGCCCTTAAACTGCATGAGAAACGGCTCGGTTTGCAGGAGCACTGTGGCGCTCTATGTCTGGAGGATTACTGGCACCCTCACTTTCAGCACGACCCTCAACTTCTCTCATGTCACTGCTTGACATACATGTACACATACACATACTTTGTAGGCCTACGCATCAAAATTCTGTCACTCCTGTGTTTTCTAATAATATATTTTTTCTGTTTCACCCTTTGGAAACCAATTACATACGCTCTTTCCAACTACATTTGACTTGTTCTTAGGACAAAATCCAACATTTGTGAAACTATAAAGAGTAAAGACCATGAAGTGGAATTGACCTCAGCCATGTCAGCATTACTGTATGTAGTGCTTGTACTTGTAGGATATCTCGTTATCTTCAAGTGTTTTATATACTGCGTTCTCGCTCCAAGCTACCTGTTGCTGTATAGCGACTGGCACAAAGGGCACATGGACTGCCAAAAGTGCCATTAATCTACAACAACAACAACTACATCTAGCTAGAATTAGAAACAATTGCAAGCTTATAACTGATCTACCATGCCTTTCTGCTATATAAGTTACACTGTCTATCACTAGCATGGGGGTCGATTCCAAAGGGTGGGGGAGGTGGGAACACGTCCCATCCAATATTAATGATGGGGGGGCGAACATCAATTGCGCAAGGGCGACAGGACTTTACTTACAGCAGTGCAGGCGATTTAATGAGACGTGTTCTCAGCGCCGCGCAATCGATGTACTGACCCCAAGGTCATCGCTCATGCGCATTATTCAGCATGAACGGCATGAAAAGTTTGTACACAGATTGGCCGTTGCTCTGCCAAATGTCTGGGAAATACTCTTTTTTTAGACACCTTTCAGCCAAAATCATTTCTCCAAGAGGCAGTTAAGAAGTTACAGTGCCTGCATTTCCTCGGTTCAGCCAACGAAGACAGGTAAAAAAGGGAGAAAATTCAGTGGAAACTTTACAGGTATACGAACAGGAAGAACTCTTGGTCAGGACTCTATCGTGACGTAAGTCACTAAAGTGTACTGTCAGTCCGGGAAAACTCCAAATACGGCAACGTTGGCGTTGCTATACGGCAACCTTGAGTTGCTGAATACGGCAACGTTTCATTATACGGCAACGTTAGGGTTGCCGTATACGGCAACTCTTTCATTCAAACGCAAAAAGGGAAACGAAATATGCAAAATTGGATTAATAGTGAAAATCATAAAAATATGTTCTTTGGTTCCTTACCCAAATTGCTATCTGCGCACATTAAAAAGTTATCTGTGCATTTTCTTGCAAATGACCGTTTAAAACCAACACTCAGTCTAGTCTAGCCCATCCGACGATTAACGTGTGACTCCATTTTTGACGTGCAAGAATACATCCTCAATCAAGATTATTATTTTATGCATGGTTCATGAAACAAAACTTTAAACATGGTTGTTGTTCTCTAAAAATTTAAATATAATAATTAAAATTAAACAAATAACATTATTTATGTTAATAATACAAACAAAACTCAATTATTGGATAAAAATAGAAGTAAAAGAAGACATATTTTGCATTTATACATTGTGATTAAAGCCAGCACCTTTTGACAATGATAATTGAAGCTGACGTTGAAAGTATGAAAGGACGGCGAAAACACAAGACATGTACCAAGAAATATAATTGAGAAACCTAACCATCGCCGTTCTTGTTACCACAAACGAAGCCGCAGCATTGTTCTGGCCGTTTAAAAACTTGTACCGTAGGGACTAAATAGGGTATAAATCCCTAGGCCTATGTCCGATAATGTAATTTCATGTGCATTTGGGCTTTTAACGCTTTTATATGTGATGGGGGGCTGTCGGGTAAAGCCAATTAAAAAAAGGTATATACTATATATAGTGATAATTAAAGTTTTAAACCTTTGAAATACGAAAGCAAAGGAGCTTGAAATTGAGACGAGATGTAAAGTGACACTAAGTATTGAACCTACATGGAAGTGGTGAGAAAGGCTTTGGCCGAAGACCTGGTGAATCACATCACTCCTCACTTGGCCCGTCCTAGTGACCCGATCATTATATTAGGCAGAAGAAGTTGTGGCAGCACCACTTTCAAAATTCAATAAAGGGAAGGTACAAAAACACCAGTAACTTTACAAAGAATGTAATTGAACATTACGAAAGTCATCCACCAAAATATTGTTTCCGAGTTGAATTCTGCAAATTCCATTTCAAGCGAGACAAGTACGATAGTACACTTCTCCATTTATCCATATCAGCAGACAATGATGGCAGTGCAAATTTAAAAACAATATTTCATTTTTATCAAAGTTGTACCTTTATCAAAGATTGTTCCAACCCTGTATACATTTTAAAGTTGGTTTCAGTTTTAACAGTTGGGTCATTCCGTGTCAAATCAACCAATATTCTGAAAATTGGTACGGGTCACCTGTCAGATTTGGCTGAAATTCATTTCTAACATTCATCTATGGGTATAATGAACACATGCAAAATAAGAAATTCCAACTCGAAGTCGTTTCGGAAATACGGCCCGTCAAAGTTTGGGTGCTACCCCCCTTCCAGTGCGCGCGATTCGCGTCATTGAATATTTCGCGTTTTCAAATGCCCTTTAGAGCACCTTTAAAATAAGACACAAATCTGAAAATTGGTACCTAGGGTGACTGTCACCCAAGTAACTCAAATCTGGCCTCAAAACAAGTGTATCTCAACCCCCTTTCTCTCTATAGTCTGCTCAAAACACTAATTTATTCTGCCGATAAAATTAATTTCCATTTTCAGACCCCCCTAATACTCATGATTGATAATCAGAAAAGTTTCATATTGCATATCTGTATTATACAGACACATGTGGTTACCCCCAAGCAAGGATAGAGCCCTTACTCATTTAATAAATTTTTGGCAAGGCTCCAAAGTTGGTTCCAGACACAAAATATCGAAAAAATACCGAAATTCTCGGTGACCTTTGACCTTGGCAACACTTACCCACCAACTTGAAACTTACACCATTTGTTAATACAGGTCTAATCTACATCTGTACTAAATTTCGTTTTGGAGACTCTTCTCCTTCATGGTGAGGCAGCATTTTGAAATTGGGGTATTTTGCCCATTTTTGTGAGTCGTGATAGCAATGAACAAAGATATATTATATTGTCTTTATTGGTCCCAAAGTGTTGCAATATGACAATTAAACCACTATTGTTAGAAAATAATGATTAATTTTTATCTTACAGGTGTTTAAATGTATTATTTGAAGATAATCTACACAAAAATGTCATAATTGTCATGTATTAATTTAATACATTATCGGCACAGGATAACTCTGAAATCAAGAAAATATTAATTCCTGAAGGTCTTTAATGTTGTACTGTATCATTTACTGCACAATACTTTGTCCTCAATAGTTCAATTCCATTCTATTTGAAATTAGGAAGCAATGCCATGATGCGATCATAGTCTGTAGAAGATAATTTGTACTGGCGTCCTCCATGCCCTTGCATCTCTGGAGCGCTAATTATACAGATTATGTCCTGAATTGGGACATTATAACACTCATTGCGATGATCTGATGGCCAAGAAAGAGTTCCA
Source organism: Zoroaster sp. YZ-2022 (assembly GCA_029582265.1). Classification (NCBI taxonomy): domain Eukaryota; kingdom Metazoa; phylum Echinodermata; class Asteroidea; order Forcipulatida; family Zoroasteridae; genus Zoroaster; species Zoroaster sp. YZ-2022. The sequence continues at coordinate 11,195,933 of CM055816.1, forward strand.
GTGCATTTTGAAAGTATTGTGCAGTAAATGATACAGTACAACAGAGATGCCAACATTCCAAATTGAAAAAGAGTAATTCGCCTAACAAAAGGTTTTCGTCATGTAAACTGCTGATAATACGGTGCGTGTGCCGTAAACACATGTGGTTCTTTACATCGTTGGTTTCGCGGCTGGCCAAAAATTGATACAAGGATCGTACAATCGTAATTGGACTCAATAAATTGTAAATATTACGCCCAAATCGTAAATGTTGGCATCTCTGTTAAAGACCTTCAGGAATTAATATTTTCTTGATTTCAGGTTGGTGAGTTATCCTGTGCGATAATATTAAATAACCCTCCTACTTCTGGTACCTTTTTCATACAAGTTGATCCACCATTTGAAACCATTCGTTTTTGTGGTTTTGAATGGTGAAATAACTAATATTACAGTATTGATTCCCCAAATGGTTTTGAATGGTAGGTCAGCTAATACAAAACCTTGTTTGGATCTTTCAAATGGTAGTACAGCTAATACAAAACCTTGTTTGGATACTTCTAAGTGGTGAATCAATGGACCCTCTATGCATTTGAATGGTTGAATGGTAGTAAAGCTTGCTACCAACACTTCAAATGGTATCACCATGTGTGTACAAAACCAGCGGGCATTTTGGTAAGTGGAAATTTTGAATGGTTTCAAATGGTCAAACAGTAGGAGGGTTAATACATGACAATTATGAGCATTTTTGTGTAGATATCTTCAAATAATACATTTAAACACCTGTAAGATAAAATTAATCATTATTCTAACAATAGTGGTTTAATTGTCATATTACAACACTTTGGGACCAATAAAGACAATATAATACTTTGTTCATTGCTAATCACCGACTCACAAAATGGGCAAAATACCCCACTCAAAATGCTGCTCACCATGAAGGAGAAGAGTCTCCAAAACGAAATTTAGTACAGATGTAGATTAGACCTGTATAACTAAATGGTGTAAGTTTCAAGTTGGTTGGTAAGTGTTGCTATAAGGTCAAAGGTCACCGAGAATTTCGGTATTTTTCGATATTTGTGTTCTGAACCAAATTTGAGCCTTGCCAAAAATTTATTAAATGAGTAAGGGCTTCTATCCTTGTTTGGGGGTAACCACATGTGTCTGTATAATAGATATGCAATATGAAGTTTTTCTGATTATCAATCATGAGTATTAGGGGTCTGAAATGGAAATTAATTTTATCGCTGGAATAAATTAGTGTTTTGAGCAGACCATAGAGAGAAAGGGGTTGAGATACACTTGTTTTGAGGCCAGATTGAGTTATTTGGGTGACAGTCACCCTAGGTACCAATTTTCAGATTTGTATCTTATTTTAAAGGTGTTTCAAAGCGGCATTTGAAAACTAAAATATTCAATGATGCGAATCGGCACAAGACTGGAAGGGGGTAGCACCCAAACTTTGACGGGCCAGAATCGAAACGCTTGGAGTTGGAATTTCTTATTTTGCATGTGTTCATTATACCCATAGATGAATGTTAGAAATGAATTTCAGCCAAATCTGAGAGGTGACCCGTACCCCCATTGGTTGATTTGACACGGAATGACCCAGTTATAAGTTATAACTTTCATGAACAAAATACACAGTAATTAAACATTAACAAATATTTTTCTTAATTTGATTTATTTAAATCTGTCTTTGTAATGACAACAAATTTAAAATTTTCTAAATATTTATTTTTAATAAGTACTTGATTGCAATCACAGCCTGGTAAATAATGAGTCAAATTCAAGAGCAATATTTATTTTTATAAATATTTATATTTATTTAAATTTCTAATTTACTAAATATTTATTTTACTAAGTACGTGATTGTAATCACAATTTAGTAAATGAATCAAATTCAAAAGCAATATTTATTAAAATGGAGAAATTATTTAAATTTTTACAGTCAGATCTTTGTGATTATACGAAAATTACTAGTCCTTGTTTTTACAGTCCGCCTAAATAAAACTACAAAACATTCGCTCTGTCAATACTACCTTACTTATAAAAATTGCTTTGTATAATTAGCATGTGAACAAATTACTGGAATAATTGAAAATTTTTCTGAAATTCAATATTTGACAATCTTGCCTACAGAGTGCTGTATGTGTTGATTTTTATTCTAACTTGATTTGAACAAATGGACAAACACAAATATAAAATAAATGGTCTCGTATTTTTTTATTATAAGAGGTCCATATTTTCATTAACCCTCCTACTGTTTGACCATTTGAAACCATTCAAAATGTCTACTTACCAAAATGCCCATTGGTTTTGTACACACCTGGTGATACCATTTGAACAGTGTTGGTACATAGCAAGCTTAACTACCATTCATATCCATTCAAATGGTTTTGAATGGTTGTTACACTACACCTTGGTGTGTTTCCATAGCCGAATGGATTCAAATGGTGAATGTACTTCACAGTGGCTTATCATTCAAATAGTTTTAAATGGTGGATACATTACACCTTGGTGTGGTTTCACATAGCCGAAAAACAAAACCTGCATTATGTAGATAAAGTGGACTATCCATCATCTCAGTACCCTATGGAGTTTTAACACATGGTGGCCAGTGTACAAGTAATTGATCTACCACTTAAAAATGGCACTAGGGTCTTTAGGGTATAGCAGACCTGTCATTCAAAACCATTTACTCATGTCACTGGCATAGAGGGTCCATTGATTCACCACTTAGAAGTATCCAAACAAGGTTTTGTATTAGCTGACCTACATACCGTTCCAAACCATTTGGGAATCAATACTGTACACAGTTATTTCACCATTCAAAACCACAAAAGCGAATGGTTTCAAATGGTGGGCCAACTTGTATGAAAAAGGCACCAGAAGTAGGAGAGTTAATACAGTTGTTCAATTTATAAGACCATGCTCTTCTGCCAAGTAGATTGCATACACTGCTGGTAACCAAGCAATCAAGACACCAGCCCCTCTCCCCAATCTACCAATTACACACAGTTCAATTTATAAGACCATGCTCTTCTGCCAAGTAGATTGCTTACACTGCTGGTAACCAAGCAATCAAGACACCAGCCCCTCTCCCCAATCCACCAATTACACACATATTTCTACTGCCACACCCTACTGGTCACACCCCGCCCCATCCCCACCCAATCCCCACCCCATCCCCACCCAATCCCCACCCCACCTCACCCCACCCCACTATACCACACATTCCGAATGACCATATCCACATTGATTTGAACAATGATTAAGATGTTTAATTAAAGACACAAAACGATAAACACATCGGTTATTCAGTAGTTTTCTATAAATTTAAGCCCCTTATATGCCCCTTTCCCACTTACACGATTTTTGCTACGGTAGAGCACGATTTTTCAAAGTTGAAAAATCTTGCTCAGTCGTGCTGTACCGTAGCAATTCACACTCAAAAAGTTCAAGGTCTGTCGAATTCTACGTCTTGTCAAGGCAGCTATCAAGAACGCCCGTCAAAGATGTGGTACGGCAGTGATCGCGATAGTGCCCCGACAGTGTTACGGTGAGTTACGACATCGTCAAGATTTGTCACGGCGTGCCAAGAAATGCCAAGACTGTACTACGGCGTCACTCTCGGCGTCAGTACGATTTCACAAGCGCCAGTGCGGACGTGGCAGCTTGTGCGCACAAACAAGAGACAAGAGGCGTGATAAAAGCACACTATCAAGCAAGAGACACGTGATAACAAAATCATGTTCTTGCTGGCGTCTTGTGGCGTCTTGTTTAAGTCTTGCTAGATCGCAGCACCATCGTGGCGGCATCGTATCAGCATAGTAGCGAAGTCTTGGCCTACCGTGGGTGTTGCGGCCACCACGACTGATGCGAATGAACAAGGCGCCGTCACGACCACCACGACAACGTCAAGACAACGTTCGACTCTGTCTACGATGCTGCTGCTGCGGTGGACCCACGATTTTTTCCACCGCTACGGTGAAGAGCAAGATTTTTGAACATTCCAAAAAATCGTGCTACTCCACGGTGCCATCAAGATCTACTACGGTGGACCACGATTGACCACGAACATGGCCACGACGCCGTTGCGATTGTAAATAATTCAAAAATCGTGCTCTACCGTAGCAAAAATCGTGTAAGTGGGAAAGGGGCATTAGCTGTATTTCGCGTTTACACACCGGAAGTTGCATTATTCGGCAACTGGTTGCCGTATACAGCAACGTTGCCGTATTTGGAGTTTTCCCGGACTGCTGTAGATAGGGTCCTATCAGGGCTAGCACATTTATGCAGTGCACCCACGGCTTATACAGCAGAAGCAACCTCATCATGTGTGGGATATTGGCAGTCACTGAGTTAATCTAAAACTAGTCCACATGCCTCTTCTGTTCACAGTCTCCTATTTTTAGAATGATTATGTAATTTGTCAGCGAAAAATTAGTTATTACTAATCCAATTCCGATAAGCACAATCAGTTTAGTGTTTTTGCAAAATCACATTGGATACAAATACACGGTTCCTATTGTCATCTTTTTAAAATTAATTATTTACTTTTGTTTGTTTGCCCAAAAAATGGATTTATGATTCAGATTAATTTATATAAATTATGTGCTTTAACAGATGAGATGGCACGTGCCCATACAATTTTCAACTGCATTTTTACCCAAATTTTGATTTGGCTTACAAGGAGATTTAGGACTAAATGGCCTCTTAGTCCTTCCCCTTAACATGGTTGCAGATTTTAAACTGTGATGTGGAGTCAACTATCCAGTTTAAACCACAGCTACAGTCAAGTCACAGTAGTGATGACTTCAGCTGTGGTTTAAACTGGATGTGTTGCAATAGTCTTTATCATCAAGTCTTTAATCCCATCAATGGGATAATGGAATTAAAGGTTTTAAGCCCATTAGCAAAGAGATTAAAGGATCTTTACTCCCATCAATTAATAGGTTTTTAATCCCATAAGTAAAGGTTCTGTACTCTAATGGATTGGATTAACTTGGGATCATTATTCCCTAGGGGATTAACCCTTGTATACATGCAGTCTCCAAAATGCCACAAAACAAAAACTGCTAAGTACACAATGCTTTTTCTATGCATGCCTCAAAATATTGCATACTGTACACAAGAATGGTACATGGATACCCCAAAAAGGCCCCTCGGGTCTGGGACAAAAACAAAGTATTCTGACCTTCACACAGTATGTGTAT